>JAAALK010000290.1:75215222-75271410 GCA_019279435.1 Zizania palustris | reverse complement strand
CCACCGGCCCCAGCGCCACTCCGCCGCCCCCCCGCCCCCTTGCCTAGGGTAGTTTTCGTTTATTGCCTTAACAAAATGGATAATACCAAAATTTGGCAAAGCTAGGAATGGTTAAGTTTATATTTGTTTATATCTATTGTTTTATTAAGTTATTTGGTTGCTTGCTTTCAGTCATAAAAAATGTATAATCAGACTTGTTAAGGATTTTCATGTGTATATACTCAATCAAGTTAGTCATTTTGGCCATGTATTAAAGGATCTCTTGCCAACACAACTTACTCATATCATAAGGCAAAGGGATTTATATATGAGAACATTACAAGGTTAAGTCAATACGATATTTAAGTATACTTGGGTTAATATATTTACTATAGGCCATTATTAATGGAGTACCACAATGAGTTTTCATATACGAACCAAGCCACGTATGAACTATAGGGTCACACACTTAACAGGTTAGAATACGTACTAGATTCAAATAAGATTCAAATACGGTTCGAATCAGACTCAATTTGGATAAAGATTTAAGCAGATCAGATAAGAATTCGAATAAAGTCCCGATTGAGCTTAAAAGGGACCAAGCTAGGACTCCTATATATGAGGGGCGAGGGTCTCATGCGTGATGGGTTTCTGAGTGTGCTAATCTATTAACCATCACGATAAAATAAACCCTAGTCATCATCATCATCATCATCATCATCATCTCTCCTGAACCTCACCACATTGTTGATCGCCCAAATGCTAGTACACTTTCAATTGACATTTCACCCTAGATGTAGGATACTAGTAGATACTTTGATGCACTGCATCGCTTGTTGGCATCAGCACACCGTTGATAGGATCGGCATCATCATCGGCCACCAGGAAAAAAAAATACCAGGGTAACTTCCGTCGGCTTTGACCATAGTCGACAGAAGTTAGCTGGTTTCGGTCACGTGGGCAGAAAGGCTAACTTCCGTCGGCTTTGGCCCTAGCCGACGGAAGTTAGCTGCCCCTAACTTCCGTCGGTCAGGCTGGCCGACGAAGTTAGAGCCCCTGCTGACGTGGCAGAGTTCGGGGCTAACTTCCGTCGGCCACGTCAAGCCGACGGAAGGTTAGCTAACTTTCCGTCGCCTCGCTTTCGTTGGCCAAAGGGCCGACGGAAGTTAGCGTTTTGCCGACGAAAGTTGGCTTCTTCCGTCGGAAAGGGCTAACTTCCGTCGGCTTTAGCCGATGGAAGTTGCCTGGATTGTTGTAGTGACACAGGATACCGGACAAGCCCAACAGGAGACTATTTTTGCAATTTTTGAAATTGAATATCAAATTTCAAATTTTGAATAAAAATGCCATTATTTTAAATAAAATCGTTTATGCAGTAGTGCGTTTTACGTGAATAAATTATTCTAGGTACCAGCTGGACAAACTCTTCTTTTCATACTCACCGATATTTTGTTGTTCCACGTAGTAGTAGTACAAGCCATACATAATGCCATCTAGATAATAACGCTGAAATACATATTGCTGTAGTTGTATTTATAGAAATAAATGTAGAGTTATATATCGGTTTAATTTCTTCTTACGTGCCGTTACAATTTTCAACGGTTTGTTAATATGTCATCGATGTGTGTCAATGATAAATGGGATCAACCACCGTCATTGACAGTGACACGTCGACAATTCTTAAAAAATTATAATAACATGTGAGTAATTTTCCAATCAAACGTTAATTTCTAGCATTGGAGTAAATTGGTCACTGAAAATCACTAGTTAACATATGCAAGAAAAAACACATCTAACAATTGATCGACGAATTTGAGTTTCTCGTAGTGCTATCCATGGAATTGGACGAAAATTAAAGTATAAACTGTGGTATTATAAACTGTGGTATGGTCATGAACATAGTATAATATAGTTTTTAAAATGCTGTAGTTTCTAAAAACTGTGTTCCCAAAAGGGCCTAAGAGAGCTACAGTTTTTAAATTGATCACCAGGTTAATTACACACAAATCAGAGAGAAATTAAAGGCGAGGCATCTAATTAAACTATTTACCACACCACTCATATCTTAATTATGTAAATCATACACACAATACGGAGCTAATCAGTCACTTAGGCCGCGTTGGGGCAGCTTCTGGCTGGCTAGATACTTCTAGTATCTAGAAGCTCCCCCAAACAACATCTCGGGTAGTCCAGATTTTCAAAATCTGCAGAAGCAGTTAGTCTCTCCAAGCCTAGTAGCTGAAAAGCTGGCTAACCCCAGCTTCTCTAGATTCTGTAGATTTTTATTTACCTACTATGTCACTGAATAAAATCCACCCACCCAACAGCTAGCTACTCCAACCAGCTAGATAGATGCTCGGACTAGCTGATTCTGAGAATCTGCAGCTCCCCTTAATAAGTTGTTTTTTACTAGCTAGTAGCTAGTTAGTAGTATACCACAGATGCCACAGGCACTTGAAGCTAGAATTTTATTGGCTCGATAGATTACTGAGCTTGTAAGCTACTTTGATTTGATTTTATTAGCAGCTGCCGCAATCAATATGCTAGGTTAATTCCATGAAATCCTCCAGCTGCAAGCAACGAAGAAGATATATAGGTAGCTAATTAAGCTAGTAGGCCGGCGGCGGCGGCGGCGGCGGGCGTGCATGCGCCCATGCAAGCCCCTCGTGCAACCCCCCCGCGCCGCCGAGCAATTGCATCGCCGACGGATCGGCGGCCATGAGTGGCGGCGGCATGATCTGCCCTCCTGGCCCTGCAACCCGGCCGGTTTCGTCGTCGTCGTCCAGTGGCAGTGGTAGCCTCTCGTAGGTGGCGTTGGCGAATGTCGACGCGATCACCATGACCGGCCCAGCCGCGGTGAGCGTGCCCACAACGCTACCTCCCACCACCTGCCCTGCCCGCTCGCCAAGTAGACGGTCAGGCCGGTGGAGCCAGGTGGCGCGGGGCCCGGCAGGAACGTGCCGGTGAGGGACAGGATCTCGAACCGGCCGCGGAGGGCTACGACGGCGCCGGGCGCGGCCGGCTGGCGCAGGGCGACGTCGGTCACGGTGCCCGCCCCGCTGAGCACGCAGACGCCTCGCTGCCGACGGCGCGCGAAGTGGGCAATGGACTCGGCGACGTCGGCGCCGCCGGCCACCTCCATGACGTGGCTGCGCAGCGCGTTTGGGCTGTCCCGCGTGACGAAGATGGGCGGCTTGGGCTTGTTCTTGGATCCCGGCGGCCGCCCGCGGGGGCGCCGGTTGCCGGTCACCACCGCGCCTTCCTTGGGCTCGGCGCTGGACGTCCCCCCGTTGAGCTCGCGGTCGTCGTCGGGGTCCTTGGAGGCCATGTCACCCTCCGCGGCGTCGTTGTTGCCTAGCCCGAGCGATGTGTCGCCGGCGGCGGTCACCGGTCGCCCTGCAGCCTCGTCCCACCACCGGCTCGCCAGCTTCTTGCTCGATCGATCGATCTAGCTGAAGGCCTCAAGCTAGCTTCTTCGATTGATCCCTTTAATTTCCTTGCTCAATTTGCTTGCCAATTAACTGCGCGCGTGCATGCTTAATTCTTGCTCGCTCGATCGTTAGCTGCACCAAATGGAATAACTATCGATCATATCATATTCATATCATATATATATATATGCTGAAAGATCCATCTATATATGCACATGTATACCAATTAATCAATTTCAAGATCTATCGATCCACCGAGAGCCTCTCCTGTGAGCTTGAGCTAGCAATCGATCGAGGATTATATGATTATATATATCCATCGAAACACCTAGCTTGAGCTTGAGCTTGAGCTTGAGCTTAAGCTAGAGCTAGAAAATTAATTGGGGATGGAATGAATGATAATTATGCAAAAATTACACGAACAAGCTAGAGCAAAGGCTGTACACCATACCCTGCTTGTGTGTTTCGATTGACGACAGCTAGCTTGATCACCTAGCTAGCTCTTGAGATCTTGTGATCTTGCTTCTTCTCTTCCTCTTCCTCTTCAATTTTTCATCCTGTATATGGCTGCTGGTATATATGGGGGAGAAGAACGAAGATGACTCTTGCTTGCGTTGCGACTGGGAGAGTTAGCTAACCAATATTTATTGGTGGTTTTTAAGCAACACATTGTTCTATTCCAAGTTGTTGGTGTGCATGGAATATGTGTACAAGCATGACATATAAAAGAAGTAAAAGAAGATAAAAAAGAGTGTGGAAAGCTAAGGCTACACACACCGTATACCCTTTCAAGAGTACACCTTGTATGCATGCATGCATGCCCTCTTGTGGTCAATGCAAGCCGTGGGTACAACTTAACATTATGGAATTTTTGTAAACATGTCATTACAATTTTCTGTAATTTGAAAAATGCCACTGTCAGTGACTGTGGTAGGTCTCATCTGTCAGTGACACGCCGATGGCATATTTCAAAACCGTGAAAATTGTAATGGCATGAAAAAATTTAGCCCCATTATTGCACATGTATATGCATGGTTGTTTCAGCTGTATGTAGTTTTCTTTTCTTGTCTCGACACACACACACACTTGCTATATTTATAGGAGGTGATTTGTGCTAAATTTAATATATGGTGTCAAAGGTGAAACGTTGCTTTCTTGTCTTATGGTGCACAAAACATTGAGAGTAACCTTGCCATGGAGTGCTACTAAGCTTGTTAATTTTTGGTTCTTGGAATGAAATGTTTTGTATACCGGATGATACCAATGTACCGTTTCAGGGCCTAATAAATTGATATAAACATATTTAAAATATATATTAATACAATTAAATATGATATATTTTAATACATTGATATCTTAAATATAATGTATAACTTAAATATCAATATTATAATATGTAGCTTAATATAAGTAATATGTAATACATATTTAAAAAATCAATTGCAATTTTGATCGGAATGACCAGTACCGACCGGTATCGGGCGGTATTGACCAGAATTGAAGTCGGAACAGTACACCACTTAATACGTACCGGTTTGAGTGACGGAATGGTACATACCGACCATTCCGACCGGTACCGGAACAGAATTGATAAGCTTGATGTTGGAGCATCACATGTTTTTCCCTTAGGTAGCCAACTACTACTGTTTCGTTACAATAGTTTCATACTATTTTATTGCCATAGTTTCGTATGTGTATATGTAGTATACATACTCCCAATGCAACTAACTTGTTAGACTTTCTTTGTCTTTGTTTCATATAATTAATTGTACATGTGCTTATCCAAAAAGAATCATATACCTAATTAAGCTTTTTTTGTTTCACCTTATTGCTATTGGCTTATATATGACTTTAATAAGCTAACCTTCTAGCTTTATAGTTTACAGTACTTTATAAGCCAATAGTTTTTAAGGCCATAAGTTTAAGGGAAAGTTTGAATCCATACCTTTATAATTTTGCAACTTTGGAGAAATGTCATTACAATTCATATATTTAGATTCATGCCATTATAATTTCAGAGAACTCTGAACTATACCATTATAAATTTAGAGAATTTCGAAATATGCTATTACAATTTTAGAGAATTCTAAAATATGCCGTTACATTTTCAGAGAGCTACAATTCTATAATGGCATAAATCTAAATATGTGAATTGCAATGACATTTCTCCAAAATCACAAAATTGTAATGGCATAAATCGAATTATTCCTAAGTTTAATGTTAGAGTGATAATTGTTAAGTCCAATAATCCACTAAATCTAAAAAAGCTAGGATTTTTGTTTGAGATCAATGAAAAAATCTCTATTTGTTTGATCCTAAGCTTTTTCTGGCTTAAAACATTGCTAATAAGTCCAAATTTCAGTGAACTTAAAAAAACAAATTCCCAAATTTCCAAAGTTGTTGTTTGTGGTAGATAACCAATGAATATATATATATATATATGCTATCCTATAATACAGGTGTAGAATAACTATTCTACCGAGAAATCTACTACTGAAAAAATAATACTCAATTGCTATTCTACTGAGAAAATCTACTGCTGAAAGTAGTCGGTGTAGAATAGTTATTCTACGTACGTGGGGTAGAATAGTGCTCCCGTATATATACAGACACGTATGTGGCAATGATCACACAATTGATGATTATGATGTTGCTGCCGGGGCATATAGTAGTATACTAACTAGATGATCGACTAGCAGGTGGTGTTTAGGAGAGCAGCAGATCGATATCCCTTTCTTAGCTCAGTTAATTTGATGTAGATAAATATAATGATCTGTTTTTTATCGAATTTGATCATGCATGAGCAGCTTTAGATTAAAATATTTTTTACATGAAATATTTTTACGAAATTAATTATACCGTTTAATCTATGCCCTGGGACGTGCCGGTGTGTTATTGGTGATGAGATCGATCGAGTCACGCATGCATTGCATGGACGCTTTTTTTTTTTACAACTAGCTAGGTTACGATTTTGCTGGCCACCTACTGATCAAAGTTTCTTGCGGCATGCATCATATCTATCTGTGCATGTGTCGTTCTCATTCTTTCACTCTTGCAGCTCGATATATATATAAATGATATCCTACATCACGGGTGTAGCATAGCTATTCTACCGAGAAATCTATTACTGAGAAAAAGTAGTACTCAATTGCTATTCTACTGAAAAATCCACTACTGAAAGTAGTCGGTGTAGAATAGTTCTTCTACACACGTAGTGTAGAATAACGCTACCGTGTATATATATATGTGTGTGTGTGTGTATATATATATGTATATCTGTGTATATATATACATGGAAGCGCTATTCTACACCACGTGTGTAGAATAGCTATTCTATACCGATCACTTTCAGTAGTAGATTTTCTCGATAGAATAGTAATTGAGTACTATTTTTTCTCAATAGTAGAATAGCTATTCTACACATGTGGTGTATGATAGCATTTGTATTACTGAGAAAATGTACTACTGAAAGTAGTACTCCTATGGTCGGTGTAGAATAACTATTCTAGATGTATGTTGGTTTGAGTAGGTGGTTGCTTTGAATATCTAGGCGGTGAAAATCTGAAGAATCTATTTTTTAGCCTTTGAATGCTAGTTATTTCTAGATTATGTACCTATTAATTCTCAAAATATAGGTCTAGATTGAACTGTTTGTTTCTGCTTCAAATTATAGAAGTAACTATAGCTGTCAGAAGCTAAAACAAATGACCGTAAAACTACCTTAGCTATCAACATGATTGTGCCATAACAGACTTAAAAAGTACAATCATCCATGCGTAAGAGTGCTCTACTCTGGTATAGAAAAACAAGTTGTTTTAGGCTTTATCAAGAGTTGCGCAACTCGTTTTGCATTTTATTTTGTATTTTGGATGTTTATACCTCTGAAGTAGTACTATTTTCTTCTCGTTTTTGCGCTATCTTTACTACCGTATTGTATTTAATAAGAACAAACTAAGAAAATATACACTAATTAATATCACATTGGTGTCTGAAATCAAATCCAAAACATCTTGTTTTTCTATACTCCCTCCGGTGTACAAATAATAGTCGTTTTGATTTTTATTGAGAGTGTACAAATATTAGTCATCCCGTCAATCGAAGCATTGCTACCAAATGGGATGTGGTCATCGGGAGTTGAACTAGATGACACCACTAAAATATAGGCTCCATAACCAATTGAGACAACCTTTATAACTTTATTTAATATCACCTTGGTATGTGTAATTTTGTCTAAACGACTAATATTTGTACACCGGAGGGAGTATGTATTTAGGCTCTAGTGTGTGATTGCTGGACCCAACAAACACACCTAACTAATGCCATGCATGGATAAATTTATTGGCAACGGCCATACAAATCTCCTAATGATGCGTGAAAGGAGATTAAAGATGTGTTCATCAGCTTTAATAATGATATAAAAGGGCACAGATTCCTGTAGTAATGGTGGTCCGGGGCACAAGTTGCATGGTTAATTACTGGTAGCAAGCAAGCACAGGAAAGAGGAAACAAGATCAAAGCATGAGCTAGTAGCTAGCTTAGCTCTCTTGGCTCTTGCTTTGTTTAGGTCTGTTTGGTTCTTGTAGAGATTAAACTAAATTTTAGTCTACATTAGTCGCTAGTTGTTTGTTTCTAGTGACTAAAAGCTATTAAATGAGTTGAATAAAGACCAAACTATCCCTAATAAATGACTGCAAATGCCTTTTGTCCCATACCGAGAAGCATTAGAGCAAGGCTAATAATTTAGCTAGTTGTTGGCTTTATGTTTGTGTCATGTCACATGTAGCTATTCTAATAACCAACTCATATAATAGTTAGTTGGCTATATGTACCATGTATTTAATGTGTAACATATTACACCATATCACAATGTTTATTGGAACCTGTGTATGAGTGGGCTGTTAACTAGTAGCCCGCTTTTATTCTTTCTCCTTCCTTTTCTTCCCCACCTCACTACTAATCTGATGTGACAAGTCTTATAGCCTATTTAGGCCCTGTTTGGGACTGCTCTGCTCCATGTTTTATAGCTCCGCTCCATAAACGTCTAGCCAAACAGGTTCAGATCCCAGTTTTTGGATCCGCGGAAAATGCAGATCCACGACTCCGCTCCACGTTTTTTGTGGAGTACCTCAGGAGGTGCTCTGCGGATTTAGTTTTTAAAACAAAACGTGGAGTTCGGGGTAATTTACCAATCAATGCTATTATAAACTTATTGATTTACTTTTTAGTTGATATTTATTACTTTTTCATTTATTACTATTAATATTAACTTTTTAAATGTTACTGTTGACTTTTATCACAAATTTTGATTATTCGTCTTATTCAAAAAAATTGAAATATCATTTATTTTGTTATAATTTGTTTTAATATTGAAGGTACTTCGATTATAACTTATATTTTTTGTATATTTACATAATTTTTTTTGATAAGATGAATGATCAAAGTTTGTGATAAAAGTCAACGACGTTATTTAAAAGTTAATGGAGGGAGTACTAATTTAATATGTTTTACATAATGGACATGAAAAATAATATAATTGGAGATTTATGAATAAACTCCGGGGAAAATAATACATTCCTACCAAATTCTACTATTCTTGAATCTGAATTCCCTCCGCAAGCCAAACAAGTGCAAATACTCCACAGTGGAGCAGCAACTCCACTCTAGATCTGATTCTAAATGAATTCCGTGGAGTGGAGCAAATTTTAAGAGAGTGGAGTAGTCCCAAACAGGCCCTTACATAAGCTTATTATACTTGCTCTTAATAAAAGGTATTCCTCGTCATTAATACTCTTTAGTCCTTTTTAGTAACATCATGGTGACTAAAGAGCTAAAGTTTAGTATCTTTTAGTCACCATCTTTAGTATTTTAGGAACTAAAGGGGACTAAAATTTAGGGACTCTAGTCTCTAAAATTTAGGAAAGAACTAAACTTTAGTCCCTAAAATTTAGCAAGATGAAACCAAACGAGGCTTTAATTAGGTCGGATTTGATTAAGATAAGCTGATCCGCCGGTCGATCGGTTCGCGCCACACGTCAAATTCTGCCATATGTAAGCAAGTAGTATTAGCAGTACCTCTCTTTGTCAGGGAAAAAAGGGCATCGTTATTGTGAGTGAGTGAGTGCTAGCTATTCTATCGGGCAACGTATCCTATGTTCAAAGAGGTATTGTACTCAAATGCACACATTAAATCTAGGCCAAGGATCTTCCATCCAACGGTGTCCAATTATTTACATTTACACCCTCCCACCTCCTCTTTTTCGGTGCAAAAAAAAAATCATTGGATAAGAGGAGGTGGAAGGGTGTAAACACAAATAGCTGGACACCGTTAGATGGAAGATCCTTGGCCTATATTTAATGTGTGCATTTGAGCACAATACCTCTTTGAGCATAGGATACGTTGCCTTTTTTATTAATCTGATGATTTAGTAATCGTGCTTCGTTGCGTTTTGGATTGCATCATTAGTTAATTAATGCTCCCTTGACTCGTGAATGGCCACTTGGGAATTGTGAAATGGAAACGGAGCAAGTTAGTGGCTTAGGGCATGTACAACGGTATAGACATTCGTCGTCTGTAGATTTTTGAAATTTACAATACAAATAACTAAATAGTCAACTAGTACAACCCATAGACAGTAGTTATCTGTTTAATTATCTACAAAATATTTAATGCTTGTATGTAACCATGACTCATAAATTCTTAAATATGCATTGGAGCATGAACTCTTATTGTCTCTTCACCAAGAGACGGCTTGTATCTCTCTCATCATTTATTGATGCGAAATGAGGAGTTTTTTGTAAAATATTCAACTTATAGACAGCTTCAAAATTACCACTGTACATGCCCTTAGGCGCAGCTACAAAAGTAGTAGTAGATTTTTCATGCATTGAGGTGGAGCGGAGAAAAAAAAAGGCATATACGGAGTACTAATTAAGGGCATCGCTAACTCAAAAAATTATCTGATAGTTTTTATATATGAAATGTTATTAAGAAACTACCCGTAGAAACTCTACCTCATAATGCATAATTTCTTGCCTCAATTTACTTTTCTCTCCTTTGCCTAATCACAAATGAGTGAGCTTAATGTATAGAAACTACTACACTCTTCCAATGCATGTAGAGTGATTTTTCATCCTTGATATTAGTGATAAAAACCATGTCTTACATGAGAAACTATTTCCTTCACTTTTTTCCTTAACTCTTCTTCCACATCAACAATTGCCTATATGGCAATGCATTTAATACTATGGAAATTATCTTAGTCACGTGGTTGGGGATACCCTAATAGTCCACTTATATACAAGTTCTAATGAATTTTGTGAGATGGTGTAATATGTTACATATTAAATGTATAGTATATATAGCCAACTAACTATTATACGAGTTGACTATTAAATTAGCTACATGTGACATGATATAAGTATAAGGGCGTGTACAACCCCATTTAATAGGTGGTCTCTTGAGAGGTCTCTAGGGGGTTAACTGAAAAAAATACAAGAGACGGACTCTTCATGAAGAGCTCGTCTCTACATGATTCTTCATACGCATTGTCTCTTAGCTGCATTTATGATTCAGAGGCTTAGGGTTGTACCATGCAGTTTCTTTGTTATCTCTTGTACTTTAAAAACCGTTCTGCTGTCTCAGAGTTGTACATGCCCTAAAACCAACAACTAGCTACATCATTAGCCCTATTCTAAGGTAGACATGGTCCTAATTTACAGTTTTTCAGATAGTGTCTTATCTTACTATGCCAATAAAATATTATTTATAGAAATTACACTTTTAACCAAATTTTTTAGCATGGATATAAAATTAATTTTTATATATACCTATCTTATTTTTCTCTGCTTCCGCTTCCCTCCGATCATATTTTATCTATATCTTGAATATTGTGACAACATGATATCTTATTTTAATCATGATTTCTTCGCGCTATAATATTTCTCTTCATTAATTTATTTGCTATATCACATTATTTTTATAACATATCATTCTTAGTAGAAGGGCCCTCAAAGATTGTGAATGGGCAGGAGGAGCACAGGGCCGGAATACAGGATAATGACCTGAAGCGAAGCTCCAGCTTCGTACTTTACAGTTTCGTGCAGATTTCGGAACGCTAAGCACACGAAGGATCACGTCAATGCAATGTAGCAAATCGTCAAAAACATCAATCACATGTAGCACACAGTGAGACAGTGAGACAGTGAGACCGAGCTGTTGTTGATTGCGTGCTCCGGCAAGCTATCGGCCATGTTTGGGAGCCTAACGCACAGTGAAAGCTTTGGAACGTCCCAGTCGCAATAGCAAAGCAACAAAACTCTTTTCTTGAGTGACACTGACACAGTCGACTCTTGAAATTTGCAGCAGGCTGCGTCACTCCATCGACATTCGAGTCGACAAAAAGCATCCCTAACAAATCCCAGCAGATGGCAGAAAATGGGCATAAGTGCTGCAGCACCAACAAGGGCATATATCATCAACTCGTCACAAAGTTTGACAACAGTTCTCACCCCCCTCACATTCAAAGAACGTTATGCACTTATGCTCACCTTACAACACAGCTTGACAAAAATCCTCAAATGTTCCTGTCATCTAGGGCACAAAAACTTATGAAATCACCAGGCAAACATGTTCAGTCAGGCACGGTATGCGCAAACGAGATGAAAAGGCTGCTGAAGTTCAGTGTCAGACTGCACATCTACTTGGTTAGGTAGTATATAAGGAAGAAGACAGCAATGAAGGAAGCCACCATGGTAACCATCCTGCGACTTGATTTGGTCTCAAAAATCTGTCAAGTGAAAAGCCAATTGTGAGAATAACAACAACAATTGAGTAGCCAATGATGTGCAGATACTGAAATCCTTAATTAGTTACCATCTTAAACTTGTCCACCGTCCCAGAAAGAAATCCTCTGGAAGCATCCATATCATTGCCCTAAATGGCAAAGGAATGCATCAGTGTTTAGTGACAAGGAAAAAAAGAATCTTGCAGGATATTGGTACCATTTGGTCCAGCATCCGGTTATGATTCTCCACTTCCTCATGTATATCGCCTGTCAACTGAAAAGGCAATGAATTAAGATTAGCCCACATCTAAGTTCTAGCAAATTCAAAAGACACAGCAGCACTGGAGAAGCACAGATGAAGATTACACTGTGGTCTACCACACAAACTCTTCACAACTGAATGATGTACAAACAAATAAAAAATGCAGCACTGTTTAGTTTTGACATTTACATCAATGCACATGGCATCGACCACGAACATACTAATTACATATTTGAGTGAATGAACTAAGAACTATGATGCGCTGGGACCTCCTGGGAGCAGTGGAATAATTTTGTCCTTCAATTCAATGATCTGAATTTATTCATCTTTTTCTAGCTGTTTCTGTAATCCTAGTTTCGATTCTGGAATTGTGATGTTTTGATTTCACTTTTACATGTTCAGAATGTCCTTATATGTTTCTTTAGTGGATGAAATTGGGTTATTTCTCCTTAGAAAATATGCCAGTCAGATAAACTAGATAATATATTAATATATACACATGGAAGTGCCCAACTCTTGTCATGTTAAGGTACAAGTTGTCATATTTTACAGTTAGTACGGATACAATTCATGATCCACTGGTTAACAATTTCCAATCAACTAATCAAGTCATTTGCCTTTGTATGTACCATATTGATGAAACTTTCATCCTTGGTGTTATGGTGTAAAAGGATATAATGCCAGCCTTAATATAAACTGTTCCTCCAACCATTATTGTATAACACAATGTGATCCAATTAGACTGAACTTTTTATCTCTATGCAGTGGCATGGGGTTTGTGCTATTGAGGTTGTGAAAAGCTTTGCAGATGTGTATTGCACATAACTAAATGGGCAAGCAAACTTTCCAGACTAAGGAAATACATCATACATACTCTTTTGAGAATGCTGACCCTATCTTGCAGACTGTCCAGAGCTTGGTCATTCTCATGCTCATGAGCTTGTGAAGAATATGCTGAGCTTCCGATCACACCCTCTTCAATACCATCAAATAAAGCAGCTCGGTGGCTGCGAACGTCCCTGCAAACAGCCTCATGAATATAAAAGGCATCACTACTGTGTTGTGAACAACTCAAGTACCCAATATGTATATACTGGCCCCTTGAGACTCAATGCAACGAAGCATCGTCATCTTATAGTATCGACTCTATTCAATCCAATCTACTATTCCTCTCTACAATTCAACAATATGTACTACTTTCACTGCATCAGAGATTACTTCCAATTGTTGAGCAAGTGGCAGATAATTCAAAATGGGAGAAATGGGAAATTTGCTCTCGTGACACAAAGTTAAATGGCGTTTGCTCTTTTGCCACAACACTCTATGCGTATGACATGTGGTCCTTGGACTCAATTGTCATACACACGGAGTTTTGATCTTTTTTTCATCTGTCTTGTATTTCATTACTTCTGTGAGGCTCTGTGACATTCTAGTGAGCATTTTTAATCTTGTGAGTCATGCCATTTTAATGGAAAAAAAGAGGCCAGTAAAGCGGCATCGTATTCACACGGTAAGATTTGATACCTAGTGTATGATGAGCAACGATGAGAGTGGCTGAAGGAGAAATTGGGGCACAGAGGACAAATTCCATGCAAGTGTAGTTAGTTGTTACCCAAGGGAAGGATCGAGGATGGATGTGGGCAGAGACAAGTGTAGGATGGGATGGCATGGCATGGCGATTAACAAGTTGGTTAGATGCTACGATTATTAAGCGGCAGAAAGCAAGAACACATGCAATTGCATCCCATCGGAAAGGGGGCGAAGCTTATATCTATCGATCTGGATTACAAGACATGCTATTATTCGATGCCCAATCAATCAATCAATCAATCGAGCAGCTTAAGATGAATAGAAAGGTAACAGCAGCATGCAGAAGCAGCCTAATGGCGAAACGAATCGCATCAAAGTAAGTAAATTGAGCAAACGAATGAGTAGATTGGACAGGACACAGGTAGGGACGAGAAACACTGACCTCCTCGAGCTCATGGGGGAAGAAGGCAAACGAGATCGCTGCTTGGGAAAAGCAGGGATCGGAGGGGAGATCTGCGCGGAACAGCCGAGGCCCGCCCCGAGGTGGAGGAAGGGGAAGACGGCGGCGGCGGCAGCGGCGGCGGCGGCTGGACGACGACGAAGATGGGCCCTTTTGTTTTCTCGGAGCCCATCCCATAAAAGAAGATGGGCCTATTTGGGCTTTTGAATCGAAATCGACCATATTATGTCTCTCCTCCCTCCCTCTTTCGGACGGCCGGCCGGCCGGCCGCCTCCGGTGATCGACGGCGTCCCCGACGGGAAAGAGGCCATGCACACGCGAGCCGATCACTGGCAGACTCTCGCCCCGATGGAAGGTACTCTCCCTCGATCTCTTCCGTCGCCAATGTATATATATTATATATGATAAGGCTGGGCCTGCCATGCCCAACACCTGCTCGACGGTATGCTTCGCAGCCGCGATTTGCCGTCGCCGTCGCCTCCTCTAATGTATACGCATCCTTTTGCTTCACGGTATCGGCTAGTACCTTATCCCAAAAAAGGGTTATCGGCTAGGACTTTCGTGCATTACGTTCGTTTAAATTTAAAGGAATAAAGATTTAATCATCATAAGCTGTACTCACTTTTTTCTATTGATTCTCTTTTGCAAAGCCCAATTGCTAGTGTTCATGACATAACCATCTTGTACAGATCATATTCACACAAATTATGTATTCTACAACATCAGAAAATCATTCTGCTTTATTGTTTTAGAATTTGAATGTTCATGCTATAAATAATTAAGTTATTGCTACCAAAACTGCTCCAACTTGTACAGTAACTGCCACATGCATTATCATGTCATGCCTGATTCAGATAGGCAAAGGCCACTGACTGAAGGTCATCCATGTCATGATACCCACTCCCTTGCACAGTGCAACAAGGGTTTGTGATGCTATAGTCCGGCATGCATAACTCTGCTTCAAAGCCTTGTAAAAACTGAGATGACGTAGAGGCGAAGTGTTCATTTGCAAAGCATGACTGATTCTCATTCTTTACTGAAGAATAGCTTGCCATTGTTGGGTCAAAAAAGGCTTGTTCATCTTGCAGATAAGGCGTATACATATTCCCATGGTTATATCTTTGTGGTCTTGAGATTGACGAACCGTCTCCATACCCTTGTGTTGCTTGAGCTTTGAGAGATTCCAGTTGTGCTTGCAAATTGACCACCTGTGGAAAATTTAACAAGGAAGACACACTGTCAGTGTCACCTATCTCTTTGCAGTGTATGGAAAGACAATATTTTTATGCGAAGAACCATCCGAAGAAACAAGAACCCTACACATTTTCAACAAAAATAGAAGGGGATACATAGAACACTAATTTTGAAAGCAGTACTCCTTGGTATACAAGTGATTCTATGGAATAATTTCTTCATAACTGCTTTTTTTATTGTGATATATACTTCAAAACCCGCAAAATCATGCTTTATAAGGTGCATCTTGGATGACTTTTTTCCTTTCCTTGAAGAATGTGATCCAAGACTCATTGTAATGTATTGACTACTAATGAAGAACTTGCTCACCTGCTGTTGCAGTGAGAAGATGTGTGCAACACAGCCATATATTGGATCACAAAGCCTGGCCTGTGCCTCATATGACATGGTGACTGCAGCCTCGCAGCGGTCACTAACAGGGAGGTGCATAAGGATCTTTGAGGCATTACTTGCCCCAAAGACCTTATGGATGGCAGCAAAGTGTTCAGCACCTTGCTCATGGCAGAAGTATGGGGCAAAGATACACCCCTTCACACACTTCCTGCGTAGGAACTTGCACGCGCCACAGGGTGAGCCAAGTCCTGTCATCCTTGATCTTCTTGTAGATGTGGTTGTTGGCCTTAACCTTGCTCCTTGCTGCTTATGATATGGATCTTCAGTTCATCATTCTCTGCTATTTATAAATCTAACCCAGCACTGTTGTTGCCATAGTCTGTTGAATACTTAATACATCTTGGTCTCCCTGGTGGACTACAAGTTTCATTATTTTAAGCCTTTTTGTTCTAATATTTTCATGCTCATTTCCAACTCTATACACTATTACACTTGTTAAAATTCTTTCTGTATTGGTCTTAATTAACAATTACATGGCACTAGGTGGAACATATCTTATTGATGGTTAAACACATATGTAATTTTTATTATTTTGTATTATTTAATCTGTGTGCAAATATTGTTTATTTTTTTACTAGTTAGCAATTAAAGAACAAATGCTTCAATGTAAATTAAATAAGGCGGAATAACTCAGATATTATGTTCAGAAAAATTGGCCAGACAGATCTATTTGTTTTACACCGTACGAAAGTTCAAGATGGGTACTTTACATTTAATATTTATGAGATATGGAACAGTATTAGGTTAGAAAAATTGCTTCCTATCAACCTTATGTGCATACCGTGTGACTAAACAGGTATATATCTGAACTCTGCTAGGCTACCTACTGCCTAAGCCCTAACCCCTAAAGCATATACCCGATGTTAGCTTTTGTGCTCATGCAACTAAAGTTTTCCTTTCCTAGTTTTTCCTGAGACTACAGTAGATTAGTAGTAGCATCAGTTACTTTACTGAGTGTCTCTCATGGAGATCACTCTGCTGATTATGTAAATTTAGGTGGTTCCGTTTTTCCTTATGTTTGAAATTGGCTTATTTCCTCCACCTGGATGCATAATTCTAAGTTATAGGCAAACTACAAACTTAAGGATAAGCTGGTATAAGTTCTAAAACAAGATTAAGCTCATTAAATAACATGCTTACATCAATTTGTTACTTTACACTTTACAGATATTAATTACAATATATAAATGAAAAGGAGTATAGTCATTACCTGCTACACAAATGACATGTATTTAGCTTTAAGTAGCTTTCTCTTCTTCCCAACTAAATTTTTCTGTAGACCCAACAAAACACACTTAATGATGCTCTTCCCCTCCTTATGCCAATGTTTTCTTAGCTGGTTCTCATTGTTTTTTCTTTTGGCATAAAAGCTGGCTTCTATTATTATGTAAAATCACGGGTTATTGCAGTCACCTATATACTCACAATTACTTTATTTAATAAAGTTTCTTTTATTCCCCCAAAGGGGATACAATAAATAATTTTTTGGATAAATAATCACCTGAATGAGTTAAATGTTCTCTGCCACTAATTGACAGCTTATGTGCAGCTCATAAATCAGCATCATTCTTTGATAGTTGAT
Organism: Zizania palustris; assembly: GCA_019279435.1. Taxonomy (NCBI): domain Eukaryota; kingdom Viridiplantae; phylum Streptophyta; class Magnoliopsida; order Poales; family Poaceae; genus Zizania; species Zizania palustris. The sequence goes on along the minus strand of JAAALK010000290.1, from coordinate 75,253,736 downwards.
CTGACTCCTATTGTTTCAGGATTGGACTACAGGGTCCATAAGGGTAACCTTATTTTGTTTGGTATGCTTAAAGTTAGTATTTTTAGGTATTTATAGTTTTGTACTCATGGTCTTATCCTCTTTAGTCACATGGTTGCTATGCCTCAAATATTTCTGTGGAATTTGCTTTATGTGGTGATTTCCTCAATTTCCAGGCAGCGCCTTAACAGATAGTGTTTTGTAAAGTGTGTTTAGTCGCATAATATTATGAATCTAGGGTTGAAATAGTTCACAGAGGAAGTATCAGCATTATTCTTTATTTTGTTCTTGGCAAACATTCCAAACTCAAATTCAGCTTAGATACCAAATCTTCAAACAAAGAGACACGTGTGAAGATCTTATCCCCCAAATTGCAAATTAGTAATACATAGCCTTTGGAGCTTATATAAGGGTCCCACGCTGTGGGAAACCAAGTGAAGTGGTCGGTGAGTTGGGTATTTAAGACTGGACCACGCAAATCATTTGTTGTTTTTGGAGCTTTATGATTTCATCTCAATTTTTTAGTGCCTTATGCAACTAGTTTATAATGAATGATAACTTCATCACAGGCATCTTTTTTTGTCATAGGAAATATAATTTTCAGTCCTTCAGGACTTCACCTGTTCAATTGCGTGTGTTTATTAGTAGTTGTTAGCTGTCAAAGAGTTCATGTCCATGACATAATGCTTTAGAAGTTGAATTATTATCTAAACCACCTCATGACCATATGAACATTGACTACATAAAAAATAATCTAACACTATTTTACTACCTAAGTATTAAAACCACCAAAGTCATTTACTGCCCTAGTGAATAAGCAGAATGACTGGAGTTGAGTGTGTATTTCTACTGTTTTATATTATAAGTCGTTTGACTTTTTTAAAGTTAAATTTACCTAATTTTGACCAAGTTTAGAGAAAAATATATTAATATCTACTATATCTAATAAACATCCTATTAAGATATATTTTATGGTGGATTTAATGAAACTAAGTTGATGTTGTATTATTAGCATATTTTTCTATAAAATAGGTCAAAATTAGATAAGTTTAACTTATAAAAAAAGTCAAACGACTTATAAGACCCTTTGGAACAGCTTAAAATATTTAGGCACATAATCCACTTCTACTTTAATCATAAGCTGCCAATAAGTTGTTCCAAAGAAAGCCATAATATGTAACGGACGGAGTACTTGTGATGGTTGTCCTCGGTGTTTTGTAATCCATGTTGACGTAACATGATCTTCACTTTTTCCGTGTGCTTCGTATTCCAAACTGGTCAAGTGAAACAATCCATTTGCGTATTAAGCTGGAAACTCTGCTGTGTTTTGTTTGAGATTGGTGATTGATCTGTTAAATACTTGAATAGTTTCAATTCTCAACTTACAAATGCTCACTGAACCATTAAAATGAAGTCACTGCATCTTACAGATTCTGAATTCTGTTTGTGTTATTATGATGGATCCTTTTTCTTTGAGCAAGAATTGTTGCCTGGATCGAAACGTGGATCTCAAGTGCTGCTGATTGCGGGGATTTTGTTTGGTGGTCAAATTTGTCTGCGCTAGAATCGAAGATGCACCAGGACAAACAGTGATATAAAGAATCTGAGCTAGAGTTAACTGGCAGCAGTATAGCAGCTGATTTGTACCCACTTGGAGACTGGTCAAGAGTCAAGATGATGGACAGATCACATCCACAGTGCACGTGTGTGCATATGATTGCTAGAATCACTCGTTCAGGAGGGTTTCCCCTTCTGTCCTGCTCATTAACACTCATCATTTGATTAAGCAATTCCAGATTAGGATAGGATGCTTGTCAGAAAACTAACTAAACCTAATTTTCCGCTCAAATCACATGGATATGTACTCTTTCGTCTTTGTTAAGGCTAATGGGCTGGTATGTCATGCTGATCATGCATCCTACGTGGCACTTGCCTGGAGTAAGTAACTCTTCAACCTAACCTAGCTATGCGTGTGCTTGCAGAAAACAGGTATCGGTGTCTCGATCATCCTTGCTGAATCAATATTCCAGGAAGCAGCTTGTTGGGTTCAAATTATGTACAGTACAGAGAATTGAAGGAGCTTCCGATCGTCATTTAACTGTCTGGATTGATGAATATGTGCTTGCTGCGTGCAGGGAACACCTAAGGGCCCCCATGGCTTGGCTTGCCGGAGGAATGCGAGCCACAGCAAGGTCAGGTCATTTTCATCCTCTAGCCGGTGTCTTGTTAATTTTGACACGGTTGTTTAATTTGATGCCATTAGGGTTAATACACGTACAGGTGTGCAGTGAGCTGCTACTGTGTAAATGTTCGTTCATAGTAGGATAGAGACACGCATAGTTGTTAAGGCGTCGCCTAATCGACGATTAGGCGTCCAGGCGGTTGCCGGCGAACGCCATGGGCGACGACTCGCCACAAGTGAGTGTGGCGTCCGCCTCGGCGAGTATGGCGCCCGCCTCATCGTGTTTGGCGTCGTGCAGACGCCTTATTGCTTCGCATGGACGACACACGACAGTTGTGATGGCTTGATGAGGAGACAACGCCAGATCCGATCCACGTCCGAGACGCCTAGATCCGCACCCCACTGCTTGGATCCACATCGCCATCTCTGCCCGGCCACCGCCCTCGTCGCCGCCCGGTCGCTGCCCAGTCGCTGCCGCCAGATCTGCGCCGGCATGAGTCTGCTGACCGCTGTGAGAGAGGAGTGGGGAACTGGGGTCTCGGGAGGGGAAGAGACAGCGAGAGAGGGGAGGGAGTGAGGCGTGGAACCAGGAGGAAAGTGAAAAAACAGAGAGAGGGATGGAGAAAAGTGAGGGAAAAAAAACAGAGAGAGATGGACAAAAGTGAGAAAAAGGAAGAGAGAGGGATGGAGAAAAACATGGCAAAGGGCAGGTTTCAAAAAGTATGTGACATGGTGCCCCAACAAGCCAACAGAGTATCACTGTGCACAGTTTTTTTCTATAATTACATATAGAAAAAGTGTTTTAGTTTATCAGTTAATTCAGTTAAGTTCATGATTAACTCTTAATCTCTAGTCAATTGATCACTGCACCAGCTATCAGTGATCGGTAAACATTAATCTATTAGTGAACTAATTAGTATTAAGTGATGATAAATTAATGGTGTTTTCATATTTATTCCCAATACAATTGTGCAATACTATTGCCATGTCATTTCTATAAAGTGAATATGACGTCGCCTCGCCGCACGCCATACTCGCCTAAAAGTTATGAAAGTGGTTTGGCGCCTCGCCGCCATAACAACTATGGAGACACGCTCACACGCACGCTTGAGACTTTATATGGAGGCAAATTTTCTTGCGTGTTCTAGTCTAGTTCTAGCCCCCATGACCGAAGCAACTGATTTATTTTTTTTAAGACAGGTTTGAATCCTTGGTGATGGCGATGGAAGCACATGCATGCGGCAGGCAAATAGCTAGACGAAGAAAAGAAAGCTGCTTGCTTTGTGTCCCCTGAATTAATCCATGGCGGAAGAGTTGGTAGCTTTGACTGCACATGCAACCGGCCGGCCGTGTAAGAGGAGGAAGATGCATGCATGCATATGCATTCGGTCTGTCGTCTTGTGGGCTCTTGCTTAACGGCTCAAGAAACGCGCATGGCTGGACAATGGACATACATTCATACATATACATTCTGCCGTAAGCATACCAGTGCCCTCCTTTTATTTTCCTGTATCAAACAGCTGCAACTCTGACCTGCTCTCCTCGATCTCTCCCTAGCTCTCTCTCTCTCTCTCTCTCTCTCTCTTTAATTTCTCCATGTTAATACTGTCCAGTCGTCATTGCGTGTAATTATCTCATTAGCATCGTGTCAATTTTTGGACAGAAGCGAAAGGACGGTGCAAGTGTCACTTTTAACCAGTCTGGTCTTGTGGAGGCAACAGCTAGCTAGTTAACGTTCTGAACCTGAAGCTGAACGTACGTGTGCACTCCCGCCCGTGCGTGGAGTCTTGCTGGCGATGTCTCTTTCGATTCAGGTAAGCTCCTCCCACGCGTTGAACTTTGAACAACCATGCATGCTTGCCTGCACTTTCGTTATCTGACCTGAAGATGGACATTATTGCATGTGTCTGCATTATACTGTATATCACTACCATACACGAGCTTACCTCAAACAAGCCCAGTGTCGATCGTGCATGAAGATCTCACTCGCCAGCCCATGCATTGAAAGCGCCCCCAGAAGGCCCAAATTATCTATGTATGCTCGATCGATTGGCAACCACATACAGCCCAGCGTGGTGGAATAAACCCATAGTAGTCCGTGCTTCCTTATTAGGTCTGTTGTTCCGTCTTTCGGTAGCTAGTTAGTCTGAGTATATAATCTAGAGAAGCTTGTGTTTTTCAGCTTTTAGATTCTAGTTCATTTTAGATTCTATAGCTATTGATTCTCACAATTTGAGTTCAGAATTTCGATCGGTTATTTCAACTTCAGATTCTATAAGCAGCTGCAGCTGCCAGAAACTGACCTTAACCCTCCTTCATTTCTAAGTTCACTCATTCATTACACTCTTCTCTTATTGACATAGTATGTCTCCAAATCATATTTTAATAAAAAAGCAAGTGACATATAATAAATTAAGTGAATTTTCAGTGATGTATAAAAAAATTTCAAAAAAAGAAAGTAGCTCTTAAGGACATATTATTACTTGCTAGATTATGCTTACATTAGAAGCTGATTATGCATCAAATTAAATGGGAAAAATATATTAGCTTCTCCAATCATGATCAAGGGCAGTACTAATAATCATAATCGCTCGTTACCCTGCTTAGATTTTGTAGGTTGAGATTATGCATGGAATCTACCGATTGAAGTGGAAGGATTGAATTAATAATGCGTCCAATGATTACTAGGCTGGCCTTTTGCGCTCTCCAGTATAAAAACAATAGAAAGAAATATTATTGATTGTTGTCGAATCGATCGTTGGATATGCATTGATAGATACTTGTCATGTTTTTTCTTCTTCAAAATGATCGATGTTTCATTCCCACGGCCCCATTCGATCGGTCTGGTGTGTTTGAGCCTCCTTTGTTGTTTGTAGGTTGTTGGGAGTAGCTTTACTCCTTAATTTCAGACGCATGCAATTACTACATGGTGTAATGCATCATGCAGTGGAAAGAAGAAGAAAAACAACACTTTGGTCCTGTTTAATTAAGGTATAACTAAGTGACCGTGGATCGTTTATTGTTTTGATTATATTTAAATAAGATGATCTATTACTTTCTCAATTTCTTTTTATTTTGCATGCATGTGTAATTATTGCATGCTACTGTATTATTAAGAGTTGTGATTAATTAGACGAACAATATATTAATGTGATATATCGTTTCAATATATTGCTAGTAGCGGACAGGGCCGGACTTGACATTTTTGTGGCCTGGTGCGGAACAAAAAAATGGAGGTTCCCATTACAAAATAATATTGAAAAATTTAGTGCCATTAACAAATCTCACACTAATAAGTTTAAATACAAAGGAGAAATATCTCTCTCTAGATTATTTAAAACAATTTCTTCTAACAGGCCTGCTGTTCGTGACTTATGACTAATTTGCAATTGAGTTTTATTAATACTTGTGAGGCTTATTAGCATACTAAATTTTGGAGGACCCCTACCTTCGGAGGCCCGATGCGGTCGCACCGACGGCACTTCCCTAGGGCCGGCCCTGGTAGCAGAATCGGCAGGAGCAGAGGAGGAAGAGGTAGCAAGCGAACGAATTCAAGGTAATATAAGTTATGTGATTGATTGATATGCCCTGTTAATTCCGTGTATGATCATATGACATTCATATAATGCATGCATTGCTTATCTTTGACAAAGTTTGATTTTTGTCGAATGTCCGATAGAATACACTCGGCAAATTTTCTAGCACTCAACAAACGTCTGCAGCCAAATATGTATATTTTGACCTGTGTGTAGAGATAGATGCTGATTAATGCATGGATTCATTATATACCCATTAATTCCCTCTCTGTTCTCTTTTTTGACCCACACGCACGTCAAGGCAAGTGTACACATTTTTCACGACGCTTAATTTATTTATACGCACGTGTACACACGTACGTACGTATAAAGATTTTTCACGATGCGCAGTTGTATTTGTCAGCTGTGTCAAGGGTGGTCATTGTTAATAATAAATAAAACAGCAAGCAATACAATACGGCATGCATATATATATATATATATATATATATATATATATATATGTATGTATGTATGTATGTATGTATTCCTGGTTCCACATCACACTCACAATTGGTGCATGGTTCACATAAACTATACGTAGCCAGTCAATTAAGGCACGAGGCCTAACTATACATCAAGTATGATTCCATCCATCGCCATCATCATCATCTAAACCAGTTGAGTTTAATTTAGCTAGCATTTGGTTCAGGAGTTTGGTGGAATGAAGCAAGTTGCACTGTTCTACTTTACGTATGTTTGGTTTGAAATTATATAGAACGGAGTGGCTCCAAAAAAGAATATTCTTCGTAGATCCGAAACCATCCGCTCTCAAAAAACCGACCGAACTGAACAGCTCGCCTCCCATGCCATCCGCTTTTCTTCTCATTTCTCTTCCGCTCTTAAACCAAACAAGAGATATACAAAACCGTTTCGTTCTATCAAGTTCTAGAGAACCAAACAAAAAGTAGAATGACTATTTCTTATTTTCAAACGTGGAGTAGAACCATTTCATTCTCAGAAACTAGAACGAAGTCATTCCATTATATCATATTTCTAAACCAAACGCCACCTTAGTTTGCATCCGTCAATATAAGAATCGCAAAGGGATACGATTCTCTACTTACATATATACATGCATGGTATGGCAACACATATGATCATATAATAACAAATTAAAGCATGGGAGGCACTAATTAAGATACGAAGAATTAAAACCATATAGTAATCATATGCTAAAGTTAATGACTAAAATTAGGAAACTGTCATCCAACTCAAAACATGCATGCAAACACGCATGAGGAGCTAGATGATGAGCTTAGCTAGCTTGCTAATTGCTATAGTTTCAGATAGTAGTTTCAATTGACTAATTAAAGAACGTACGTACAACCACACCAGGAAGGCCAAACAACACCAAACCTGTTTTGTTAACTAGCATAGTTATAGTTAGACCCCGTTTGGCAATTACGTGCTAAACTTTAGCCTCTATCACATCGAATGTTCGGATACTAATTAGAAAGATTAAAAATGAGTTAATTAAAAAACTAATTGCAGTACCTCGAGGCTAATTTGCGAGACGAATCTTAATTAATCCATGATTTGATAATGTGGTGCTACAGTAACAATTTGCTAATGATGGATTAATTAGGCTTAGTAAATTCATCACGCAAATTAGTCTAAGGGTTCTGCAATTAGTTTTTTAATGAACTCATGTTTACTCCTAATTAGCATCCAAACATCCGATGTGACGGGTCTAAATTTTAGCCCCTATCATTCAACCAGCCCCTTGCTTGATATGAATCTTTTTGGCATGGAATTGATGAATTAAGGCCCTGTTTGGGACTGTTCTGCTCCACGTTTTATAGCTACGCTCCATAAACGTCTAGCCAAACAGGTTCAGATCCCGGTTTTTAGATCCGCGAAAAATGCAGATCCACGACTCCGCTCCACGTTTTTTGTGGAGCACCTCAGGAGGTGCTCTGCGGATTCAGTTTTTAAAACAAAACATGGAGTTCGGGGTAATTTACCAACCAATACTATTATAAACTTATTGATTCACTTTTTAGTTGATATTTATTACTTTTTCATTTAGTACTATCTATATTAACTTTTTAAATGTTACTGTTGGCTTTTATCACAAATTTTGATTATTCGTCTTATTCAAAAAAATTGAAATATCATTTATTTTGTTATAATTTGTTTTAATATTGAATGTACTTTGATTATAACTTATATTTTTATATATTTACATAATTTTTTTGATAAGATGAATGATCAAAGTTTGTGATAAAAGTCAACGACGTTATTTAAAAGTTAATGGAGGGAGTACTAATTTAATATGTTTTACATAATGGACATGAAAAATAATATAATTGGAGATTTATGAATAAACTCTGGGGAAAATAATACATTGCTACCAAATTCTACTATTCTTGAATCTGAATTCCCTCCGCAAGCCAAACAAGTACAAATACTCCACAGTGGAGCAGCAACTCCACTCTAGATCTGATTCTAAGTAAATTTCGTGGAGTGGAGCAAATTTTAAGAGAGTGGAGTAGTCCCAAATAGGCCCTAACATTGTACGAATGTACGTTCTTGGTTGGTAGATGCTTTCAAGTAGCGGCAGAGGCGAGGAGAGGAATGGGAAATGTTCGGTTCCGTGGACTAAAATTTAGTCCGTATTATATTTGATATTTGGACATCAATTTAAAGGATTAAACGTGTACTAATTATAAAAATAATTGTAGAATCGGAGGATTATTTGTGAGACGAATTTATTAAGCCTAATTAATCTATGATTAGCAAATATTTACTATAGCATCGCATTGTCAGATCATGACGTAATTAGACTCATTAAATTCGTGTCACGAATAATCCACTATTATGATTGGGTTTTGTGAATAGTCTATATTTAATACTCCCAAATAATATCTAAACATTCGATCCGACCAACGACGAAACTAAATTTTGGACTAAAGAAAACAAACCCCCCTAAGTGGGGCATATCTTCCACAATCTATGGCACATGGGCTGCAGGCCAGGAATCGACCGAACGGCACCCTCTCCTTTAAATAAAACTCACAAATCGATTTGCATCCTTTTAGCTCTAGCTACCTTAATTGCCATTGGCTCAATCGCTAGCTGCTCGCTTAAATACTCACTTGCAGATCGACCGATCGATCGAGCATCCACACTTAGCTAGCTAGCAGCATATATATGTATATATAGCTTAGCTAAGTAGCTGAGCTGAGATCGATCGAGTGCAACGCAACCTATTTATATTATATAGCTAGGTATAGTAATTAGTTCTAACTATATCTAGTATTAGACACATGATTAGCACTTACAACGGTGGCATTAGTTCGATTGTTACTTTAGGCATCGATGATCGATTGATCGATACATCTAATGGAGGGCGCTGCCGGCGGATGGGACGATCAGGGGAAGGACGGCGGCGAGACAACCAAGTACCGCGGCGTGAGGCGCCGGCCGTCCGGCAAGTTCGCGGCGGAGATCCGCGACTCCAGCCGGCAGAGTGTCCGCGTCTGGCTGGGCACTTTCGACACGGCCGAGGAGGCGGCGCGGGCGTATGACCGCGCGGCGTACGCCATGCGCGGCCACCTCGCCGTGCTCAACTTCCCCGGTGAGGCGCGCAACTACGTGCGCGGGGGCGGCGGGGCGCCGTCGTCGTCGTCCGGGCAGCGGCAGCAGCAGCAGCTGCAGGGACGGCAGGTGATCGAGCTGGAGTACCTGGACGACGCTGTGCTGCAGGAGATGCTCGGCGGCGACGAACAGCACAGGTCAGCTGGCACTGGCAGCAGCAGCAGGAGGAACTAGCTGCTAAAATTAACCGATTGAGCGCGCGCGTGCATGCATCGTCTTCATCGATCGATCTCAGCTGGTTCCGATCTAATCTGATCTCATCACTAACATATAATTAATTAAGCATGGTATATATGGTGTCCTTGTACTGGCCGGCCTTGATCGATCAATCGTGTCACCACCATCTATGTGACTATATGTGCATGGCTACTTGTTTTCTTGGTTATCTGTACGTGTTCGAAACTTCAGGGCGGAGCTACTGAGGGTTTAGGGGTTCTAGGAATATAGGTTTTAAATTTTTTTAAGTATCATCTGTACCTTCTTACCTTTATATACCCTTTTAGATCTAATATGATCACATCACATGAAGTGGTGTATCTCTAAGTTTTTCTGTCACTCGTACCTTAGTACTTCATATGTGGAACCGGCTCCTCTGCAGTCGGAAGACTGATTACAGAGGGCAGTCGGGCTCTGTAGCAGTCTGATCTTGATCGGACGGTGCTGAGCCCCCTTCGTTTTCTCCGAAACCTTCTGCGAAGTGGATCCCACCTATACGAATCCCCTCTCGCGGCGCTGAAGAGACGACTTCTCTCCCGTATGTACACCCGATCTATGTAGCCATAGCCATATATATATAGCTACTACTATACTACTAGTAGCATGCTCGATCGGGGTCAAAGTGCCCCATCCTTAATGAATGCCTCATCGATCTGCGAAATTTTTTGATACAATTTGCACAATGAATTATATCCTCAATATATATCTTACCCTCCGATCGATCCGGGAATTATATATATTTAGTTAATTTGGCAGAAATTATATATAAATGTACTCACGAGTGCATGATTGTATGCATCAATAAATAGACGGATAATATAATGCATGCCAGCCTAGGAACATAAAATATATGATCATGAAAAGGGCGTAATACAGCATGCTCACTATTATAAGTGTATGTACAACGGTATAGACACATGCTGTTTATAGATTCTTAAAATTTACAATACAGACAGCTAAATAATCAACAAGTACAACTCATAGATAGTAGTTGTTTGTTTAATTATCTACAAAATATTTAATGCTTATATGTAAGCATGACTTATAGATCCTTAAATATGTATGAGAGCATGAGTTATTGCTATCTCTTCATCAAGAGACGATTTGCATCTATCTCATTATTTATTGTTGCAAAATAAAGTTTTTTTTATAAAATGTTCAGCTTACTGGATGCTAAAATTGATGAATTAATGGCCAACGAACCTTGCATTGCTTGTATGTATATACTACTATATATGTGTACGTCATACGTACTTATTACAAATTGATTAATTTGATCACCAGAAAATTAGATCTACCTAATACATAATTGGGATCAATTGATCGTACGCTTACTGTATGGTGGATTTTATATCTGGGATTTGCTCTTATTAAACTATAATGCACCATACGACGACGCAATAACTTCATGCGCCCGTACAGAACTCTCTCTCTCTCTCTCTCTCTCTCTATCTATCTATATATATATATATATATATATATATATATATATATACACACACACACATATAGTGCATAAAACTAGCTAAGATATTGTCAACTTTGAAAATAAATGGTTAACTTGCTGTATATGATTGATATGCATACTTGTTTGTTTGTGCTAAAGGCCTAAAACATTTAGAGATGGACTTGCACTGCCTCAAAAAAAGAAACGGATCATTAGTGACAAACCATAAAACTTATTAGTGGTAACTCTTAGTTTCTTAGCACGTCACTAATGGCTCATCATTAGTGATGAATATAGACGTATGCTCATTATTAATGATTGATCGTTAGAGATATGATGTGATGTATCACCATCACTAAAGATGATCATTATTAGCGGGTATAGGTGTTCATCCATCATCGGTCATCGATGGTCGGTCATTAGATAGGAACAATAAAATTCCATTATGTTTTGTTACGTTCAATTTAGTTTAGTTCAAATTAGGATGACGGTGGCACCAAATGTGAGGCCACAAATGGAGAGACTTTTCTCAAGGACCTCCCCACATGTGGTCTTCATTGGTGAGATCTTCACCCTAGGAGCTCGTGGTTGGTACGTGAAGCTTAGGGTAACAAAGACCACCATTGGGTGGGACTCGAGGTGTCACACTATTTAATTAATAGACATGTAAGCACAATAATACCATATATGTAACTATATATATATTGAATTATATTTCATGGAAAATATACTCGATATTTCTGTGGTTATCAACCCAAAAAATATATATTGTAAGCTAAAGATAAAAATAGTTTGACTATGTGTTATAGCTAAAGATAAATATTTAGACAAAATATGTTTGAGCATCACTTTTGCATTGGTGTATGCGTATGCATGAACGTACTATGGTATATATATTATACGAACTTAATTGTTCCATGAATAATAATAAGCATACTGATCTTGTCATTGAAAGATTGAAACTTGCTGAAATTAAGATTGATGAAGGACACAAGCAATATGTTAATTTGGTCCTAATCAATTCTCCCAATTAAAGTAGGCAATATCATTATTATTCATTACATTTGTAGGGACACACGGAGGAAGATTGAGTTTGTAGTGGGTAATAAAGTGTAATTGAAAATGAACAAATTGTTTATGATATGATGTCATCGACTGTTTTGCTGATGCTGCAAGGGAGAGCTGGCATGTATACGTAATCGATACTACGTAAGTCTAGCTAGCGTTAGCTAGCGTAGGTGCTTAATTAAACAAGAAGCTAATAAGTTAGACCGGTGTGTGGTTATTGAGTCATATATTCTGTAAAAGCTGTTGTGAGCTGTATAAAAACTGGCAAGCTATTTGGTTAGAATAGTTGCAGATTTATATTTTGATAGTTCATGATGTTTATTTACATTATTCATGTGTAATTTTACACATAAATCATTCTAATCATTAAATTTTGTAATGTTTATATTAAAATTATACATTTTTAAATTACGCTAAAATGATATATATTTTACTAAAATTTCACTTTTTCAAATTTTACATGAACTGATATGTTTTAATAGCATGATATGTTTTAATAGCATGGTAGGTAATATTCATTCAAAGTTGAAGTGAGAAGCTATGCAATTGGATTATACCAGCTTTCAAATTTGTACTACGAGAATCTACAGATTATGGAAAAGCCGGTTAACCACAAGAGTTGTTTGGTTTAGATTCCATCTTTCGAGCCAAGAAGCTGGTTCAAAAATCTGAACCAAACAGACTCGGGTCTATTTGTTTTAACTTCTAACAGCTAGAGATTCTCAGTAGCTAGCCAGTCTGAGTAGTTGGTATTTTCCATCTTCTGGATTATAGTTTATTTCTAGATTTTGCAGCTACTGATTCTCACAATTCGAGTCCAGAATCTGAACCGTTTGTTTTCGTATCAGATTTTAGAAGTAGTTGTAGCTGTCAGAAGCTGAAACAAACAGGCCCTAAGGATGCGTTTGGCATTCAGCTCTAGCTTCTTTGTGCTATAGAGCTGAAGTCAAACCAAATACTTTTCTTGGGGAGTGAATCTCACTAAGAGCACTCCAAAAAAATAAACTAGAGTGACGGAGCATGTTTATCCAACTTTAATTGCTGCACTCTAATTTCAGTATGGATTTCACGATCCAGAGCTTTACCAAACAGACCCTAACATCGAATAGATAAAATAATAATAATAATTGTAGACAAAGCTTATATATATATACCACGAATGAATCCATCGATTGCGACTTTTCCTCGTTACCTTTGAAGTATTGGTAGGCCGCAGGCGTGGTTTCAGATTAATTTGATATATATATATATATATATGCAAAATTAATATAGTTGAGATTAATAATTAGCTAGCCTGCATGATGCCGTACACTAGAGGACGGAATCAGATGCAATGCAATGGTAGTTAGCGCTGGCCTTTTGTTTCTCGGGTAAAAGCAAAACTTTTTCATTCTTTTGCTAGATATTTGCGAATCGATCGGCCTCATGCCTTTTTATTATAGCATAGGATAGGCAATCGTGTGGTTGCGGGGAGTGAAGGTGAATGAAATGGTTACTGAGAAAAATATTTTTTTTGAGCTCATTCTAATATTAAATGAGATTACGTGTCGTCTCTTAATTGGTTATTAAGCATTTAATTTTTTATTTATAAATATTCAAATGATTTTTACTTCCAAATCATTTGTCCAATTTATGATCTAATTACATCATTGTATTGATTACAATTTAATCTATAAAATAAGATCTCATATGATTATATTTTTGTAAAAAATATATATTTAACAAGTCTAGCCCACTAAATTAAGCTTATCTCATCCAAGTTATATACACTTAACCGAACAAAAAATTGTCTTATCCCATCCACCCAACTAAACATTTACATGTATCATTTCATTTCTAAATCTATAGATGATATCATCATATCCATCCTCGTCCCCCAAGATGACCCTTAATTAATGACTTGATCAAGCACCACTTAATTAAATCAGAACAGCATGCATGAGCACAAAAAGAAGCTAGCTAGCACTTTTGTTTCATCTTCCAGCTGGCTTCCTAGCTAATTATCTGGTTTAATAAATTGAACTAAAAACAACTTAACTATTAGGTTGTCTACAAATAATGTTTTTAAGTCTTCTTTGCTCTTCAAGAGGATGTCCACCCATTGTTTCAAACCAATGTAAATACTTGTGAAAAAAATCTCAGAATACTTAATATTATTAATATTGTATGAATATACCATATAACACTCATAAAATAAAATATAAGTCTAAAAAACACACAAAGCTAAACTATGTGAACATTGTCACCTATATATATATACACACACACAAATGCTATCCTACACCACATGTATAGAATAGCTATTCTACCGAGAAATCTACTACCGAGAAAAAAGTAGCACTCAATTGCTATTCTACTGAAAAAATTTACTACTGAAAGTAGTCGGTGTAGAACACACGGTGTAGAATAGCGCTCTCATATATATATGCTATCCTACACCACGGGTGTAGAATAACTATTCTACGATAAAATCTACTACTGAGAAAAAAGTAGTACTCAATTGCTATTCTACTGAGAAAATCTACTACTGAAAATAGTACTGTGATCGGTGTAGTATAGCTATTGTACATCGGTGGTGTAGAATAGCTATTAAAAAACCACATCAAATCGGACATTATTACGTTACTATTGCATAGTTTCAAATGATGAAATAATTTAACATAACTCAACATAATATTAACACGAAAAAGAAATGAGAAATGTATTAAACTCTATGTAATTTTAAGTAATTAGGTAAACCCATAAAATCCACAGGTTTAGATCTAAACATGTGCCCGACCCACAAATAAATAGGTATCGAACCCCCGAGCACAAAATTAAATTCAAACCCATGCTCGTGTGGTATCCACGCATAAAACTGCCATTCCTATAAAATCAGATGGTAGCTTTAAGTTGTACAAGACTAGGAGAAGTTGAAAGCTCTGACCTGTTTTCTATTATAACCTGTATAGAATGGGACTTCGAAGGATACTAATGTCACTACTTGTAGGATTATTTCTTTTTGTACATGGTAATCTGATGGCAGCCTTTTGTATCTGGAAATCGGATGGATTGTTTCTTGGATGGACTAACTTATTGGTTTACCGGTTGCGTTAGTTTGTGCATTGCATTTTTCTAATTCTTTCTTCACCCGTTTGCTATCGTAAGCTACGAAAAAACTGATGTGAGCTGTCTATTTTTAAAAAGCTACTGTAAAAAACTAAAAATCATTTGATTAAAGCTACTATGAAAAAACTACCGTGAGCTAACTTTTTTATAATTAACATAATTTTCATCATTATAATATTCGATACATATATATAAATAAGAAACAGTCAACATTGATGCAACTAAATAACTGAAAAATATATTAGATAAATAAAAAAGTTCATAGTTCATCTCATAAAATAAATGACTATTTCATGAAATTGTACAATGTGATACAAATTATAATGATATTATATCAATCAAGATACTGAATTCATATTATCCAATTTATACTAAAAAACAAAAAAAAAAACATAAATAGAAAAACAAGATCCAAACTGCTTTCAAATTTATAGTTTAAAAAAGTTGCTTTTCATAAAAAAAACGGATTTACTAAATCCATTTGGTTCGACTTCTGAAGCAGATTTTAATTTTAAAAACAGAACCCAAACGCACCTTAGTTTGCTTCCTGTGCTTGGGTTTGTCGTGATATCGATGGATCGGCTTTTGACAAGCGATCCCTGTCTCATGTCGTCCGTGTCAGAACTTAGATGGACAGCCATGACAACAAAACTATGAAAAAAATCTCTTAGTAATTATCATATCATCCAGATAGGAGGATAGTAGGAATGAATTAGAGTCTGAGATACAAGCAAGACAAGGCTTGTTTTTTTGGCTATAATTCTAGTCAGAGAGACCAGCCCTGCTCCTCAGGTGCTCCTTGAACTCCATGATGCCACCTTCCCACCTAGTTACCGCCTGCTTCTCGCACACCCAGATCTCCTGAGCAACCTGGTTGATGAGCCTGAAGTCATGGCTCACCAGGACCAAACCCCCGTCCCACTCGTTCAGTGCCTCAGCCAGGGAATCGATGGTCTCAATGTCTAGATGATTCGTGGGCTCGTCGAGCAGCAGCAGCTGAGGCTGCCTGTAAGCCAACCACGCAAAGATGACACGGCTCTTCTGCCCATCAGACAGATTCCTCATTGGCATCACCTGCGCCTTCCCTGACAGGCCAAACTTCCCTATTGCAGCTCTCATCTTCTCCTCCTCATTGCCAGGGTATTCCTTCATCATGTACTCTAGAGCCGGCAAGTCCAGGTCCAGCTTTTCCGCCAGATGTTGATGATACTGTGCAATTCTCAGGTGATTGTGGCGTCTGACCATGCCATCTAATGGAGTTAGGTCACCTGTCATGAGCTTCAGGAGGGTGCTCTTCCCTGCACCATTCGGACCAACCAGTGCGATTCTAGAGTCGAGGTCAACACCAAAGTCAAGATTCTTGTAGATGAGGTTATCTGGAGTATACCCGAACGAGACTTCAACAAACTGCAGTACTGGTGGTGGAAGTTTCCCAACATCTGTAAACCGGAAAACCAGTACCTTGTCCCTAGCAACCTTCTCGGTCAGCCCGCCCCGTTCCATCTTGGCAAGAGTTTCTCTTTGCTCTGAGCCTGACGAGCAAGCTTTGCAGATCCATGGCCAAAACGTGCAATGTACTCTTTCATTGAAGCAATCTGCTCCTGCTCCCATTTGTATTGCTTCATTTGATTCTCTTCAAGATCAGAACGGGTTTGCACATACTGGTCATAATTACCAGTATATAACTTAAGCTTCTTGCTCTGCATATGGATGATGTTGGTGCAAACTCCATTTAGGAAGTCCTGGGAGTGTGATATGACAACAAGTATACGATCAAACTTCTTTAGTGTCTCTTCCAGCCAGACACATGCCTCAAGATCTACAAATAAAAAAAGAAATGTGGAATTAGCCTAAAAAGGTAAAAAGTTCAGAGTAATATCATACAAGATCTTTAAGAAAGTCTCTGGGAAGCAATAGCTCATCACGATCACATTGTATTCACACTTTTTAAGTAACTTTTCTCCTTCAAAGTAGTGTTATTTTTTCATTCATGGCTAAGCCAGATTCAACCTTCTACTGCAGTACCAGTGTTTTCTTGCCCTCTTAATACAAAACCGACTTTTCATGAGCTGACCAACTTGTGGTGGGCAAGGTGCTGTTAGGCACACTTATGCATTTTATGTAACTATATAATTGTCAACTAAGCCATGGAAGAAGAAAATCAGGGCTAGAACTAATAAGATAAGTAATTCTGATATTACAGTGTATAATATTTCAGAAAACTAAGGTATATAGCCACATAGGGCCTTTTCTCTGATGTCATCCACCAGGTAAATCTAATTATTTTGGATGTATACGTACACTTCTACGTCAAATTAGAGTGGTATCCGTAAAAAAACTTCTTCGTAGAGCACTAACTTTTTTGCCCACAAGCAAGCCGCCAAATATCTTAACATATAAAGCTATTTAAAAATGGAGCAATACGAAAGGTGTCACCGGCAGGGTTTCCACGAAATTAGAAGGAACTAATCTTTGTAGATTATATTGAAATAGGTAGTTGGTCGAGGGCCTAGACCTCTTCGTCACAGCGGCGCCGTTGCAGCGACGCGGCGAAGAGGCAAGGATACAATAAAGGCACAAGCCAAACTGAATTACTCAACAATAACTCCAGTGCATCAGCCCTATTTATATAGACTCAGGGCTGACCTTATCTAACAACCAGAATCTTAACTACTTCTAACAAAAACCGAATTTAATCTAATCTAATTTAATCTAACCTGAACTCTAAACTAATTAATCTAAATAGAACCTAACTAACTGCTACAGTACCGCCGGTATTGTTCACAGACGGGGCAGGGCCTGATTTGAGGCCATGACATCTCTTCCCTCCTTGAAAACCAGCTCGTCCTCGAGCTGGGCTGTTGGTGCTGCCAAGGCATCCCACATCGATCCCCCAACCGTCAACCAGGCCGCCAACCGTGCTCGTGAGGGTGTGCTTTGCGCGGTCAAGGAAGTAGCGTTGGCCTCCGCAGCACTGTTGATGTCGCCAACCGAGCCATCGCCGCCTACCTTTGCCCTGCCGAGGCCGCCCACGCCGCCACCACAGCGGCCCTGACCGCCTCCCTCCTTGTGGCGTGGAGGTGGATCCACGTGATCAGCGACAGCCTTGGGATGTTGCCGATAAGGATTCTGGACAAGCACCTCCAATGTGGCTAGCCTCTCCTCCAAGGGCTGGGTTGGCTATAGCTTCTCTTCAATCGTGTCCGCCCGCTCCGTCACCACTGCTTCCAATTCTATGACTTCCACTTGGAGTGGTTGCAGTGATTGCAACTTCTCTTCGATGGCATCTAGGTGTTGCATGATAGCCTTCAACATGTCATTGATGATACTCCCCAAACCGGTGCCAGATTGGGAATTCATCGCAACAGATGGTGAACCTGAGTCGTCTGATACAAAGTTGTCACCGGCAGTGGTTTCCACGGAATTAGAATGAACTAATCTTCGTAGATTATATTGAAATGGGTAGTTGGTCGAGGGCCTAGACCTCTCCGTCGCAGCGGCGCCGTTGCGGCGACGCAACAAAAAGGCAGGGATACAAGAAAGGCACAAGACAAACTGAACTACTCGACAATAACTCTAGTGCATCAGCCCTATTTATATAGACCTAGAGCTGACCTTATCTAACAACCAGAATCTTAACTACTTCTAACAGAAAACAGAATTTAATCTAATCTAATTTAATCTAACTTGAACTCTAAACTAATTAATCTAAACATAACCTAACTAACTGCTACCGTACCACCGGTACTGTCCATAGGCGGGCCAGGGCCTAATTTGAGGCCATGACGAAAGGTGAATTTTTCCTCTGAAAATCATAGTGTTAAGGCGACGCAGTCACACAGCGATCTACCACCTTCACAACATTACAACGCTTATGGCACATAGCATGGCGCCATAGACACATCGGCGTGGCAAACAATCAAATATATTAGGACCACTAGGACATGTCAATGCAAAGTTGATAGCAATACAAATGTAGCACAAAAAAGACTTAATGTAGCACAAGAATCATAGTCTAAGATTTATTACGTTAAAATAGCAATGCAAATATAACATAAAAGACAGTGTTAGAAAAATCGGTGATCGGTAACTGATCGGTCGACTACCGAGTAGAGATTAATCGGTTAATCGGAGGATTAACTGAATTAATCGGTCGACCAATTAATCGGTCCACTAAATAATTAAATATTGTATCGTTATATTTAATATACAAATCAGTTATAGTTTTAAGATAAACATGAGAAAATGGATGTCTTTCTATCTCTGCTTCTCTTTTTCTCAACCACCAGCTAGCATTAAGTCTATACTATTTCCAACAGTTGTAAAAGTACATTGGAAAGATAAAATGTATCGAAGAGAGTGAAAGTTGCAGGAGGTGTAGGGTGTACTTGCTCTGTCAATCCTGCCTTATCAACAAAAGAAGCAAGCGCTCTTTCTCTTCCCCCTCTCATTCTCTCTCTCAATCCTGCCTTTTCAGTTCCTTCCCTGCCTCAAGCAAAGAAGCAAGCGCTCTCTCTACCTTCTCTCCGCCTCTCAACAAAAGAAGCCAGCGCGGCTGCTAGCCGGTGCAGATCGGGCGGCTGTTTGGCGTGCATAAGGCTATGGTGGCGGCAGTGAGGGGAGCCGACGGCGCGGAGGGGAGCTGAGCTCGGGCGGGAGAGGAGCCGGCGACGCGCGCTTGGGCGAGAGGGGAGCTGGCGACGCGCGCTCGCGTGGGGACGACGGCGGGATGGCTGGGCGGCGGGCACTGCTCGGCGTCCAGACTCTAGATCTGGCCTGTGGCGCTCGCGCGGGAGGGGAGCCGGGCGACGACGGTGCTTGCTGCGGGTACAACGGCGGGATGGCTGGGCGGCGGACGGCGGGGCGGCGGGCCGGCGTCAGATCTGGCGTTGACCGGGAGAGAGGGAAGAGGGGGAAAGTGACCAGGAGAGAGGGAAGAGGGGGAAAACCCTATTTTTTTCAGCTCCCCAGGCCGGACCGATTAATCGGTTGGCACCGATTAATCGGGTTGACTACCGATTAATCGGTTTGACCGACCGATTAATCGGTCCACCGATTTCTGGCCGATTTCAGCGAAAATTAACTGGACCATGGCCGATCACCGATTAATCGGCCGATTAATCGGCTGATCGGCCGATTTTTTCAACACTGATAAAAGACATAAATTATCTTATCTCTAAAGTTTTGAATTCCTCGTCTATTAAAAAACATTGAAAGTAATTTATGAAGAGTGACTTTCCTTCTTTTTCCCATATATTAAAAACCATTTAAATCAATTATAAAAAAATAACTTTCCTTTTTTCTCTTTCCTTTTTTCTCTTTCCTTTTTTCTCTTTCCTTCTCTTCCTCCTTTCCTTCTTCTCTTCCTCTTTCCTTCTCTAGTTCTCTTCCTCTTCTAAGCTCTTCTTCTTTAGCCAACCTGACATTGCCTCCTATGAGCCGCGGACGCCACCCCCGCGCTCTCATTGTGAGTTTGCGACGCCACACCGCACCCACGTTGTGAGTTTGCGCCGCCGCCCCACGCCCTTACTGCACCGCCACCTGGAACATGCTTTCAATGTTTTGAAGTCGTCGTCTACTCGACGATTAATCGATGATTACTCGTCAGTCGGTACCCAGACTCCGAGTTGTATGCTCGACTCGACTAGTTGTCTACTCGATCGACAGGATCGACTAATTGTCGTTTAGCCGCGATTAATCGCATTTTTCTTGGTGTCCTGGTCGTGCAGCTATGTGCTGCTACAGTAGCCCAGTACATGGGCCTTTTAGAGCTGGCCCATTACAACAACCCATGTTTTTATTATGTATTTCAACCCCCATGTACTGTGTAACGCTAGCTGGCTTATTCTTGCTCATGTGCTGGCGGCGGCTGCTGGATTGCTGGTCGGCGGCTGTTACAGTACTACTACATCACCTCCTCTTCCGAAGATGATGAGCATATCCTCCTCTTCTGACTCCTCCAAAGGCGAGCATTCCCTCGGTCCCTCAAGTATGCTCTCAAGTCTTGCGCTCTTGCCTACACCTTTCCCATGCTAGCATCCTTGCACTAGAGCAGTATTGTGGCACCGGCTACTACACCATCAACAACCATGCCAACGCTGTTTTCATTGCTAGTGCCATTTCATGTTCTGGTAGTTGCTAGTCCCTCAAGTATGTTCTGCACCTTAGATGTTTGTCTACAACTTGAGTACTTGGCTACTTGCTACTGCAAGACAAGCTCAACAGGATATCAAAAACCATCAACAAAGCAAGTAAGTTACTATTCTTCTGAAATTATTTGTGCAATTGTGCTCCATTCATTCCTGACTCAACATTGTTTTTGAAATTGCAAAAAATATACATAAATAGTACATTATACAATTATACACTATATATAGCCTAGTGAGTGCTCTACTCATTATAGACTATAGAAACCTACACCGAGTAGCATCGACTAGTTGTGACTAATCGACAATTAGTCATCCAAATCGATTACTCGGTGGCCAGCAATTCGACTCTGACTTGTCGCCATGAAAACATTGGCATGCTCACGACGACGATTAGAACGTGCATCGGATGGAAGAAAAGGATGAGAAACACTTGTGGCGGCTAGGGTTTTGGGGGTACGAGTGAGCCCGAACAGGCATGTTTTTTTACTCCTCTCTCCCTCCCATATGGCAGGCACCATAGCCATGGCGGGCACCACACAACACCACAGCAGCGCCACACTCCTATGGCACCATCCACAGACCTTCCACGCTTTGGCGCCATGTGACGAATAGCCAAAAACCACCATAGTGATATGGTGACGATATTGCAACACCATAACAACTATGCTGAAAACAAATCAATTTTACAGCTTCCTTTTGTTTTAGATTTTTTACAGGACTCACCAAGATGGTTTGTTGGCTCATCAAGCAAAGGATGGTTGGGTTCATAAACAATGCTCTTGCCAAAGCAATCCTCATACGCCAACCACCAGAAAAATCTTGAGTTTTCTTTGCCTGCATTTGTTTAGTAAAGCCCAAACCAAACAATATCTCAGCAGCACGCTTTTCAGCAGTAGATGCGTCAAGTGCTTCTAGCCGCTCATATATACGGTCCAAAGCGTCGCCACCGCCATCATCCTATAAATGTCAGTCAAGAAAACCTATGTTACAAGACCTTCAGTATCCGGATAAAATTTGCTACAGTAACAAGATATCTGCACAGACATCCAGAGCGCAACTATCGTAATAATAGAATTTGGAAGAGCTGACCTGCGCGGACAGAATTTCAGCCTCCTTCTCTAACTTCATTCTCTCTTCGTCACAACAGATAACAGCCTGTAGTGAAGACATGTCTGAAGCCTCAATCTCACTGGAGAGATGGTATATATCCATGTGTTCAGGGATAGGGAGTTCCCTGCAGCCTATTGCTGTAAGCAGGGTAGATTTTCCACAGCCATTTAAGCCGAGCAAACCGTACCGCCTGAGGTTAAGTAAATAAAAGCAATGGTGAGGGCTGTAGCAGGATGGCTGTCATATGTATCACTGGATGGAAATAAACAAACCTCCCGTAGTTGAGCTCCAACTCAGAATCAACAATAAGGTCATGGCCATGAAACGTTAGTGAAAGCGACTCTATCTGTAACATCGAAATATTACAATTTAGTTTTAGTTTGTGTTCACAGAATACATCCATTTGGCAGAAGAGAGTAATATGAATCATAGAGCATGAGTTGCAGCGAACATGGCATCTGATCCGACGAGAGGAGCAGATAAACGCGTCATATTCTAATGAAATAGAATCTAGGAATAGCAGTAAGTAACAGTAAGTAGGAAGAGGGGGTGGGATCCTGACGTGGATATCGCGGGAGGAGCGGGTGGGATGCGAGGACCCCGGTGCAGGTGCGATCGGATAGATTCAGAGCGGCGACGCCGTTGGCCGCCTTATCAGCCGAGGAAGAGGAAGAGGAGGAGGAGGAGGAGGCCTTGGCGCCCCTCTTGGCGGCGGCGGCGGCCTTCTTCTGAGCCGCCTTCTTCTTGCTGGCGTCGGACACCATGGCTGGCTTGCCGCCGGGTGATGGAGGTGGAAGGAGCAAGGGTTGGTCGGCGGCGGAAGGAGAGTTGTTGGGGATCTCCTCCGACTCTTGCTGCGTCGTGTCCTCAAATCTCCTACTTGTATGGAAGGGAATGGAAGGACGTGATGGGCCGCATGGGCCATCCATGGCCTAACCTTGCCTCCGTATTGCATGGTTAGGTAAGAACTCGTTTGGTACAATTTTAGATTCTCAAATCTAGATTAGAGCTCTAGAAACTCTGAAATACTAAAATATAACACAAAATTGATATTTTTACATATGAAACAAAAATCCATCATATATATCAATAATAAATTAAGTACCATAATCATCCAGATACATTAATAAGTGCGTACAAATATATACGCATATATCATATCTATTATTCTGCAATGCGACGAGTCAAATCATCACGGAAAGCATTCGTAGATACATTGCTTGCACCCTCTGTTGATATATCAGATGCATATTGAGAAATGATAACCTTCTATATCTAGACGGAATGGTAGGCACATAATTTGGATCTCTAACAAACCTAAGAAAATACATATCGGGCGCATCATGATCACGAATAAAATTATTCAATGCCATTGTTGCTGCCACAACCATCTTTTGTTTCCACGGTGGAAAGCTAGGCATCTTGAGTAGAATTCTCCACTTCATCTTTCACACCTCAAAACATCTTTCAGTAATATTGTGCAAACTCGAGTTAAGGAAATTAAAATTTTCTTTCTCACTACTTGGTCCTAATCCTCTTCTAAATTCTGGCACATGGTACCGCTGGCCCTTGTATGGAGCTAAGTACCTAGGACGGTTTGGATAGCCAGCATCGATAAAATAATATTTCTCTACAAGTTATATTAAATATGAATATATGATATGTAATCAATTGAAAATAAATAGCATTTAGTTAATTACCTTGAGGAAGATGAGGAAAGATGGCTATATCTGTTTGCAAAGCATAATATAGAATATTTGTGGCATGCATTGATCCAGGTTGTTCAACTGATGCATATATAAATCGCATATCATGATCACAAATAGGCATGACATTCTGAGTAGTTTTCTTAGATCTACCAATATATCTAATCTTATCTTCTTCCGAAACAACTGTAGAAATGTGAGTACCATCTACAGCTCCAATGCAATCTTTAAAATATGGCCACATGTGATGATCTTTCTTAATTTTCTTGTGTACATTTGAAAAATTTGGATCAATTAGACGTACAATGTCACGTCCTAGTTGACAGATTTTAAATAATACTTCATCAAACTTTCTTGCAATTGTCTCACCAGAATGCTTGAAACAGTTTTGTACCCTTCTGCTCGATGAACCATCACCTACTATGTGTAAAAAATTACAAGTGCCTCCAAGCTATGCATGTGTACTGTTGATGTCAACTCGTACTTACTAACCAATATATCATGCAATGCAATAAAAGTATTGACATTCATGCGAAGCATACGATAGCATTCACCTAGAGTGGCTAATGTTTCTTGTACCCATCCTACACCATTGAGTTGTGATGTTCTAGGTGGAGCTTTTTCCAAGTAACTTGAGTGATAATTCTCTGCTAATCTTGTGACCATAGTGGTATTACTTTCTACATATTGATAAAGTTCCATGACAATGTTATCACAATCAGGCTCTTCATCTGATGAATCATCTCCACTCTCACTTGACATCTACACAAAAAACACTATAGTATAATGTTACACAATAGAACATAACACAATACAACCACACAAAAGTTCATGACATTATTAGAAAAGAATACCATAGTCCATGTCACACAACATCATAAAAGTACAATCAAGTAGCGAGTACATTAAAATCAATGTCACACAACATCATGAAATTAAAATCATGTAGGGAATACATTAAAATGATACAACCAACGAAAGACACACCATAATATTAATCTAATTCTCATACTTATTAAAGTACTTTTTCAACCATCCAAAACGACATGCGGGAGTGCACAATGAATTCACAAGCATATCTCGTTAATCCTTCTTGACAAATATTTCCGTTCCAATGAAGTGTTCATTTACCCCTTTAGTAGCACCACATTCCTCCACCAAGTCTATGACATCCTTTATAGTACAACCAGGTTGATCCTCCCTTGATCTTGTAAATGACTAAAGGGGGCTTGGCTTAAAGTATGGGATGAAATGTCATTACTCTTAGACATTGCCTCTACTATTTTTGGGCGCTATTTTCTTTTGTTCCGGACCATTGGGCTAACACCTTTTTTTATGTTTGCAGTTGGTTCCTCTTCCTCACTCTTACTATCCTTGTCATTCTCATTCTCACGTTCATCGTTAATATTAATTGCATCACTGTTAGGAGTTGGTACGGTGCCTTGGCCTAGAGACCAATGATCAGTCACGGTGTTGCGAATGTCTTCAAACATTTTCTCAAGCAGATCTGCATTCTGCAAACCTTCTTTCCTGTACTCCCATAACGTGCGCTCTGCCATCGGAGACCGCATTTCAGTGATCGTGCAGAACTCGGCGTTGATGCTCATTGCCTGCACCGCCGGCTTCGTCCTGCAGTGGCGCCTCGTGCTCGTGCTTCTGGCCGTCTTCCCGCTAGTCGTCGGCGCTACGGTCCTGCAGAAGATGTTCCTCAAGGGCTTCTCCGGCGACCTGGAGCGCGCGCACGCAAGGGCCACGCACCGTTGGCCGGTGAGGTGATGGCCAACGTGCGCACCGTGGCGGCCTTCAGCTCGGAGGCGAAGATCGCGAGGCTGTTCGAGGCCAACCTGCGGGGCCCGCTAAGGCGGTGCATCTGGAAGGGTCAGATCACCGGCAGCAGCTACGGCGTGGCGCAGTTCCTGCTCTACGCGTCCTACGCTCTAGGGCTGTGGTACGCGACGTGGCTAGTGAAGCACGGCGTGTCCGACTTCTCCAAGACCATCCGTGTGTTCATGGTGCTCATGGTCTCCGCCAACGGCGCCGCCGAGACGCTGACGCTGGAGCCGGACTTCATCAAGGGCGGGCGAACGATGCAAGCGGTGTTCGAGGCCATCGATCGCAGGATAGAGATCGAGCCGGATGACATGGACACGGCGCCCGTGCCGGAGAGGCCCCGCGGTGAGGTGGAGTTGAAGCACGTGGACTTCGCGTACCCGTCGAGGCCGGACATGCAGGTGTTCAGCGACCTGAGCATCCGGGCGTGCGCGGGGAGGACACTTGCGCTCGTGGGGCCGAGCGGGTGCGGCAAGAGCTCGGTGCTGGCGCTGGTGCATCGCTTCTACGAGCCCACCTTCGGGCGCGTGCTCCTTGATGGCTGGGACGTGCGCAAGTACAACCTGAGGGTGCTGCGACGGGCGATGGCGCTTGTGCCGCAGGAGCCCTTCCTGTACGGCCGTGAGGGCGCGACAGAGGCGGAGGTGGTGGAGGCCGCGACGACGGCCAACGCGCACAAGTTCATCTCAGCGCTGCCGAAGGGGTACGCGACCTTCATCGGCGAGAGCGACGTGCAGCTGTCGGGCAGGCAGCGGCAGCGGATCGCTATCGCGCATGCGCTGGTGAAGCAGGCGCCCATCCTACTACTTGACGAGGCCACCAGCGCGCTGGACGCCGAGTCGGAGCGCTGCGTGCAGGAGGCGCTCGACCGCGCCGGCTCTGGTGCCGGGCGCACCACCATCGTGGTGGCGCACCGGCTGGCCACGGTGCGAAACGCCGACACCATCGCCGTCGTCCACACTCCACACACGGCAGCTAGCATAGCATAGGCATAACCGCATAATAGCTAGGAGGTTGCGATCTTTCTTTCTTTCTTTTGAGTGATAATACTCGTGTTTTGATTCTGCCCTCCCCCCGTGTGTGTTCTTGCGTCTGGATGTCGTGAGAATGAATGATGCTGCTAGCTCAAGCTGATAGGATTATCATTGTAAGTAGGCACCAGATGACTCCGCGGGAATACCCAATCAAATCTTCCAACGGCAATTTCAGTCTCATGGATGTTCGTGGCGCACTGATGTTCCGATTCCATTCGTCAAGGTGTTGTTGGCCCAACACTCACACAATCTCTATAGGATGCACGCACACAAAGAAGCACAAACAGGAGACAAGAAAATTTCCTAGCGCTGCACACCAGCACCACACACAAGCACTTTGTATTCTCTTTGGACACCACACACTAACACGCACACACTGCACTATGTCTGCTGCTACCCTCACTGCACTGCACTTCACCTTCTCTATTTAACACTGCGTACACGCACACACACAGCCAACACTCCACTACATGCTGGCTGCACGAATTGTGCTGCATGCAGCCACAACGTGCGCACGACTGCATGCAGCCACACCGCACGTCACACACACTACTAATCACCCCACTAATCACACCACTAACTACCCCACTAATCACCCCACTAAGCACTAATTAAATTTGCACTAAATAAAATACTAACAACAAGATTAATTCTAACAATCACCCCCTAATCTTGTTGTTTTATTTGAACATCTTCTCATTGATTATCACAGCAACATCGGTTCATCATCAGCGTCCACTATGACATGAAGAGCTCTTTCCTTCTTCGGCTCAGGACACTCATCAGCGAAATGTCCAAACTCTTGACAATTATAGCAACACACTTTGACTTGTCGAATTTTCCGCGGTACTTCTTCTTGTCGCCGTTGCTGTTGGATCCCTCACCATTGCGCTTCTCTTCAGCAACCTTGGCCTCCCACTCGGCACGCGTTAGTCGTGGTTCTTCAAGTGCAACTAACAGTTGTGGTCCTCCTTCCTTGTCACGTCGACGCCCTGCCATGGATGCTTCATATGCCTTCAAGCGTCCAATGGCCTCCGCCACTGTCATCTTTGTCACATCGCCCCATTGCTCGATGGTGCTGACGATGTGCTGAAATTTGTCGGGGACGGTATGCAAAAGCTTCTCCACCACGGTGGTCTCCTCCACCTTGGTACCAAGTGCACGAATTTTGTTAACAATTGTGGTTAACCTTCATAGCATACTCACCAATCGTCTCCGCATCCTCCATGTACATCCTCTCAAGCTCCCTCTTGAGAATCTGTACGTTCGCATTCCGAACTCGCTCTTCTCCAATGTGTATCTCCTTGAGTGTGTTCCAAGCCTCCTTTGCCGTCTCCTTTTCAGCGATGGCTAGCACCATAGCCTCCGGCACCGCCTGGATGATGGCGGCGAGAGCCATCTGGTCCTTCTTGTCGTCGACCGCTTCATTGCCCTCCACTGCTGCCCACACACCTTGTGCACGCATGAAGATTTTCATCTTCACCGCCCACACCCCGTAGTTGTTCTCCGCAAGCACGGGGTAACGGAGAGTCACCCCCATTTCCTTCACTTGTTGCACGATCGACTCATGGCCACCGTCGCCTCCATTGCCACCACTGCTGCTGCTACGATGGGCTGGCGGCGTGTACACGGAACCATCGAGAGACATCGCTGCAACACACACGCTTGGCTCTGATACCAATTGTTGGCCCAACACTCACACAATCTCTCTAGGATGCACGCACACAAAGAAGCACAAACAGGAGACAAGAAAATTCCTAGCGCTGCACACCAGCACCACACACAAGCACTTTGTATTCTCTTTGGACACCACACACTAACACGCACACACTGCACTATGTCTGCTGCTACCCTCACTACACTGCACTTCACCTTCTCTATTTAACACTGCGTACACGCACACACACAGCCAGCGCTCCACTACATGCGGGCTGCACGAATTGTGCTGCATGCAGCCACAACGTGCGCACGACTGCATGCAGCCACACCACACGTCACACACACCACTAATCACCCCACTAATCACACCACTAACTACCCCACTAATCACCCCACTAAGCACTAATTAAATTTGCACTAAATAAAATACTAACAACAAGATTAATTCTAACAGGTGTTAGGACATCTCCAATCAATTCCTCATCTCACTTCTCATCTTATTATTTAAACAAAATACTCTTAAAACACTCTCCAACCATTCCCTATTTCACTCCTATCTCATCTTCCTCCCTATTCAAGCCACTATCCTCCTCAAAATCAGAGCCAAAGCTACTCCCTATCTCATTTTATTATTATTTAGAAAATATTGGACAAAATTAATAATCTATTGAAATATTTTATAATATGTATAAGAAATTAAGTTACCATATTTTTCAACACTTATATGCACTTCTATATTTTTATTATAATTTTATATGCAATATATTATTATTTTCAGTATAATTTTATATTTTTCTAAAATCTTTTATTATAACCTGCTATGTTTGTCAACATGTGTTGTCATATGTGTTTTTTTTTAATTTAATAGTTATGAAATATTAATAAAATATAGGTAGATGAAATTTATAATGTTTTAATGTTTTATTCTGACCCCGAGTCAATTCACCGACGCCATCCTCCCCTGGATTTAGCTGAAATTTTTATAATTTACATTGTTTTAAAATTTATTTTACAAATAACTTCTGAAAAAACTTATTCGAGGAGTAGATGCAAAGCTCAGAAAACATGTTGACCCGAATCTCAAGAATAATACATGCTAGCATTCAAATTAACTAAAAATGTCACATCCGAATGGATGGGACCACTTGACCTCAAGAAGAGGTCTTCAATCATTCAAGTTTGACATAAAATAATAAATATTCAACTTTTTTTGTTGTTGTTTCTTTTGTATTAAAACCATTTTTATGTAATAAATTTCTAACTTAATAATTTAATTTAATACTTATCATATTATTTATTTGAGTAAAAATGAATTTAAAATTTTCTAATGTTTTTTATTCTGTAAATTTGCAGTAAATATTATTTAATTGAGTAAAAATGCACTAAACATTTTATAAAGTTTTTTTTGAAAACCAATCATACCTAATCATATTATTTATTATTTTAATAAGTTTCTGACTTTTTACTTATGCAATTCAGTAAAAAAATATAATTGAGTAAATAATTATTAAATGTGCACTAAAAATTAGTATAAATACACTAAATAATATGATAAGTATTAAATAAAAAATTAAGTTATAAACTTATTACATAAATTTAAAGTTTTTATTATTAAAATCTAAAAAATAGATGGAAAAGTTGAACTATTATTTTATGCCAAAACTTGAACCATAAACATCTTCTTGAGGTTAAACGGACTCCTCCATTACATTATGACATACTTTCAGTTGTTTTGAGTGCTAGTATGTATTGTTTCTGTGGTTGGCACCAATGTCTTGATAGCTACATTGTATGATTTTTTCAAACACAAAGTCAAAAATCATCTCTTAGGAGATATTTTCGTATGATAGTTCCATCTATCTCTTGCTCTCCAATCAAAAAGGAGAGCTGCTGGTTATACGATTTTTTAAAAAAATTCAAATCCGGTACCCAAAATTAAAAAAATACAAAACTAGCCTAGCGTCGGCCGTCCATCGGCCGAACCTGGCTGACGTGACCCTCCTTCGGCCGATGCAATGCGAACCAAAGCCATGTTAGCCTAGTTTAGCCGTTGAACAGCCGAACGAGTCCACGTCAGCCTGGTTCGGCCAACCAACCGCTGAACTAGGCTGGCCACGTCAGCCGCGCCCCCACGTGCTCCCCTGGCCGCGCCGGGGGCGCCCTACACGCGTCCCTGCCGTGCCGCGCACAAGCCCCCCCGCCGCGCGTGCCCCGCCGCCTCGCCCGCGGCCGCCGGTCCCCGCGCCCGCCCACCTCCCGCCCCCTTGCCGGCGGCAACATCGGCCGAATGAGGGCAGCGTCAGCCAGGTTCGGCCGATGGACCACCGACGGTAGGCTAGATTTGTAATTTTTGATTTCGTGTACCAGAAATATTTTTTTAAAAAATATATTATTAAAAAAATCGAGGTTATACTACACCTTTTCTTCTCACCTTGTCTCGTGCGTTCAGATAAAGAAATGCAGGTTGCCGCGTACACACAGCTAGAGAGATATATCTGAAAGAGGTAGCAGGTTAATTAAAGGGTTAATTTTTTCCGTGCCATTACAATTTTTACGGTTTGCCAATATGCCATTAGTGTGTCACTGACAGATGGGGGCCACCACAGTCACTGACAGTGACATATAGACAATTTCTGAAAATTATAATGGCATACGAGTAATTTTCCCTTAATTAAATTGCAATGGGATGACTGGTAGGTATACGGCTAGCTAGGAAGGCGGAAGCCATTGCTTTGCTTGGCATCAAAGATTGCTAAGTGCTAATCATTCGGCTGCCTCAGCTGGATCCGAAAGGACGATCATGGAATCAATAGTCTTTTCTCTTGCATGCATGGCCGGACATGTGTTTGTGCCGGCCGACACTGGAGAAGAAGAGCACAGCAGAGACGGTGACGGTGGGGTTGGACTTTGGAGGCCAACGCGTGATAGGTTTTGGCCTCTTGTGCTTAATAATTTTCTTCTTGCATCTCGATTCCGGAGATCCAATCCAAGGGAGTGTCATTAGTCATCTGATGGGCTTCTTTCTGGCACTACAGGAGAAGAGGAGCTTGCATGATTGGGAACATCAAAGTGAAAGGAAGGACAACAGCACAACGGTTCAAATGGACAAGCTAAGGGTCCCTTTAGTTTGGCTTTCGGGAGAGGCTTTTGCTTCCTAGAAGCCAAAAGCCAAACCAAATGGTATATTTCAAGTCAGCGGTTTTTAGTAAAAACAGTTTTGGTGTAGTGAAAATATGAAAGCTCCTTCAGACCTGCTTTCTGCGGCTTTTCGCTTTTGGCTTCGTAACCATACAAAATTTCATAAATTGACATTTCAAATTTCATACAACCATACAAAATTCTATAAATTGACATTTCAATTTTATACAACCATACTAAATTTCATAAATTGACATTTTAAATTTCATACAACCATACAAATTTTCATAAATTGACATTTCAAATTTCATACAACCATACAAAATTTCATAAATTGATATTTCAAATTTCATACCATACAAAATTTCATAAATTGACATTTCAAATTTCATACAACCATATAAAATTTCATAAATTGACATTTCAAATTTATACAACCATATAAAATTTCATAAATTGACATTTCAAATTTCATAAAACCATACAAAATTTCATAATTAATTTTTTTACACAGCTCACAACTCAAAGCAGCTTCACAGTCATTTCAGCCAAACGACTTTCAGCTTTCTCACAGCTGACATCTCACAACAATTTTTCCACAGCCCACAGTCCACAACATCTTTTTTCCATAGCCACAGTTAAACCAAACACACTCTAAGAGCATCTCCATTGTAATTGCTATTTTTGACTTGCTATTCATAGCAATAGCAAGTCTCCCTATTTTAATTGGCTTGTTATATTGCTACTCACTCCATTGTACTTGCTATTGACTTGCTATTTTAGAAAACTTGCTATTTCTCTCATCAAACTTGCTACATGTAGCAAGTTTGGTGAGAGAAATAGCAACCCCCTAAAATAACAAGTCAAATAGCAAGTACAATGGAGATAACTTTTTGACAGTTCTTGCTATTTTAAAGATAGCAAATTGGATAGCAATTACAATGGAGATGCTCTAAGCCTAAGCCTAAGCACCAGGTCCTTCCATATTGGCGAGACATTCTCATAAGCACACACACCTGGCTATGGCTATGACAACAGGTGAATGCTAGGCATCCGCTCATTTCACCTCCACACGTGCGAGCCTGCCTGCCTGCCACAACATCTGCTCTAGCTAGCTCGTTACGTACCTCTTCCATTTTGCCGCCAAGCAAGATCGATAGCAGCTCTGTGCAGGACACATTTGCTTGATCCTACAAGTATCGAAACGTCAGTATTAGGTACATCACAGTAGATTAAACCATGCATGCTACTTGCGCACTCAAGAAACCTCTTGGGTAGTAGATACAATGGAGATCTTCTACTAACGGGAAGAGAATAATGTAAGAGCCCGTTTGGTTTGGGGTGGGGTAGATAAGATCATCCCGGCCCATTCATGATTTAGGGATGTGATGATACATTCGAGGTGTTTGGTTGGATGAATGAGATGAGATAATTTTTGTGCGTTAGATGTATACAAGTTGGATGAGATAATGATAATTTAATGGGACCCACTTGTCAAATATATTTTTTTTAACAAAGATATAATCATATGAGATCTTATTTATAGATTAAATTATAATCAATACAATGATGTAATTAGACTATAAATTGGATAATATTTTGGGAGTAAAAATCATTTGAATATTATAAACGAAAAATTAAATGTGTATAACCATCAAGAAACGACACGTTATCTCGTCTAATATTAAATGAGCTTATAAAAAAAATTCTGAATCTCTTCATCCAGTATATAGAGTAATAATTCTCTCGTTGGTCATTCCATCCACATTCGCACGCCAAACAAACAGCTGACTGGATGGGATGACCTTATCTCATGTAAAGATATTTAGCGAATCAACACAACCCTAAGTAGGTACGGTACTACTTTCAAGCTCAAAGTTGGTATAACTGAAGAGTGAAGATGGTATAGCAAATTAGCAATGCTGATATAGTGATATGTACTAGCCGCATCCAAAACTAAAGGTAAAACTAAAGGTATTTCATCTGTCTGTAATTCTCAAAAGTTGGTAACTTGATCTCAGAAATTGTATCGCCCCAACAATACAAAATTGCCCATAAACACCGAAACCAGTATACGATTCAAATAAAAAAACAACTTCACTAAAACCGTAGAAGACAATCTAGAGCAGAATAAATTTATGTTTAGCTTCGACATGGTTCCACGCAAATAAAAAAAGTTTGCCGAGTACACTTATAAACCTACTGTCTTTGTTGAGTATCTCGACAAACCTGAAATTTTTTTTCCTGCTCAAGTACGCCGTTATCATGTCCGACAATATAATTTTTTTATTGAGTGTATTTTAAAAACATATTGCACTCGACAAAATTTACGTTTTTATTGAGTATTGTTTGACAAGGGTTGCAGGTCATTGCAATAATGAAGACAATTGGTTTATGCAGTAGTTACGCACTTGTGCGAGAGGCGGCGCTTCTTGACCTTGCGGTTGCGGGCACTTGCCTCCCATCTCAGCTCGCCGGCGGCGTGCAACCCTAGGCAGACAGAAGAAGAGGAGACATACAACAGTAACGGGCCGAGCCCATGAGGAAGCAAGGCTATCGATTATTCTAAAAAGTAGAAAGTATATATTGGTCTCTTGTTGATAATGTTAGTGTTAATCTACTCAGGAGACTTAGGGATCGTCTAGGAATAGGAATAGCAGGGCAAAACTTAGGTGTGACGTGTACCTCTGTTCTTTGTCGAGGAAGTGGACGCCATGGCGATGGCGCTGTGGCGTCAGAGTACGGTAGACGGCGGTGCTGAGGGTCGAAAGGGCTTCCCGACGCTCCAGCACACACATAGATCGGGTTAGGATTTTGGGGTGACTTAGCACATGAACATCATCACATTCTGTGCACTGTCGCCCTTACTTATAGTGTGTTGTGCGTCAGGAGTCCTTCAACCCATTTGGTTGGGACACCCCCGATCAGGGTGCCTAAAGACTAGAGAATTTGTTAGGCTGAGTCCGAGTTTCCAGGGAGGAGAGGGACTCGGTCCCTCTCTCCTCCCCGAGAGCTAATTACTAACAGATAAAAGATAACGATTAATATAGGATGAGCAAAGTCATTATGAACTAAGATAGTCCCGATACTTAGGGTAAAAAACAAAATAAATGGTTTAAATTGGTACATATATAGGACATTAAAAATATTGAAAAATAGTTAATCGATGATCACAATTAATCATACATATATAGGATATTAAAAATATGTAGTTTTTTATATTAAGATCATATTGACGCAACTCCAAATCCAATATTTCTTGAAACCGATCAAATTTAGCTCTAATATCTTAATGAAGATCTATACATCTATGGTAGATCGACCGTATCTAGTTGAGTCCTCTAGTTATTATTTTGGACTAAAATAAATATTTAGAACAGTTTATTTTATCATATAAACTCTAGATCTAACATGAATTTTAGATTGGAACTATACCAAACAAATCCTAAACATGGATATAGTGTTTCTACAACCTAGCTAGGGTTTCCAACCCGCATGACCAACACAATATGACACCATGTTATCATAACCTTGAGCTTGCCACCTTTGGGTGAGACCCAAACCTTAGAAGAAGGTTTGGAGTGATTGAATAGTCAACATTAGACTAGGTGCTATGGAGTCCTAATTACATCCTCGCATGGCTCTATTCCTCCTAAGGCCCTGTTCGGTTGGGCCGGGGTTGACAGGGATTTTGGCCCAATCCCAGGGATCAGCCCGGTTTGGAAAGAAACCCAGCCCATTAAAAATAACGTGTTTCGATTAGCCCATTGGGGGATTTATTTTCCCGGCCCAGCGCTGGGGTTTTTCCCTCACCTGGGCCGGGAATTAACCCCCCCGGCCCAGGAGTGGATTGT
The DNA here is from genome assembly GCA_019279435.1 of Zizania palustris. Classification (NCBI taxonomy): domain Eukaryota; kingdom Viridiplantae; phylum Streptophyta; class Magnoliopsida; order Poales; family Poaceae; genus Zizania; species Zizania palustris. The sequence continues at coordinate 75,218,039 of JAAALK010000290.1, read as the reverse complement.
TTCCTCTAAGCCCTAGCCGTCGTGCCTCAATACCCCGTGCCGCAGCCGTCGTGCCTCCGCCGCCCCCGTGCCGCAGTCGTCGCGCCTTCCGTCGCCCCCGCGTCGCTGTCGTCGCGCCCGCACGCCGCCCCCGCGCCGCTGCCGTCGTGACCCACGTCGCCCCGTGTTGCCTCCGCCCTCCGCCGCCACCTGCCGCCGCCTACCCCATCGCCCTCCGCCATCCGCCGCCGCCGCCGCTACCCCACCGCCCCCGTGCTGCCTCTGCTGGTACGGCCCCGCCGCCGCCTACCCCCGTGCATCTGGAGCGGGCACGCCGCCGTGTTCACTCACAGCCCGTGTTCTCACAGACAGAGAGAAGAAAGGGAGAAGGCCACCTGAGCAGGTTTTTTGTTCTCACAGCCCGTGTTCTCACAGACCATCTCATCTCCCTACTCTTTCAATTACTCACAAGACATCTGATTGATTACCATATTCTTTCAAGTTCTTACAGAACATCTGGATTTATTATCACCGCACAACAACATAATTTTTGAAGCTAAGTGTGTTGGCATGTTTGTATCAGGGACTACAAGGCCAACACATTACCATATTTTTCATGATGAGATAGGCATTGGTTCACTCACTTTCTTACGTGTAAGTTGATATTTCCCTGGGATCCTTCTCACTTGGCCAAGAAACATTCTGACACTTGAATTATTGTAATTTTCAGATATCAGAGGAGCACTACAGCCATATCAGTTGGTAAGTTTACTAGCACTTAGAGTTCTGTCTACTTTGCATCTGTATATTTATATTGCAGAGTCATCAGATCGCATGCGTGTATCAAATTACTTGATTGTAGTTACATGTTACTTTATTTTAGATTTGTTACTTAATTACCTCATGTATAAACATTCAGATGGTTGTTCTTTGATAATATTATTCCTTGAACACCTATATCTAGCCAACAATTTTAATGCACTAATATTGTTGAGATGTTGGATGACTAAAACTGAGTATATAGGAGATGTGGGATGTGGGATAGAAAAAACCTGAGTTAGCAAATAAAATGTTGAAATAACTAAACATGAGTTATCGTGCTGCTTTTGTGCTTAGTAACTTCCTAGACATAATCAATTAAGCATACAACCTGGCACTGGCAGTAGGAATATCAAAACTGTAGAGGCAGTCTGCTGGAATGTTTTCAAACTGTTCTTTCTTCTCATTTGAGAATTTCTAGCAACATGGACATTGCTGCAAGGCTTGTGTTGGCAGATCTTCAGCACTGGAGCCTCCACTGCAACATCTTTTTGGAGTAATGTTTCAGCAAATACAAGAAGAGAGTTTGGTAAAAGTGATCAATGATCATCACTGGGAAAGAATCAAACAGTTCATCGTTGTGTGTACCCTTCCAGGCCTATATCGTTGTGTTGTAAAAATGCCTTATATTATCGTTGTCTCCTATTTTTCAGACCGCTTTGAGGAATTATGGAAGGAACTTGATGGTGTCAAGCATGCATGGAAGAATAAATGAAATGTGGAACTTTATTTTGTATCATGTCCATCAGGTAGCTATGTGTTGCCATTGGCCTATATGGAAGAACAGATGAAATGTGAACCTTGTCTTGTGCTTGTCTTTGGATGTGGACTATGAAAATTTTTCTTTAATCTTATATAATTTGGACAAATCGTGGTTTTATTGTGTGATTAGTTTTATCTTTTTGTGTTAATATTTTCTTTAATCACTTGTTGATTATAATTAAATTTGTAGTTGAGCATGATGTTTTAGATATGATAAACCCAAAGGGATTTAAACCTAGCCAAAAGAATACATAATTGAAGGGAGGGATTAATCCCCAAGGGGAATTAATCCTAGTGGGAATTGAGTGATATGAGAGGGATCCACTCAAACCCTCCTGGGAATTGAATCCTCTTGGGGATATAATCCCCTGTCAAGCGAACAGGCCCTCATGAGTGGCTAGAGTTGCCTAGCTAATAATACTTGAGCGAGCCAGTTCTCCTCCTGATCAATTGTCCCTAAGCGCTTTGTCCCCAAGGTGGATCCCCCAAGATTAATGACATTGAGTTGAAATCCATGAACTTGACCCTCATGAGCTCTAGTGAACCCTAGAGAGCTTGAGGAGCCAACTACACACACTACAATAAATACACTATTGTAGGACTCACTTTCCTGCCTAGATTGTCATATACCTTTCCATTTATGGGGACAAGATGGATATAAGCTCATAGGTGAAGTCTTGGCATGGGCAACAAGACAACTCTAGTTTCCCGATAAAGATAAACATGACTTATTAAGTGGTGTGTCATATAAAAGGAGTCCCTAACACATGCTACCCATTAGATCACACTACCACAAAAAAGTCTTTAGTAACAGAGCTTTACCGATAGATAATTGATACATGTCAATAATACACGTTTTAGTGACATACCATTTTGGATGTGTCAGTGATGTTTCTTATTAGTGATGGGACATAATGTGGCTCATCACTAATGAGGGGAACCCATATAATGACAGATCGAATTACAACCCGTCACTAATGGATGTGACGGGTGATACCTATTTCACGCCACTACTAATCCAGTGATGGGCAGTAGTTTCCACCATCACTAATGGCTAGATCATTAGTGATGGGCTAAAACTATTGCCTCTCACTGATGATATCTATGGCTAGATAAATAGGCGGTCCCTGATGTGAATCTACATGCTTTCATTTTGCGCAAACCTAACTTGGCTCTCACTGCCTTTGTCGTGCTCCTCGCCGGCACAACCATGGTATGTTCCATATCGGTCATCAATTCAGTCCCACGTGGGCTTCG
>JAAALK010000290.1:74805464-75214222 GCA_019279435.1 Zizania palustris | reverse complement strand
TGTCTATAAATCATAAAAATATGGAACTTCCGATTCCAAATTGGAACTCCGATCAACTCCATATGTTGGAACTTCTAATCCAAATCGAAACTTTTGATGCTTCCAGAACTGACTTATAGAAAGCACCCAAACTGGTCAGAACTTTTGATTCCAAATCGAAATTTCCGATCCACCCAAAATTTTCATGGACACAATTCCTTCATTCATTGCTCTCCTAGCTGCTGTTGCTAGACTCTTTGCCTTTGTCGTCCGCTTCGGCCGCCTCTTGGTCATCAAAAACAATTGAGAGAAAGGTAAGGTTAGAACGAATTAAGGTTGGAGGGGGCAGAGTCAATTGGCATAGTCAAATACCAGCAACCTCCATGTTAATGGTGGGATATCTAGGAGATCTGAAGGGCGAAGAAGTCCCCCAATCCTCGTCCGAACTAGTCAACTAGGCAACTGGCTCTGAGCTCTAGCCAACAGCGAGAGATTGGTTGATCATTTCCCCTTTGGTCGTTGGGTTCAGCATGCATGGCCTCGCATCTGAGGCACTGGTGCTCAAAGACATTGGTTGAGCCCCGAGCAAGGTCCCTAGACCCATGGGGCCTCGCTAGCACTTCAGCATTAGAGAGTTATGCTCGTCGTCGTTTGATCCCTTCCTCATCGAACTGCCCTCCAAGGTCATGGGGTTCAGAAGCTCTGAGAACTATGGGGTCTCGTCTACTACTAGTTGGCTCCATACTCGGTTGTACCTCTCCCATCATCCGATGAGGGCGAGGCACCAATTCTTTTCGTTTTGCGTTGGAGCCCCCATGATGCGCTCCATCACTTTCACTGCCTCTATGGGGTTAGTTCGAGTCACTTGGTTGCGTGTTGAAGAACGAACAATGTTATAACAGAGCATGTTATTCAAGGTGGAAAATTTCTGAAGGCTTACTAATAAAATCTAGAGTCATCTCTTTTGGCTTGTTAGGGGCAGAGTCTATAAATAGGCCCTTCGGCTACCTACTCTCCATGGGACTGATCTGGAGAGTGACTAATGGAGGGCGGGGTGCCCGATCTTCAGTCGAGTGGGGGATAAACAATGATTTGTGGAGAACTCGACGTTGATGATCTGACTTCCGATCCACGAGATTGGCCCTTGCAATCGCTACACCACTGCTCTATTGGTTATCAACCAAGCACAACCTTATTGAACTCACCAAGAAAGATAACCCTTGCTTGTGAATTGAAGAATACAAGCAAGAATACCGAAAACACAATTGAACTAAAAATTCTATTGGAAACTGCGAATCAGGGTTCGCTTACAAATCCGGCATAGCGATGGCTGAGAAACCAAGTTGAGATGTGTCTTGGTTTTGTCTAAATGATGAGTGATTTACAAGCTTGCTGGGTCTAGGGATTGGACTTGTGCTTGTGTGTTGAGTTCACCGAAGGGTTTGGTGTGTGTGGTAGAAACATGTCTCCATGTCTCATGGTGTGCAGGATTGGGATGCTACTCAACTGTCAATGACGAGTGATCAGGGTCAAGCAGGGAGCTTGGTGCCGGATGATTAAGGAGGCCGGGTGAAGCTGAGGATGATCTCAATCGTACACGTGGAGATGAAGCAAGATAGGAGTTGAAAATTGATCAAGACAACGTGTTGACTAAGTCAAGCGAAAGGGATGTTAGTTCAAGTGACATGGCAGCTCGAGGGATCGAGAGCTGTTGTTGGTGGTCGAAATCGTGGGATTGGTGACATGTGTCAAGATCCAGAGAGACTTTATCGGTTTCAGCTCAAAACCATCATATCAAGATCTAAAGGTCATGATGTGAAGACGTAACTGTTACGAAAGCTCTGCATCAAGATAAGTTATCTAAAAATAAGATTTTATTATTTTGCCAAATAAATTTGAGCCTGTAAAATCGAGTCCGTAGTGAAATTGAGCTCAGAAATATTTTAGTCTTTTTATTTTAAGGCTTACCCTATAAAAGAACTTGATCCCCTAGGTTTCACCTACTCATTTTTCAGAAATACTTTACCGTTCAAAAATTCCGGGTCATTTTTCCTTGATTTTTCTTCTTTCCTGTTCAACAGTCGCCGACTGATTCTGGGAAACCTCGCTGCCACCGCTGTTTTCGATGCCTGGCCTGTGCATGGTGTCTCCACCGCCTGCGTGAGCTTCGTTCACACCACAGGCACTTGTGCAGATTCATGGAGCCAGAGGCTGTTTTCGGTGCTTTTTTCAAATACTCCATCTGTTTCTTTCGGTCCCAGCTATTTTGATTCTCGATTTGTGTGCCTGTGAGAGCACACAACCAGCGGCAGCTCACGTATTGCTCCAGTGTCTTGGTCCAGTAGCCATCGGCGTTCATGGATTTCTTCCGCTGGCCAAGGAAACGAGCTCACGCGTTTTCTCCGGAAGCTTCGCACTTTTTGGCTAATCTCGCGTGTGCAAGTGGCTTCTGTGCAGGGCTTGACTTGCCTCCGTTAAGTCCGTGTTTTCGTATTAAATTATTCTCTCGTCTGATTGAGGGTCTGTTTGGTTTTTTTAGAAACTAAACTAAACTTTAGTCTTCTTTTTTTATAGGACTAAACTTTAGTCCATTGCTGTTTGGTTCTAAGGACTAAAGTACTAAAAGAGAGTGAGGGATGAGAGGTAAATAATACTTTTAGTCTCCTTTAGCAAGTTCTTTGGGATTAAAGGCTAAACTTTAGTCACTAAAGTTTAGTCTCACTTTAGTCCCCTTGTTTGACAATTTAGGGACTAAAAAGAACTAAACTTTAGTCCCTAAAATTTAGCAAAGTGGAACCAAACACCCCCTGATTCAGCTCTAGTACTGCTGAAGGTTGGATCTTTGATTTCCTGTCCTAGTTATCACTCGGCTAACAGCTGAGACTTGTACACTTACACTCTGCCAAAATCTAGCCTCCAGTAAAGTTGCATTTGACGCCATTTTTTTTTGGTTTTTAATCAGCGATTTTTCATGTGACAATTGCTTTTCATGATTTCTTTGCCTAAGCTTGTCTCGATTTGCGTGCACATGGATTAATTGCAAAACCATGCCTGCTCTCAAGGGTACAGGTCGCTACGCAAATCAGTGTGGTGAACTTGAGTGCTTTCACGCTTGAACCAGCTATTGTTATTTAGGTATATAATTTAGTTTCGAGTATATTTTCCATGTTCATTAAATATTTGATCAGTTTTTCTTCTGCTTATTTTCTTTGGAGGTACGTGGGGTGAAAGGAAGAGATCATCTTTTCTAAAGAAATTTTTGAGACGTCTATTCACCTCCTCTAGTCGACTGTTTCGGTACTACAATTGGTATCAGAGCCGGTTAAATCACCAGTTGAGCTTAACTGGTTTTTTGATTCATAGGCGACATGTATAGGCACAACAAGTTTCTCTATTCGATGGGAAAGATTTTGCATACTAGAAGGTGCGTATGGAGGCTTTTCTTCAAAGCCAAAAAAAATGTAATTTGGGATATTGTTGATTCCCGATATGTTATCCCTGGTACTCGTACGTACCACTGAGACTGAAAAATAACAATACGATTCTAACTGTAAAGCTAGGAACATATTATTCACAAGTCTGAGTCGAAATGAGTTTGATAGAGTTTAGCACCTTCGAACCGCTAGAGAAATTTGGACTACGCTTGTGGTTTTTCATGAGGGATCTACCCAGATCAAGATCAAGGACAAGTGCCAAAGCACATATAACCAAGAATATTAACTATTTGTGCAAGGTCCTGGTGAATCGGTAGATGTCATGTTTGCGCGCTTTGACGGCATTGTTAGCAATTTGCACTCCACTGGGACTTTAGCTTACTCTGATCATGATAGATCAATCAAACTTCTCTGTGCTCTTGATCGTAACATATAGGAGGTGAAGATCTTTAGCATTGAGGAGTCGACCAGTTACGTCACAGTGACTTATGATGAGTTCTTTAGTAAGCTCAAGTCCACTACGATTACCAATGCATCTCATATAGGACATGGGAACTCTTTGACACAATTCATGGCACTAGTTTCCAATTCTAGCAGTGGCTCTCCTACTGGAGTTGGTTCTTCAGGCAGTTGTGCATTTGTTGGGGGTTTTACTTTATCCTCTCTGGTCTTTGTCACAAAAGAGCTGGTAGACATCTTGGATGATGAGGAACTTGCTCTCATTGTCAAGAAGTTCACTGGGATCAGAGAAGACGATACTGTCATGGGTGTTTGAGTGTGATGATACATCACATATTAAACCTAATTGTCCAAAACTCAAGAGGAGAAGATAGTGATCACACCAACACCACAAGAGAGACAAAAAATCCTTCCACAAAAAGAACAGAGACAAATTAGCTAAGAGAGCATCTAAAGCAGTGTCTAGAGCCTTCATGGAGGCATTGAGCGACATTGACATGTTTTCAAGCAAGGAGCCAAGCTCTGACGAGGATAAACTGCAAAAGAAGGAGGAGAAGAATGGAAAGTACTTGTGTGGTGAACTTGTGTGCTTTCACGATATTTGATCAGTTTTTCTTCTGCTTATTTTCTCTGCAGGTGTGTTGGGTGAAAGAAAGAGGTCATCTTTTCAAAAAAAAATTGTAATGGCCTATTCACCCCGCTCTAGTAGCCTGTTTCGGTCCTACGGCAGCTATCAAAGAAACGTGTAAACTAAAACCCCCCAAACCCTAGATAGCTGTAGAAACACCTTATATAGTAGTTTCGGACACACCCCTAATGGGCTCAAATAGATACACGACCAAAGGCCCAACAATACAGAAACAACATGCTAATAGATTCTAGATGACATCTTGTTTTGACGATTCCCATCAATCCAGAAGGAATTTTGAGGTGAGACTAGTGGCATTGGAAAGGTGCTGAAGTTATCTATCCATGACTAGGTGGAACGTCAAAAAAGAGTTCATATGCGGCCTAGGCGTTGATTTTAGTAGACACTACTCTTGGAATCCGAGTTGGACTCGAACTGTACTTGGAGTGGACTCCGAACTCGGCTTGGACGTCCTCGCTTGTGCTTGTCCAACTCTTTGATCATATTCATGTGCTTCTTCATCATCTCCATAGTTCCTAACAATAATATCATCTTTAGATAGTAATTTATTCTCAAGATAATATAACAAGATAGTTAGAAATAAGTTCACCTGAAGATTTAATCGTCGTGCTCGAACTCAAGTAATTGGTTCTTGGTATTCATTATGTTTGTATCATTGGTAAGGATGTCCTTATCATCCTCCCCTTTTTTATTTGGAGTCATCCTCGACTCAATGTCTCTTGGTCCCCAATCAACTTCCATAATAATACATGAGTTCAATATATATGCATCTCTTGTTTTAATCTAAGAAAGTGTTTCTGAAATTGAAAACAAACACATCTCATAGTGTAGAATCCATGGTTCAAATATATTGTTGACGCTAAAATCATCTGACAAAGCACCAAATGTCATTGACATCAATCTGGTAGTCCAAAAGTGCGTAGACGCCTATAGGTAGCTTTCCAAACGTCACACGACACCGACGCCGCATTCCGACGACCCTCAACCGTGACGAGCGAAACTATGGGTGGATTCACCAAGCAATTGGATCACCGCTGCAAAGGAGTAACCCAATCGGCCAAAAGGAAGGGGTGGTCGGACCGGCTAAGGCAGGCTGATCAGACCGACAATAAGCTAGTGGTCAGACCATCGAGGCGAACGCATTGGCAATCAGACTGCCCGTGTACCGTCGGTCAGACGAGCGTGTGCCGGCACGGCTCAGTCAGACCAACCATGTGTCGTCGGTCAAACCGACAGGCAGGCAGTCGGGTACTCCAGTTAGCCGGTGCGCGTGATGTCCAAAGTCGATGCAGAAGCCCCTTGTTGATGAAGATGATTTCCTTAGCTCTTGCAAAACTCCAAATATTAGTAGCAATTTGGTCTAGAGACCGAATTACCGATAAAAACTGATAAAAACCCGTTGTGGGGGTTAAATGGATGATTCACGAGTGAATCAACAAGGATTACCACGATTACGATGCGATAGACGGAAGGTTTATAGAGCAACCCAACAAAGATGAATGTGCTATAGCTAAACCTAGGGCAAAAAGATAGTAGATTGAAAAAGAATGATTCTATGGGGTAGTAGATAGATTGGATGGAATTGCGTGTATATTCCCTTGAATCGGCTTTGCCCTATATTTATAGGGGGTGGTCTTATCATCCCTGGTCTTAATTTGTACCTTAGATTGATTAGGGTACGAGTCCAAGTCGTTACAAATTGTTTAGAGATCAAAACAACCTGAAACTAACCCAATTAGCTTGGACTCAGACTGGGCCGGTCTGACCGAACCCATATGGCAGGTCTAACCGGGCATGGTTCGGTTAGACCGAAGCAACAATGTTGGTCAGATCGGCTTGTTCCTGCATATTTTTAGGCAAACTATACCAATTTTGCCAATTTTCCAATTTTGACCATTAATGACATTTTTTGCTATCAACACATGCCCCCTGCCTTTTGGCAAACTAGTGAGCCAAAAGAACTATGGGCTAAGGGCGATATACTTCATATCGGCCATATAACACTTCAAGCATCTTTCCATACACTCGGGGAGTACTTCAAATACCTGCCATTAAGCGCTCTGATATATCATGGGTTACTATTCTAGTTGCAAAATCCTTAATTAAAACAAACCTAAATTGATTCGAGGCGGGAGAAATTTACTAGAAATTACTCTAGCCGGATTTGATTTGGTTTTTACATTATTTTTAATTTAAATGATTTATCATATATTTTTATTTACACAACATTCATGTTGAACATATTTTATTAATTAACATTAGAGTTTTGTGTTGAAATAATATTGATTATATCTTAATTAATTCCTTTGCACCAAAAAAATCAGAAAATTCTTGGGATGCAATTTAGAGCAAGGAGAATTTTGGGAAAAATAATCCAGCTATGATTTATTTTTAAACAAAATTTTTAAGCCCATATTTTAGCTTCATTGTTTATCGCTTTACACCGAATCATTTCTTGAAATTCATTTATTAATTTCTTTATTTTATTTTTATCGCTTGACAAAAATCTGCGTTACAACATTACCTGGAGCGATTTCGGCAACCTTAAAAGGTCCTTCCTAACTTGGTGACCACTTGCCAAACTTTGTGTTTTAGTGCCTAAAGGCAAAATCGTCTTCCAAACTAAGTCACCAATCTGAAACGATCTTGCTCTCGATTTTTTGTTGTAATATCTAGCTACTCTTCACTTGTCTCTTTCTATTGCCTCTAGATCTCTCAATCTCTTATCGGTCACTTTTTCCAAACTATCTTTCAAGAGAACTTCATAATCACCGATCGATAAGCCATCTTGCTTAAGTAACCTCAAAGTGCCAAGATTCAACTCTACTGGTAAAAAGGCTTCTTGTCCATACACCAACTCATGTGGACTTACCTTGGTAGCAGCATGCTTCGCTATCTTGCATGCCCATAACGCCTTAGAAAGCACTTCATGCCACCTTCTAGGAAACTCCTCAATCTTCTTCTTAATGAGATTAATAACAACTTTATTACTAGACTCAGCCTAACCATTGGCCTGGGCATAGTATGATGAGGAGTTTATCAACTTTATACCATAAGATTCAGTAAAATCTATTACTTCTTTAGAAACAAATGAAGTACCCTAATCGGTAGTAAGAGTTTGGGGAATACTGAATCTATGTACAATGTGCTTCAAGATGAAATCAATTACCTTGTTATGAGTCATATTCTTGAGAGGCATGACTTCGGTCCACTTGGTGAAGTAATCCATAGCCATCAACATGAACCGATGCCATTTTGAAGAGGGAGGATGAATTTGGCTGATGAAGTCCAAACCCCAACCTTAGAACAACCATGATTTGATAATAGGATTAAGCAAAGACGCGGGAGAAAGATGAATATCACCAAACCTTTGACATGTCTCACACCCTCTGTAATACTTAAAACAATCTTCAGACATAGTCGACCAATAAAAACCCGCTCTCTTGAGCATCCAACTCATCTTCTAGGCCAACTAATGAGTATCACAAAGTCCCTCATGGACCTCACCCACAACAAATTTATATTGATCGACAGTCAAACTTTTCAAAAGTACTCCATCAACTGTTCGGCGATACAATACATCATCAAGCAATACAAATTTAAATGCTTGTCGTTGAACTTTTCGATCAACCCTTTGGCTAGGATATCTCAAATATTGAACAATTGGAGCTCTCAAATCATCTTCATGCTCTCTAGAAGCCCCTTCCGAATTCTTAACTGAATCGACACTCAAAAACAAATTCTCGTCTTGCCCCCGGGCCCCGGACCAATCTGGCACATGTCAGTCGGACCGACCATGGTGCGCCGGTCAGACCGGTGTTTGCCGGATGACTGACACGTTGCAGTCAGACCGACCGGGTACCTGTAGTCAGACCGGCCAAGCTGGACCAGTCAAACCGACAGCCTCTAACTTGCATGGCACAATTCCGTCAAGCATCGGCTTTTCTTTTGTGAAAATTTTACCTCTTTTGACTTGATAGCCAGATGCTTGCTGAGCCAAATCATTTGCTATTGAGTTAGCTTCTCTAGACACATGAGAGATTTTAAAATCATCTAGAGTACCAATTATGTCTAGACACTTGTTCAAATAGCTATTTAATAAATTGTTGACGCATTGAGCCTCTTTAGCTACTTGTTGAATAACTAATATAGAATCACCATATGCATGAACATATTTGACACCCATGGATTCAAAAAGTTCAAGTCCTAGCAATAAAGCTTCATATTCGGCTTGATTATTAGTGCAAGGGAATTCTAAACGGGTCGGGGTGTCGAAACTCATGTCGCTAGGCGATATGAGTACCACTCCAACACCTTGTCTATTCTTGCAAGCCGAACCATTAAAGTAAAGTTTCCATGGAATTACCTCAATTAAAGCAGTGTCACTACTCCAATTGACATCTACATGGCAATCAACTATAAAATTTGAGACAATTTGGCCTTTCATAGCTTTCAAGGGTTCATAAGCAAAATCATACTCTATCAAAGCATAAGCCCACTTTTTGATTCTCCTACTTAGAATCGGTTTTTGCAACATATACTTTATAACATCGGTCTGACAAGTAACAATACATGTGCTAGATAGTAGATAGTGTCGAAGTTTGGTACATGCATAGTAAAGTGATAAACATAAATGCTTCAAAAACATGTACCTCATATCGGCATCTAATAGGTGGCAAGTCAAGAACATGATGATGTACTCCTTCCCTTCTACCTCTTGAGTCAACACAGCTCCTATCACGCTATCTTCTACAACAACGTACAACCGAAATGGAATTCTGACTTTTGGTGCTCTTACCACTAGTGGTGATGATAAACACTTCTTGGTTTGATCAAAAGCATGTTGCTAACTTGCCTCCCAAGTGAATTTGGTTTCGTTCTTTATCCGAAGTATGGGGACAAAAACATCAATTTTGCTAGACAAGTTAGATATGAAGCGACACAAATAATTTACCTTGCCTAGTAGTTTTTGTACATCTCTCTTGCATTTCGGCCCTTCAAACTCTCTGGTCTTCTCAATTCTCTTAGGATCAATTTCAATACCTCTCTCATGAATCATGAATCTAAGAACTTACCCACTGACATGCTAAAAGCACACTTGAGTGGGCTCATTTTCAAACCATACTGGCGCATTCTTTCAAAAGAAACTCTCAAATCGGCTAAATGGTTATCCATAGCATCTGATTTGACTACAACATCATCTATATAAACCTCTAGAATAACTCCTAACAAGTCATGAAAGATCAAGTTCATAGCATGTTGATACATAGCACCAGCATTCTTCAAACCAAAAGTCATCACTACCCACTCAAACAAACCAACAAAACCAGGACATCTAAAGGTTGTTTTGTAGACATCCTCTTCAGCCATGAAAATTTAATTATAACCAGCATTACCATCAAGAAAACTTAGTACCTTGTGCCATGAAGCATCGTTGATCAACATGTCAGCTATCGACATGGGATACTCATCCTTCGGAGTGGCCTTGTTCAAGTCCCTAAAATCAATACACACACGAATCTTGCCACTCCCTTTCTTTTCAACGGGCACAATTTTAGCAACCCATTCAGCATACCTGCATGGCCTAATAAACCCTGCCTTTAGCAGTCGTTCTATCTCTTCTTTAACTCGGTCATACATAACTAAATTAAAGTGACGAGGAGGTTGTTTATGAGGCCTAAACCCGGGTTTGATATGCAGCCAATGTTCCACGAGCTAGCGGCTAAGTCCGGGCATCTTGCTATACTCTAATACAAAGCAATCAATATATGACCGAAGCAACTTTATTACTTCAGCCTTACGATTGTCTTGTATGTTCTGATTTACAAAAGTTGGCCTTGGAACACTACTATCTCCTATGTATACTTCTTCTAAAGGGTCAGTCGACGCAAAACGTTGACCTAATTTCTCTACTTCACTAAAATATTCAATGACTTCAGCGATGCCATCTTTAGAAGACCGATATTGCTCTACATGAGACTTTAGCCAATCAAGATTGCTCCTACCTCTCATGACAACTAGTTTAGAGACAGTCGAGCTACACCAGTCGGCCTTACAGAAATAGGAACAAACCTCCCCTCAGACATACTGATAAAATTGAAGCCTGAGAGGTCTCTACCTAACAAGCACTCTACTTTATCATGGATAACGTCGATGGACACATCGGCCAACACAACTGGGGCTGAAGTGTTAGTCGGTACAACCTCCACTTCATCGCTATTTGTTGGTGTGTTTTTTGGTTACAGTTTGACACACGCATGGCCTGGGAGATCTCTTAACTCCAGTGTAGGTCCTACGTTCTTAAAAAATGGTTCAAGGCGGGCCAATCAGTTTGACCCTACAACAGATAAGGAAATGGGAAAAGATAATAAAGCCAGGATCGATCAGTTCATGGGAGAAGCTAAAAAAGAAATTTGTGAGCAACTTCCAAGGCACCTTCGTGGTCCCAATGTCCACAGGAAGTTTGTTCCAGGTAAAACAGCGGGTGGGAGAAACCCTCCGGGAGTACTTCACGCGCTTCGCCCACACCAAGTCACAGATCAAGGGCCTGTCTACCTCTTCGGTAGTTGATGCTGCCCGCGAAGGGGTGCTGAACCCCGACCTCCTCAGCAAACTCCATCAGAAGCCGGTGACGTCTATGGCGCAGCTCATGGCGTACTTCGAACAGTATGCCAAGGCGGAGGAAGGATGTCTTCGGCGAGCTGAAACACCATTGCCCACCCTCCGAGAAGTCAAAAGGGAGCCCGAAGCCTCCGCTACTCTGCAACCTCCACAAGACAACCGCTTCAACGAGTACAAGCGGGGGAAGAAGCATTTCCGTTCGGAGGTGCTAAACATTGCACCTTCTGCTCCGAAGGCACCTGCCAATTTCCAGCAGGCGAAGAATTTCAAGGCCGGGCCGCCGAAGCCTCAAGAAAGGATGCCTGGCAGGTGCCAGAGTTTTTTCTGTTGCGTGCATGGCGACAATAGAAGCCATGACACGAAGGATTGCAAGGCAGTGTTGGCCCTTCGGGGCGACTACCTTGAGCGAAGTACCGGGCGGGGTACATCGGATCGGGCCCCACCATCGGCACGCTCGGAGCCTGTTCAAACTGTGGCCCGAGACGGTGCCCTCGAAGCCCCCATGCGACTGCCGGTGGCCAGTATTATGCCACCACCAAAGCAAGAAGACCCGCAAGACCGCGGCAAGAGAGTGGTCCTGCCCATCTCCTGAGGGGGGACCCTCGGAAGCATGTCCAAAAGGCAGCAGCGCAAGTACGTCCGCGAGGTCGAGCACATTGGGACCTCGAGTTCCGCTGAAGAGATGCCAGAATGGTCCAGTGTGCCCATCTCATTCACAGCCAGTGATGCGGCGGGGGTGAAGTTCCCCCATGCTGACCCATTGGTCATCTCTGCTGATATAGCAGGAGTAGAAGTTCGAAGGATCCTGGTAGATGGCGGGAGCTCCGCAGACATACTCTTTGTCCAGGCCTTCGATCAGATGTGCATACCTCAGAAGCATCTACTTCCAGCAGCCCGGCCGCTTCAAGGGTTCTCAGGACCGCCTCTCGATGCCCTCGGCCAAATAGGCCTCGAGGTTGCCTTCGGAGAGGGGCCTTTGGCCCGAGTAGAAGAGGTGATCTTCGATGTGGTTGATGCCCCATACGCTTACAATGCTATCTTCGGCCGAGGGATGTTGAACCAGTTCGGGGCTATAGCACACCATAATTACCTTTGTCTCAAAATGCCCACGCAAGGTGGAGTGCTTACTATTTCAGGAGACCAAGCTGTAGCCAGGAGGACGGAGTATGGTCATGGGCAACCATTGGACCCCCGACAAGTGCATAATGTCGGGGAAAGCATCGAAGAAGTACCAGAGGCCTCGAACCCTCTGAAGGGGTCTTCGCTCAAGCCAAGCCCAGAGGGCGATGTTGAGACCAGAATAATCTCGGAAGATGGCAAAGAATACCCAGGGCAGTTCGGCAAGGGGCTATCTCCGGAAATAGCTGCCTCGTTAGAAGAAGTCGTTAGGAAAAATCTGAACATATTTGCTTGGGCTGACGAAGACATCACCGGGGTCGATCGAAGCATCATCGAGCATAGTCTGCTCGTTAACCCGAAGGCCAAGCCGGTATGCCAGGGGCTCCACAAGATGTCAGCAGAAAGAGCAAGCCTAGCCAAGGCCGAAGTAGAAAAATTGTTAAGGGCTGGCATCATCCGGGAGGTAGCCCATACCGAGTGGTTGGCTAACCCTGTTTTTGTAAGGAAGAAGGACTCGAACAAATGGCGCATGTGTATTGACTTTACTTCATTAAATAAAGCATGCCCGCGTGACCCCTACCCGATGCCCCGAATAGATCAGCTGGTAGATTCCACAGCCGGCTCCGAATTGCTAAGTTTCCTCGACGCCTACTCCGGATATCATCAAGTATGGCTGAAACGCGAAGACGAAGCCAAGACAAGCTTTATAACTCCTTCCGGAGTATTTTGTTATGTAAGAATGCCTTTTGGGCTACGGAATGCCGGAGCCACCTTTTCTCGTTTAATAGCTAAGGCTCTAGGTCATCAGATAGGCCAGAATGTCGAGGCCTATATGGATGATATTGTAATAAAAAGTGCTCAAAAGCACCAGCATAGCCTAGATCTAGCTGAGACATTTGAGAGCCTCCGAGCATGTGGAGTACGCCTCAATCCGGAAAAATGTATATTCGGAGCACAAGCAGGAAAACTGCTAGGGTACTTAGTTTCGAGCAGGGGAATCGAAGCTAGCCCAACACAGATAAGTGTGCTACAAAGGATGGCTCCACCAGAAAATTTGAAGCAAGTTCAAAAGTTAGCAGGGAGACTAGCAGCTCTTAGCAGGTTCCTAGCCAAGTCAGCAGAGCAGAGCCTCCCAATTTTCAAAGCACTAAAAGGGTCCGAAAGCTTTCAGTGGACGTCGGAATGCCAGAAGAGCTTCGATGATATAAAGGCATACCTCGGAAGATTATCAATTTTGACCGTTCCCCTCCCAGAAGAAACATTACTCCTTTATCTTGTAGCAACAAATTCAGCAGTAAGCGCAGTACTGGTCTGGGAAGTTGAGCTTAAAGAAAAGCTAGTTCAGAACCCAGTATATTTTGTATCGGAGGCATTATCCGGAGCTAAAGTCAGATACTCCGAGCTAGAGAAGTTTGCTTATGCCCTAGTAATGGCCTCGCGAAAGCTAAGACATTATTTTTTGGCGCATAACCTGATCGTCCCTACGTCGTATCCTCTTGGAGATATGCTCCGAAACAAAGATTCTACCGGCAGGATTGGAAAATGGGCGGTCGAGCTGGCACCCTTCGGGATCTCCTTCATGGCGAGAACAGCTATTAAATCTCAAATTATAGCTGATTTCGTAGCAGAATAGACTCCATCTGTTATTTGGGCCCCGGAAGAACCCTCCGAAGGTTTTTGGACAATATTCTCTGACGGAGCTTATCAAGCATCAGGTGCCGGAGCAGGGGCCGTCATCATATCACCATCGGGGCAGAAGGCCATGTACTCTGCGAGGCTCAACTTCAGGACCACTAATAACATTGCCGAATATGAAGGAATCTTGCTAGGCCTCCGAAAAGCTAGGGCACTCGGAGCTGCAAGAATAATGATTAAGACAGATTCCCAAGTCGTCGTGGGGCATGTCGATAAAAGTTTTCAAGCAAAAATCCACATCTCGCACAGTACCTTGAAGAAATCCGCAAGGCCGAAGCAGCATTCAAAGGATTTACAGTTCGAAGTATCCCTCGGGCAGAAAACCAACTTGCAGATATCCTTGCAAAGGCGGTAGCAGGAGCGGTAGACCTCCCGGAGGGTGCTTTCTACGAAGAGCTAGCGCAACCAGCAGCTGTTCAATTACCCTCTTCGGAGGTACTGTGCATTCCAACTACAGATTGGCGGACTCCGATAATAAGCATGTTGCAAAGTAGCATGGACTCACCCGAAGGCCCAGAAGCCCGAAGGTTGCAAGCAAGATCTCGGAATTACAAGCTTATCGACGAAGTGCTATACAAGGCCGGAGTGTGTTCACCCCTACTTCGATGCATCTCACAACCTGAAGGACAAGACATACTTCGAGACATCCACGAAGGCTTATGCGGAGGTCATTTAGGCCCTCGAGCGCTAGCAGGAAAGACGCTTCGGCAAGGGTTTTATTGGCCAACTATACTAAGAGATGCAGAAGAACTAGTTCGAACATGCCAAGGCTGCCAATGGATGGGCAGACGGAGCCATCACCCGCCAGCTCAGCTTCAAGTTATTGCTCCAGTATGGCCAATGGCTAGATGGGGCATGGACCTCATAGGCCCTTTCCCAGTGGCAAAAGGCGGCTTGAAATTTGCGGTGGTGGCAATCGAATATTTCTCAAAATGGGTTGAAGCAGAACCACTAACAGCCATCACCTCGAAGAACGTGCAAAGATTTTTCTGGTAGAATATCATATGCAGGTTCGGAGTTCCAAGAGAACTAACGGTAGATAATGGGACCCAGTTCGAAGCTGACGCCTTCCAAACATTTTGTGAAGAACTGGGCATTAAGTTGTGCTTCGCAGCGGTACGACATCCATAGTCCAATGGAGCCGTTGAGCAAGCCAACGGGAACATCCTTTCCGGGCTAAATCGCCGAATTGTTGGATTGGCCAAGGGGCTGTGGGTCGATGAACTCCCCAAAATCTTATGGTCCATTCGAACCACTCAAACCAGGTCAACCGGGTTCACGCCATTCAGATTACTCTTCGGAGATGAGGCCATGACTCCTACAGAGCTCAGAGGTGGATCGCTTTGCGTAGTACAACCTGGGGAAGAAGATGACCGGAGCACTTCGCTGGATTTGTCAGAAGAAACAAGGCTTCGAGCTGTCGCCAACCTGACTAAATACCAGAACCACACCAAGGCATGGTATGACCCGAAGGTAAAGCTAAACGAGTTAAAGCCTAGTCATCTGGTGTTGCGAAGTGTAATAGCTTCGGGCAAGCTAGGAAACAAATGGGAAGGACCATATGTTATCTTACGCTCAGGCCGCCCCGGATCATTTAAATTAGCTAATTTAGAAGGGGAAGAGTTGAAGCATGCATGGCATGCGGAGCACCTTAAGCGTTATTTTGCTTAGGGGCCCCTTGTAATCACTTGTAAAAACTTTCCTTCCTATGAATAAAGATAAGGGTCGAATTTTGTTTGCTCTCCGAATATCCCTTACTCCTGATGGACGCATTAGGAGGACAGAGATGCTTGTAGAGCCAAGCATTTTTCTCAAGACCCAGGCAGCTACCTTCGAACCATTGGTTCAAGGGCTCCGTTGCCAACCTACGGATTCCAGGCTACGGCTTGTTAGGATTCGTAGAAGAGTCTAAGGACTTTAAAAGAAAAACAGACTTTCGGCCTCCGGGTACGAAGTGTCTGTAAAAGAGCCGAAGGTGGCCAACCTACGGATTCCAGGCTACGGCTTGTTAGGATCCGTAGAAGAGTCTAAGGACTTTAAAAGAAAAACAGACTTTCGGCCTCTGGGTATGAAGTGTCTGTAAAAGAGCCGAAGGTGGCCAACCTACAGATTCCAGGCTATGGCTTGTTAGGATCCGTAGAAGAGTCTAAGGACTTTAAAAGAAAAACAGACTTTCGGCCTCCGGGTACGAAGTGTCTGTAAAAGAGCCGAAGGTGGCCAACCTACGGATTCCAGGCTACGGCTTGTTAGGATCCGTAGAAGAGTCTAAGGACTTTAAAAGAAAAACAGACTTCAAGCCTCCGGATGCGAAGTGTCTGTAAAGGAGCCGAAGGTGGCCACCTTATGGATTCCAGGCTCCGGCTGTTAGGATCCGTACAAAAGTCTAAAGACTTTAAAAAAGTGAACAAATTTTAAGTCTTCGGAAGTGAACTAAAAATGCAAATGACAAGTACAAATTCGAAGCATGCGGTTGTTCGGACATTCATTGTGCCTAGCGAACCCTTCTCTATAGCAAAGGCTCCGCCACCCACAAGGGGGGTCGAAGGATAGGAGTCACACAGCATACTTTCGAAGCATTCCACATTAAATTATTATACTTGTACATCAAGAGAAATTTGTGTCTAAGCCTAGGTAAAATCGGAGACCTTTTCGGCCCCTAGAGCTACCCCTACGGCTACTTTGCCCTTCGGAGCTCGAAGCCGCTGAAGTTATCCTTTTAGTTCGGGCGCTTCTCTTCTTCGAGGCTCACAGTTTCTTCTGCTCCTCTTGAAGCTCGGCCCATGTCAGGAGCCTTTCGGAGTCAGTCTCCGCAAGGTCTTTAGCTCGGTACTCCGAGTCAGACCAGTCAATAGGTTCGGAGGACGAAGACCCCTCCGCCTTCTCTTCCTTTTTAATATAAGCTAAGACGTCCCGACGAACTTCAAGGGTGATCTCCCCTCCATCTCTGCGAGGAACAGAAAAGCGGGAGCGGCGGTAAGGCCTCAAACCCTCGAGGTTTGCCCACTCCTTTCGGAGCTCGTCGGTAATTTCCAGAAGTTCGAAGTCAGGGCTCGAAGGGCATGACAAAACCTAAAAAAGAGCAGAACACCCAAGACAAGTTCTCGTTTATAACTTTTTCATTAATAAAAACAGGTTTTACAAGGCTTCATATACACAGCAACCCTAAGCGGCTAGACCTGCGGGTCGGTCGGTGGAGTAGGAACCGAAGGGGCCGGCGAAGCAGGAAGTGGTGGCTTTGTTTGCGCTTGCTTCTGCCGACGGGCCTCGTCAATCCAGGCCTTAGCTGCGACCTTATGGTCCATCTTCCAGGTCGCCCGGAAGGCTTCACAGGCCGAAGCCACCTCCGAAGATGGCCACAGCAAGTCGTCGTCCGCGAAGCCTCCAGGAGACGAACCCCCGACTGAGCCAAGGGGGATCCGAAGAGATTCAAGATGACGAAGAACCCCGATACCATCACACTGTCGAGAGATCTCTCCGTACCGAATACCGGAGTTCTTCATCAACGACGAAGCGACCTGGATCCTCGTCAGCTTCCGGTCAAGGGGCTCGTGGGTCGCGGCGGAAGACGAAGGGCACATGGTGCCAAAGTACTCCAGCGTACCCTGAAGGGCTTCCAAGGTACGATCCGCAGTACTAGAGTTCTTCTTCTCCGCCACTTCCACGCTTGCAGCAGTCGCATCCACTTCGGCCACCCAGAGCATTAAGGAACTCTTGAGTCGCATCCACCAGCTGCGCACTCGAGGTAGCAGCCTCCTGGCGGAGTCTTTCAACCTCCGTTCGAAGGACGACGCGCTCGGCCTCGACCTCTTGGGCAGACGAGCGAATGGCATCGAGGGCTTCGTCGGACGCCGCCCTAGCACTCCGTTCCTCCAGGACTTCTTCCTCCAGCCTGAGGGATCTCCCGGTGGAGTCGTTAAGGGCCGTCTGGAGGGTAGTGACCTTCCGTTTAAGTCGATTGACTTCGACCTCGTTGGAAGTCGCTGCCGCTCTAGCAAGGACAAATTGCTGCAAAAAGAACAAAAGTAAGTACTAAAGTATGTATGATCACTAACGCGAAGTAGCTATGGTGTCTTTTCATACCTGAAGGGTAGCCCTTTCGAGGGCCGTGTTGAGTGACGAAGCCCTGTCCTCGCTCAAGACGGAGATCAACTCCGAATTAGCAATGTCCTGGCTTCTCTCGGCCAGGGGCTCCATGAGTTTCCAGAGGCCACTCCGGTGCTCCAGGAACGGAGCCAGCAGAGGAAGCCAAGACAAAGCTTGAGCATCATCTGCTGCGGCCTCATCCTCCGAATTGCCAACGGAGGTCGCGGCCTGGCCAGGAAGAAGACCGAGGCTAGAGATACTCTTGCCCCTCCCCGGTACGAAGGAGGGTGAGGCAGGAGTACTCCGACCATCGGCAGCCACCCCTTCGACCAGAACCGCAGCGGCGGGGGCAACCTCGGTGGTCGAGGCTGCCACTGCAGGAGTGACCTCTGTCGCCAACTCCGTCCCGGCAAGCACGTCGTTCGCCCCGATGGACACATTCTTCGCCGCCAAGTTCGGGGCCTCCATAGGCGCAAGAGGGTCCGCTTGAATAGCAGCCTCCAAAGACGTAGGGACTTCGGACGCCACCAAAGCATCAACACCCGAAGAGGTACCTATTTCGATACCAAAATTAATAAGCATGTTTTCACAGATAGCAGGCAGGTATTAGTTAAAAAAGGGGAGCTTCGGAAAGAACCTCCGGGAACTTCGTGGGGAAGGATTGCTGGATCCTCCAAGACCTCGTACATCTGAAGGATGTCGGCGAAGTCATCCCCCGAGGTCCTACCCTAAACATTTCCAGAGTGGAGTAGGGGAGTCTGACTCCACTTGCACGGCGACAGGCGCAGGGGGAACAGTTGGAGTCCCACTTACTACCTCCCTGACGGAGGTACTAGGGGGGACCTCCCCTATGTCTTCATCGTCCAGGAGGTAGGCTTCGAAGACTGCCGCTGTCTGGCCGTCGGAGTCCTCTACCTCTTTGGAGGCTGAGCTTTGCGTGCTTGGCGACGAAGCAGAAAAGGCAGGCGCCAACTGCGAAGGGTGCTTCGCTACCTTCTTCCTCCGAAGCGGCTGCTTGCCGGCCTTCTTGGAGGGCTCGGCAGCGGCTTTCCTTTTGCGGACAACCGCTCCGGTCGGGGCGAAGTCAGGAAGATTTGGGGGCTCCATGCCGAGAGCTCTCCACACTCTGTTGGATCGCTCCCAGCTCCCCACCAACTCTAACCTTCTTTGCCTCTCGGCTACAGAAGGGGCTCCGAGAATCCATTCGGTGGCCCGAACTATGTCTTCCGGAGCCAATGCCAGAGGCGCCGCTGAAAAAAAAGGTATGAAAATATGAGTATAATTGATTTCTTCATTTAATATGATGCTGCAAGGAGAAGGTTTACCTAAGTTCCGGAGGTCCCCCTCCGAGGCCTGTGGGAACACGATCGTCCAGTTGGCTCCGAGGGGAGGGATCCGAAGGGCGACGAACTCCTCGGCCAGGTCACGCATGCTCATGCGATGAGCCACCGAAGTGAGCAACCCTAGCCTCGTCGAGAGCAGGCTAAGGTTCGGAGAGATGTCCGCCTCCTTCCGGAACCAGATCTCCTGGAGAGGACCAGCGAGGGGGAGTCCTCTCTGACTTCGGCATAAAACCACCGAAGTATCTAGTTTGTGTACCACCTGTCGTTTATAGCTTTTGCAGGGAAGTGGAGGGCATGCTCCCTTCGTAGCTGGAAATTGATGCTGCCGAAGGCTATCGTCACTTTGGAGTCCCCTGGCCCGTCTTGTGGCTTCGATTGGCATATGGCTTCGTGAGTCGCGGAGAATATTTCAGAGCGTCCTTCGCATCCCTCCGCCCGGAGCGCCCATTCGAAGATGGCCAAGCGGGCGAGGCGTTGGGGGACAGCTGAGGCAGAGTTATGTGGAACAAGTCCAATACCTCTGCCAAGAAATCCACGGCTGGCAGTCCCAGGCCTGCTTCGAAGAATGCTTCGAAGACCACCACCTCCCCGCTCCGCGACCTTGGAGTCGACTCTGTCCCGGGGACTCGAGTCCTCAGTCCAGCGCCCAGCTTTCCGTCCACTGCTTCTTCAATGGACTCGGCGGGTACTCACGGATTGGCCGATGATGAAGCTTTGGGCAATCTTCTTCTTGGAGGACGGACGAAGCGCCCGAGGATTCTTGGGCCAGGCACCGCTCGGAGCCCCCGCCATTGCCGCTGCTGCCGATGCGGCCCACGCCTGCCTCTGCGCCAGGGTGTTGGCCGCTGCCGGGGTGGTGTGGCTAGTTCTCGCCATCGCGCTCGAGTGTTCAAGAGTTTGGAAGATTGGGGGAAAGGTGAATCGCAGGTGATGAATGCGGTAAAAATCTCGGTTAATCTCTGTCTCTCCCTTTTATAACCACACGACCAGTACTACTCTTCGATTGATTTCACATTGCAGGTTCGGCTTCCGTCACCGACAAGTGGGTCCGGTAATTGGAACGGCGTGCAACCGCTGTAAAAATCGACCGTTACCTTTTTTGCAGAGGGTAACGGCTACTTGCGCTGTAACGGTTACTTCTAACGGCGCTCCACCACGGTCGCACTCCGAAACCGTTCCCTCCCCAATGTGTGTTCCCACTGTGTCAGAACTCGAAGGGGGAGGTTCGAACGCGTTGGGCTCAAAATCCTCGACTAAGTCGCAGCATCCCCAAATCCTCTTTAAGCCTCAGAAAATAGAAATGTTCTTTCCGTATACTGCCTTCTTTCTAAACAGGTTAACTACAGAAAGGCGTATTCGAGGGGCTACTGTTGGGGGAAATTACTCCATTTCCAAGACTTAAAGATTAATCCTTCAAAGGCTGGTGAGGACTCCTAAGCCGGTGAACTGTTGTTTGAAGCATGCGTCGCCGCGCCGAAGGGTGCAACGGTGCGAAGCTCTGGAGAACCCTCCGAATGGAAGATGGAGGCCTCGAAGCCTAAGGACATGATTGATTGGATGTCTAGCTTATCCATCTACCCTGCAGTACTTTACCGTATATAACCTTGTTTATGGTACCGAATAGTTTCCACTATGTCGGTTGTAGTTTGGGGGTAAATAGGTCTTTTCCTTATGATTTTTCCCCTATAAATACCCCCCATTGTACCTTGTAAAAAGGGATCCAGAACAAGTTGTTCATCTACACTTATTCGGACCACTTGAGCTATTATCCATTTTGGAGGCTCAAAGTAGTCCTAAAACACAAACTTCATGTTTGTCCGTTCTTGATTTCAGAGAACCTGTTGGCGTAATATTTGCGCCAACAAACCCTTTGAGTTTCTTTGCATTCAAACATGTTGTGTTGTTTTATATCACACCAACAGTAGCAAAATTAAAGATCTGCATAAAACATTATGAACATTATGCATTGAAACGGTGAGTGATTAATGTTGAAATAAATAATTTAAACTATTGAAACATATATACAGAACTATTGAATGATTCTACAAAAGCAGTTGAAACATATTAAATATTCAATTCATAATTGACTGCAAAAACATCAATTGTATTCAAAATATATACTGTGAATGGAATGGACGGATCCCCTTATGCGGTCGGAAAATACAGTAGTGTTTCACTTCCAGAGGCTAGAAAATTTTGTATATGATCCCAAGACCAAGAAATATTTTTGAGAATTTTTACAGATTTTTATCACCCTTGGAAATAGCCCAAATATTTTAAGCTAATTTCTGCAATTATTTTATTCAGAAAAGAATTGAAATAGTAACGACCCATTTTCCCCATTCTCCCTCAATCGGCCGACCCGGTCGACTCCCTCCCCATGCCCCGGACTGACAGACGGGCCCCACCCGTCAAAGGCCCTCTCCCCCTCCGCGCGCGCGCCCGACCCCACCCGTCAGAGGCCCTCTCCCCTCCGCGCGCGCCCGACCCCACCCGTCAGCCGCCACGCCCGTACGCTCGCGCCCGCTGACCGCCTTGGCACACCTGTCGGACCCGTCGTCCACCTCGCGCCACCCCCCTAACTCCGTCGGCCATCGATTCCGCCTCGGATCCGCCCCCGTCGGCCCCCTCGCTTAAATTTGTCGCCAGCATTAACACCCCCTCGACGCGCCAACCATTTCCCCATAAATCCACGCGTAATCGCCCGCTGTCGCTCGCATGCATGGAAGGTCATCACCGGCGTTACTCTCGGCCTCCCCCGATTGCGCCCTCCTTGCCCCCGCCGACGCCTCTATTTAAACCCTACACCTCCGCCGCACTCAGCCCCTACGTTCACTCGCTGCAAGACCAAACAGAACGCCCGATACGCTCCCTTTAACGTCACTCCGCCGCCCCTACTCGTCGTCGGCGGAGCCCTCCTTCCCCCTCGGCGACCGCACCCATGTGATCACCGACATCGTCCCGACCTCGTCCACTACTTCATCACCGACGAACCCCACCGGAACGCCATCGCCGACGAGGACCCGAACACCTTCGCCGCCCCCGCTCATCGCCAGCCACGCTCCGACGACCATTCATCCCGCTAACGGTACCCTCGTGATCCCCATAGTGTCCCCTTTCTGTTTTAGACCTTAGATCCGGCCGCCATTGCTCGTCGTGGCCTCTGACCCGCTCGCCGTCGCCGGAGAAGACGACCGGCACGGGTAAAGTACCTGTGCCGTGTCGGATTCACTCACGGTCGTGCGATCGCGATCGGACGACGCTGGTTATATCGCATGTGCGGTTTAATCCACGCCGTCAGATCTGAACGAAGCGGTACGATGTAATCTCATGCGTCCGTTAGTATTTAAAACCCGCGATGAATCTGAACCATCCATCGCGTACCGGTTCGGTCTTTTAATATCGTGCGTCCATTTTTATTTAAACCCCCGCCTCGCCCGTGGCCGCCCGATCGCGATCCAACGGTGGATTTGGATCCGGCGCACGCGCACAGTGCGCGGGTTCACGGTGAATCCGGTTCACCGTGGACCAACGCCTGTTTTTAGATTTAATTTAAATTCAGAAATAGTTTTAAACTTCTAAAATTCATATCTTGCACATTTTAACTCCAAAAATTACCATTCCAATTCCAGAAAATTTATAATTGTATTCTCTACGTGTTAATGCAATAAAAACAGTAGGTTTATATTGAGTATTTTATTTTTATTTAACAAAGTATTCAAATGCACTTTAGGGTAAACTCAAAATTGTCCATTTCACTTTTGGAAAAATTTATCTTTTATTATTTTCATACTAGTATGATGGAAACACTAGGTTTGTTCTAAACCTTTCATTTTAAATCAATTGGAAGTCTAAAATACATTAGTTAACATTTTTATTCCTTTTAGAAACTCCCTAACCCCATTAAAAGTTCATTTTAAAATATCCAAAAAGTAAATTCCAGAAACATTACGACTTTATTTCCCTTGGTTTAAACAAATCAAAACTTGTATGTTTGTGTGTGATTTTTTGATTATTTATTGAATGTTATTTTTATCGTTCATGTCGAAAAGACTACGACACCGCCGATGAGCCGGAGTACTTTCCCGAAGTTCCTCCCTCTCCCTTCGCTAGACAAGGCAAGTCACCAAACCAATCTTTTGAGCATATTGAACCTATGTTTTACTAAACTATCGCTAAAACACATAGGATATACATGCATTAGTCAAATGAAACCCTTACAATATATTTATGAGGATCCCCCGACCTTGATGTGCAACCCAAGCCATGCTATCTAGCCTAAACTCCTTGTCACCATATTATTAGTACTATTAGCTAGTGTCTAATGTATCGACATGATTGCTATAAGATTAAAAATGAGTCGTAGCGATTGAAATCTACTATATGATCTCCGTTATTCTTATCCCGGGAATGCTGTTGGTGATAGAGTTATGGTTGAGAAGGTATGCATGGTGGGTTCCGGGTGCAAGCTAGGGCATTGGTCGGTAGCACTTAGGGCACTATAAAGATCGGTCTATGGGATCCGTTGCAATACACTTCCGTACTAACCACGAGTCTAATGGGTAAGTCCTAACTAAGGTATGGAGTGTTCCAAACCGAGGCCACCACTTGGAGATGGGTCAAGCAGCACCTGCAGGTGGCTTGTACCGACGTGGCGCAAAAGGGGGTGTGACGTTAGCCGGGATGCGGCCCGGCACGCCGGTGAAACCTAGAGCGGGTGGTTATCGCTTGGAGCATTTCATGCTGAGGTTTTGGCACGAGTTCCCGTGGTATGGGTCATCTCGTTACACTTAGGTGTTTGGGATGAGTGTGTGCCTTGTGGGTACAGTAGTACACCTCTGATCAGAGTCATAAATCTTTTCAAAAAGCCGAGCCCACGGTCAAGGATGGGTTGCGTGACATCCCATAGTTAATTTACTCTTGAAATGAATGTGCATGATGATTTGACATGTAAGGACTGTTGTGCGAGGAGGGAAAACGCACTCCTCGAGTTAGATGGTATTATGATGTTCATGTTTAATATTCCGCATGATTAAATTTAACTACACTAAATGCAATAACTGGAAAATATACTTTTCCGTACTTTTAGCCATTATCCTTCCTTTGTTATTATCTTGCATTACTATTGCATTTGCGGTGGCTTGTTTATTACTTTTTGTACTCATACCCGTTGGACACATAATTCAGAGGATGCCTACTACGAGGAAGATGGTCTGGAGTAGCGACCCAGTCAAGAAGAAGATCCTGAAGAGAGCGTTCGTCATGTTTTTATTGTTTATTTTTACTCTTTTGTAATAATGTGGTCTGCGTACCACGAATGTTTGTTGTATGTACATTGTCGCATGATGAACCTCTTGTATTATTGTTTTTCTTTGGAAATTCAATAATGTTCCGATTTGGTAAATCGGAGCGCCACAATCATGCCAACCAACAAGAACATTTAGGTCGTTACCAAGAGAAAACATAATTGAAAAAAATAATTTAAACATAGATTTTTTTAAAAAAAATAAATTTGGTGGATAAGAACTAAAAATGG
Source organism: Zizania palustris (assembly GCA_019279435.1). NCBI lineage: Eukaryota > Viridiplantae > Streptophyta > Magnoliopsida > Poales > Poaceae > Zizania > Zizania palustris. The sequence goes on along the minus strand of JAAALK010000290.1, from coordinate 75,189,304 downwards.
ACCCAAAATAGTGAATATGATTTTTATATAAATTTAAGTGCATTATTTAGTACTTGCAAGTTTAAATTTCACATATTTCAATTTAAATCCTAGAAACACAATTAATGAGTTAAAATATCAAATAGATCTAGAAAAATACAAAAGTTTTATATGGAATGAGATATGTTGTATTTTGATTATAAAGAAGTTTCAAGTTCAAATAAAGATTTAATCATCAATTTGCTTTCAACCATAACCTATTCCTTCTAAAAAGTCTAATTCCTCTTGAGAATTTATCAAGTTTCTTAACAATATGTATGATAACTTTATTGAAATATTTTCAAAATTTTATCACAGTATCTGCGTATAATATTATAATATCATGACAAGTCTCGTATTTTTCAGACTTTATTTGATTTTTTAGAACTAAAAAACCCTTAAACTCCACATTACCGATGGAGTGTCGTAACATAGATTTTCAATTGTTTTTAAAAATTTAGTGGGTAAGAACTAAAAATGGACCCAAAATAGTGAATATTATTTTTCTATAAATTTTAGTGTATTATTTTAGGTATTTGCAGTTCAAATTTCACATATTTCAATTTAAATTTAGAAACACGATTAATGAGTTAAAATAGCAAAAGGATAAAAAAAATACAAAAGTTTTATATGGAATGAGATATGTTTTATTTTTTATAAAAAAGTTTCAAATTCAAACAAAAATTTAACCATTAATTTACTTTCAACCATAACCTATTCTTTCTCAAATCTATAATTCCTCTCGAGAATATCTCAAGTTTCTTAACATACTGATAAATTTCTTTAAATATTTTCAAAATTTTATCATAATATCTACGTATAATATTATAATGCCATGACAAGTTTCATATTTTTAGACTTTATTTGATTTTTTAGAATTAAAAACACTTAAACTCCACATTATCGATGGAGTGTCGTAACATAGATTTTTTAAAATTTCTTTAAATTTAGTGGATAAGAACTAAAAATAGACAGAAATACTGAATATGATTTTCTATAAATTTTATTGCATTATTTAGTTACTTGCAGTTCAAATTTCACATATTTCAATTTAAATTCCAGAAACACAATTAATGAGTTAAAATAGCAAATGAATCTAGAAAAATACAAAAATTTTACATAATATAAGTTATGTTATATATTCGGTGTAGAAAATTTTCAAGCTTAAACAAAGTTGCAAATATCTCACGGTCTTGTATTGTTAGAAAATCCCCACTAATTTAAGTATTTTATAATTATATAAAAATATAAAACAATACATATTAATATTTACTAACTTAAGTATTCCATAATTATATAAATAATAAATAAATCATTAATATAATAATGTCATGTTATCTTGAGTCCAAGTTTAATATGCGTGAAATCCTAAAACGGATAAAGATGTATCCATTTTCATATCCACATTCAGCAAAAATTCGGATATCCGTTTCCATATCAACATTTGTAAAATGAACTCTGATGTTTCTGAATAGATGAATCCATATTTAATTCAGATACGAATACAGTTATCTATATTTACAGTTATTCGAATACAAGTGCAGATAATTCAGATATTTTGACATTCATATCCATCCCTAATATACAGCCAACTAGTAGGAAGTAGTATTTCAGAAGTGACCTAGCGTCGACTATAAAATAATAAGTAAGAGCATCTCAATATTTTCAACTTGTTATTTAGAATAATAGCAAACCTCCCTATTTAAATTCGATTCTTATTTTACTATTCACTCAAATGTACTTCTCAAATATAGTTTTCTATCTATTCTTATTTGAATTCATCAATATTTTATTAACACATTTTAATTATCAATGACTATATTTTTGTATTTGACTTGCAACAAAATGGCAAGTCAAATAGGAAGAATAATTTAGTTATTTTTTAAACTATTTTAGGAAATAGCCAATCAAATAAGAAGAATAATTGAATCATTTTTAGACTATTTTTATTATTTTAAGAAATAGCTAGTCACTAAGATACTATAATGCGTCTAATTTGTCTTGTATAGATAAGAGAGTCCTACCTACTACGTACGGTACACGAGCTTGAAGTCAGCTGACCATGGGAGGCGCACGCGCGCACATCTCCAGATGGCATACAACTGCCAATACTGCTTCCTAAATACTTAGGACTGTGGTACTAACTCACCAGCAGTAATCCTAGCATGAGATTTTAAGTACTCTTCACTTGTACAAATATTAATTATCTAGGAAAATTATACGTACCAATGTGATTTTAAATAGAGCAACATAAGTTGTTCTAACTAGTTTCTGAAGTAAGATTGTATTGATGCTACCTAAGTTCAACTTCGATTGACCACACATGTCGGCGTGAAGAAGAGAACATTTCAATTAACGGGATGTTTAATATTTTTACAGTCTCATCAAAACGACTACACGACTATTATTTGTATGCAAACTGATTCGATAAAATTTTAATAAAGTTTTATAACCAGTCTGCTGGCTGGGAGCCACCGCCACGCCACGATAGTCGCTTGTGTCCTCACCTCCCTCCGTTTTCTTCACTTCACTTCACTAGTTCACTTCACTTCTCGTGCTTTTACTAGGCTTGCTCTGCCAAGTTCAACTCCCAAGTCCAAGATCGGAGATGGCTCGCAGCTACCGCCTCATCATCGTCATTACCGCCGCCATCGCATTCTCGGCCGCCGCAGCAGACAACTCCGACGTTGCGCTCCTCCTGGAGCGCGTCAAGCCGGCGCTGCAGGGTGTCTCCCCGCCCGCCAACGCGCAGCTCGTCACCTGGAACGCCTCCACTCCGCTCTGCCTCTGGCGCGGCCTCCGCTGGTCCACTCCGCTCGGCCGCCCGCTCCACTGCGACTCCCCCGCCGCTCGCGCCAACCTCTCCCTCGCCCGCGACCCCTCCCTCATCCTCCTCTCCATCCGCCTCCCCGCCGCCGCCCTCGCCGGCCACCTCCCTCCCGCACTCGCCGCCTTCTCATCCCTCGCCTCCATCTACCTCGCCGACAACTCCCTCTCCGGCCCCATCCCCCTAGACCTCGGCAACGCTCCCGCCCTCGCCATCGTCGACCTCGCCTCCAACCGCCTCTCCGGCGCGCTCCCGCCCTCCATCTGGAACCTCTGCGACCGCCTCTCCCACCTCCGCCTCCATGACAACGCCCTCACCGGCCCCATCCCTGACCCCGCTGGCCCCAACACCACCTGCGACGCCCTCCGCCTCCTCGACCTTGCCGCCAACCGTTTTTCAGGCTCCTTCCCACCCTTCCTCACCGCCTTCCGCGGCCTCCAACGCCTCGACCTCGCCGCCAACCGCCTCCAGGGACCCATACCGGAGGGCCTCGCCGCCATCCCGGGCCTCAACCTCTCCTGCAACAATTTCTCCGGCCAGATGCCGCCGGACCTCGCGGCCTTCACGCCGGGGTCCTTCCTCGGCAACAGCCCGGCGCTGTGCGGTCCGCCGCTGCGCCAGCAGTGCCTGGCGACCCCCTCGGGCCTCAGCCCAGCCGGCGTCGCCGCGATGGTCATCGGCCTCATGGCCAGCGCCGTCGTCGTGGCATCAGTGTCCATCGGGTGGGCGCAGGGGCGGTGGAGGGCGAGGCGCGCGGTGGAGGAGGGGGCACTGGAGACCACGGAGGACGGCGCCGGCGGCGAGGGGAAACTGCTGGTGTTCCAGGGCGGGGAACACCTTACGCTGGAGGAGGTGCTCAACGCGACGGGGCAGGTGGTCGACAAGGCCAGCTACTGCACCGTGTACAAGGCGAAGCTGGCGGAGGGCGGCGGTAGCATCGAACTGCGGCTGCTCCGGGAAGGCAGCTGCAAGGACGCCGAGTCGTGCGCGCCGGCGGTGCGGCGCATTGGACGCGCGCGCCACGAGAACCTGGTGCCGCTGCGCGCCTTCTACCAGGGCCGGCGCGGCGAGAAGCTCCTGGTTTACGACTACTTCCCCGGCCACCGGACGCTCCACGAGCTGCTCCACGGGGACCAGGGGAGGCCGCAGTTGACGTGGGCGCGGCGGCACAAGATCGCGCTGGGCGCTGCACGCGCTCTGGCGTACCTGCATGCAGGGCACGGCGAGGCGCACGGCAACGTGCGGTCGTTCAACGTGCTTGTGGATGAGTGCTTCGTGGCGAGGCTCGCGGAGCACGCGCTGCACCGGCTGCTGGTTCCGTCCGCGGCGGAGGCGGTGCTGGCAGCGGCGAAGGCGGACGGATACAGGGCGCCGGAGCTGCAGTCGAGGAGCAGGTGCAGCCCGCGGACGGACGTGTACGCGTTCGGGATACTGCTTCTGGAGCTGCTGATGGGGCGGAGGCCGTCGGGAGACCTGCCGGCGGCGGTGAAGGCGGCGGTGCTGGAGGAGGCGACGACGGAAGTGTTTGACGCGGAGGTCGTGCGCGGGGTGCGCAGCCCGGCCGACGAAGGGTTGCTGCACGCGCTTAAGCTGGCGATGGGGTGCTGCGCGCCGGTGGCGGCGGCGCGGCCAACCATGGCGGAGGTGGTTCGGCAGCTGGAGGAGATTCGCCCCCGGAACAGCAGCCGGTCGGCGCTCTACAGCCCCGCCGAGACCAGGAGCGACGCCGGCACGCCCACTGCCGCCGTCTAGCTCCATGCATCGAGCCATCGACCCCGTGCATCACCGTGACAAGATACGTAATATCGTCTACGATTAATATGCAGACCCACGCATGTATCGATCGACCATACAACAACTGCAACTGCTACTGCTACTGCTAGTTTTCCCCTTGCCACAAAATATATTCTATCTCCATTTGATCCTCAAAGGAACGGCGTGTATAATTTGGATTTGGATTTGGATTTGGCTTGGCGTCAAGGTTAGTTTCATTGTATTCTTTCCTTCTCTCTACCGGAAGCGGCTCCTCTGCACACCCGGAGTGCCTTTGAGTGGTAGCTCTCTATTAAGCTATTTACAATGGTGGATTTATAACACTTTTTTCTAAAATGTCACATCAGTTTTGTAATTGAATGAAATATCATCTCTCAGTGAAGAGTTTCATTTCATTATTTCCTAGGTTAACCAGTGTAATTAAATGATTTGCAACTAAATTAAATATCTCTTCTCCGATGAAACGATTTAGCTCACAGTGAGCGTTTTATCCGTCTTGGAAATGGGTTAACACCATGTCATGGAGATGACATTGCTTCCTTCTCTTTTCTCATTAATTTAATGTTATGTTAACAAAAAATCTGATATGTCATAGTAATTAATACCATAAAACTTCTTGTGAACCTCCGTTGTGAATAGTGTTATAGCCGGATTTCTCAAGGAATCCCCAAACAGAACCTTATGATTCAAGAATAAATGGAAACATATATGGTAAGATGAATACAGAAATCAGGTTTGGACTTGGGAGCCATGGGACGAAGATAACAACTTAGTGGCTTACACTGTGACAGTGTGACTGCAAATGGGATTTCAGAGTGCTGATGATTACTACAGTATCTGAAACCATATACGCAGAACTGATGAGAAGCAGCACGTTAATTGCTATTGTTATTGGTGATTAGTACTTTGGACGCAGATTGATCGACGGAGAAATACTGTACTGTGCAAATCTAATAATGGTAAATCGAAAGGAAATTTATATTGGTTGGATGGATGGTACCATTGAGCTCGATCTGCGCAAATCTATCCGTCCGCACACGTACATCATATGATGATGCATCCACAGAAACGTAACGTACGAGTACTCCATCGATCATTCAACTGCTGTACTTACAAGCTTGTGGGGTACTCATTATCTCATATTATATATATATATATATATACACACACGCGGGAGTGTTATTCTACACCACGTATGTAGAATAGTTATTCTATACCGACTATTTTCAGTAATAGATTTTTTCAGTAGAATATCGATTGAGTACTACTTTTTTCTCAATAATAGATTTCTCGGTAAAATAACTATTTTACATATGTGGTGTAGGATAACATTATATATATATATACATGGGAGCGCTATTCTACATCACGTGTGTAGAATAGCAAAGTAGTAGATTTTCTCTGTAGAATAGCAATTGAGTACTATTTTTTCTCAACAGTAGATTTCTCGGTAGAATAGCAAATACACGTGATGTAGGATAGCATTTGTATATATATATATATAACTTTGTTTTTATACTCAGATACTCTAACCTATCAATTTATAATATTGCTTCCTTAGAGCAATTTAGATTTTTATTCTCACTGCTAATTTATTGATTTTATTAATACGGAGAGAGTGTATCAGCTAGCTACCTCAAGACTACTACAAACATCACTTATACACTGTTTAAATTGGCCGTTGTACATGTGTTTGCCCATATGCTTTCCATTTAAGACCTTTCCAATGAATTTAATTACATTCACTTTCATATCAAAATAATGGATCCATGGTACATTCGTATTCGTATACAAATGATAAATCTATATCAAAATGACATTAATATTCATATATAAATGGTAGATTTACATGCATCCACATTCTTATATATATAATCACTACAATAAAACAGGAATTTTTTGTCGGCAATTTTAATTTCCGTCGGCTTTCGAAAAAGCCGACGGAAGTTAATTAACTTCCGTCGGCCTAGAGGAGTCGACGGAAGTTAAGATAACTTTCGTCGGCTTTTCACAGTGGTCGACGGAAGTTAGAGGGCATTTTTCCCCGCCTGGTATAAAAGCCCTAACTTCCGTCGGGTCGGCCTTAATGCTGGCCGACGGAAGTTAGGGGATTTATTCTGCAACCGCGCGCACGTACAGGGAGACCTAACTCCATGTACGCGTGGATCGTAAGGACTCCTGCTTGTGTGGGCATCTTCATGCACAAGTAATTGTGATGCGCCACAGCTCCGAACTGGTTCAGCATGCCCCTTCCGAAGATGACGTTATAAGCATAAGGGGCATCTATCACATCAAAAATTACTTCTTCAGTCCGGGCTAATAAACCTTCTCCAAAGATAACTTCCAGGCCTATCTGACCAAGTGCATCAAGCGGGGGTCCTGCGAAGCCTTGCAGAGGACGAGCCGCTGGAAGGAGATGCTTCCTGGAAATGCATAACTGATCGAAGGCTTGAACAAAAATGATATCTGCCGAGCTACCTCCGTCAATTAACACCCTTCGGACTTCAGTGCCCACAATATTAGCAGTAATAACCAATGGATCTGCGTGCGGAAACTTAATACCAGCTGCATCCTCCGCAGAGAAAGATATCGGAACGTGAGACCACTCCGGCATTGCAGTTGCAGATGACGAAGTCCCAATATGACCTACTTCCCGAACGTACTCTCTTCGCTGTCTCTTGGACATGCTTCCGAGGGTACCTCCTCCGGAGATAGGGAGAACTACTCTTTTTCCTCTATCTTGCCCTTCTTCTTGCTTCGGAGGTGGCATAACATTGGCCACCGGAGGGTGCCTTGCAGCATCAAAATTTTCTATTCGCGCCACAGCCTGGACCGGCTCTGGGCACGTTGTAGCTGGAACTCGGTCGGTACTGCCTCGACCCGAAGTTCTCTCTAAGTACTCTCCCCTTAGAGTAAGTATAGCCTTGCAAGTGTCAGTTGCATGGCTTCGATTTTCTCCGTGAATGCAGCAGAAAAGGGTCTGGCCCTTGCCAGCCGTTTTCCCTGGCGACCTCCAGCCGCTGGCCTTGTTCCCCGTAGACTGTGGAGCTCTTGGTGTAAACTTCTGTGGGGGTGCAATATTCATAACTTCAGAACGAGGGTGCTTTTGCCCTCTTCTCCGATCATGTTGCACTTCGAAGACTGGTTCCTGCGGCTGCGCCGAAGTCTTCACTTCTACTTTGACTTCTTGCAATATAGACGAAGTAGCAGCAGTCCTCCGAAGCCAACCCTCTTCTGACCTCGCATACTCCTCGAAGTATGACATTAACTGAGAGACTGAGGAGATGCTCTTCCGATGCAGTTTATCCAGAAGGCCTTGATGACTAACGCCTTCCCGAGCTGCATCAACCACTAAAGATGTGGACAGCCCCCGAATTTGCGACTTCGTATGAGCGAAGCGCTTAAAGTACTGCCTCAATGTTTCTCCAGGGAGTTGTTTCACCTGGAAAAGGCTTCATGTTGACATAGGAGGCACGAAGGTGCCCTGAAAGTTGCTTATAAACTTCCTCTTCAACTGCGACCATGAATTGATTGATCCTGGCTTCAAAGACCAGAACCATCTCAATGCCACTCCTTGAAGAGCTAAAGGGAAGCACTTCGCCATAGTGTCTCTAACTCCGCCGCTAGCCTCAATTGCTAGGGCATAAGACCGAACGAACTCTCCGGGATCTTCATCTCCGGCATACTTACAGAGCTTCGAAGTTTTAAACTTTGGATCAAAGCGAACCTTCTGCAGCTCAGGATGCAGCGGAGACTCATTGTCAAAGGAGGCGTTCTCCGGGGCTTCGGGATAATCAAGATCATCATCTTCGGGCACTTCTGGGATGGTTGGGGTGGCTTGAGAGCGAAGCCTGCTCGCAGCTTCCTGTCGCCACCTTGTCACTTCAGCTTGAAGGTTGGCCATTTGAGTGGCCATATCTCCAAGATTATTTTCATCTCTTCCGGAAGGATCTTCCGGGTCTTGAGAACTGGTCGGATCAGTTCGAATTGGGATGGAGGGTGGAGAAGGGACTCCGGGCGGTCGGAGTATAGAAGGGGTTGGTGGAGAAGCTTCGTATGTTCGAGGGATGGAAGCCCCTTCCGGAGTTTGTGGAGGGAATGTCGAAGGACCTCCGACTTCAACTGTGTCGAAGGGTATTTCTCCGGAGATCCGAGAGGACCTCCGAGTGGGATTGCGGGGTGCGCTCCGCTTAGGAGGCATGATGTAAGAAGTTGGTAGAGAACGAAGTTTTTCGGACTAGGTTCCCCACGGACGGCGCCAACTGTTGGCGTAAAAGATTACGCTAACAGGTTTCTGTGGAAAAGAAACTAACAAACGAAGTGTTTGTGAAGCAAACTGTTCTAAGCCTCCGAAAGGATAATAACTTAGAATAGTTCGAATGTGTGTATTGAATAACTTGTATTCGGTCCCTATTACAGGGTGAAATGGGGGGTATTTATAGGCCCAATCATTAAGGAAAAGACCTATTTACCCCTCTATTACAACCGACATAGTGGAAACTATTCGGTTCCCTTAATAGGGCTAAAATGGTAAAAGACTAATCTAATGAGAAAGAAGATAAGTCTTCCATCTTAGCTGGCAGAAAAGATCTTGGAGGGCCTTAGTTCGAAGATGTACTTCGAACCAATGCCTACTTCGTACTTCGAACTGGGTTCCGAGTATCTTCGAAGATGACCGTCTGGGAACCTTCGAACCCGCTGTCTGCCTTTATGTTGCTTCGGCAATAACCCCGAAGATGAGATATTTTCCCCAACACATATATAATAATTTCCGTATAAAAAATTAGCTAGAGGGTAAATTAGTATTATCATTTTGTATTTTGTCTATAAATAAAGATCTTTTCTACTATAAAAGGACAGAGTATTGTAATCCAAATTAATATCACTCGCGGGACATAAGATTATTATCCAACCGTTAGAGGCCCGAACTAGGATAACATCATTTTGTAATTAATAGCCCTTTGAGGGTAAACAAACCTATAGGCGTAAATTCTATTATTCCAACAAGGGCTATTAGTGAGAGGTCATAAACATCATTAGTGACGGGCTCGACACGAGCTAGGGCTCACGAGGCTAGGGTTGGAATTGCTGACGGGATTCAGCCATGGACTCCGAATTTTATAGGGAGGCGTTGGAGAAGGAAAGATAGCGAGTATAGAAGGGGATTTTGAGGTTTCCAAAAAATAATATTGTGCCATAAATATATTTTCCATTTATTTATTATTTCTCTATAAGACTAATGAGATTTCCATAGATGTTTATATATATGATCAACATTCCATATATGAATGATTTCCATATAAAACATACCAGCTATCCTACGTTGATGATTTTCATATATAATAATTTCCGTATAAAAAATTAGCTTCCATATATTGATGGTTTACATACATTAATAATTATTTTATAAAATAGATCAGCTTCCATATAATAAAATAGGTGGGACTCACGGTAATACGAATCTAATGGTTGACAATCTAGATTAGTGAACGAAAAGCTAGGATCTTCTAGAAAAGTTAGCAAATGAATACTCAACTTCGTCGATTATATAGTAAGGTATATGTATGATCATGTTATGTGTATCACTCGGAAATTTTAAATTTCACAGTGATCGACCGTTGTCTCACTTATCAATTTCCACAATATAATCTAGTTGGTTTTATGTACGTCTAGCCCTCTTACGGAGTGTCGGAGTGCAAGTGATGAGAAATTTTATAGCGAGGCAAGCATGCATTTAATCATGCACCAGCAGGTGAGCCGTCCATATCGACGGTACGCAGGTTACGTTACTGACTGAGATCGAGATCGGGATCGAGCTAGATTGAGCATGTTTGTCGATCGATCTGGGGTTGTGGAGGAAATTAATTGATTGATTGATTGAAGGCGCATGCATGCGTGCGCATAGTGCCGTCCGGCCGACAACGACGACAATGCTAGGTAACAGCATATATACGTGTGGCGATCAATTGAGGTTATGAGGTAGCTGCTGCTGGGACGTACTCCTAATTTGGATATATATATATATATATATATATATATATATATATATATATATATATATGCATGACGAGTAGGAGTACGTACGTACGGTCCTGCATGCATGCCGTGCGTGTTCAAGCTGCTATGATCGAACGTCGTACGTAAACCCTAATTAAAATTTAGGCCTACCACCCACCTACAAGCTAAGTAATACAACCAGCTAGCAACCGGCATCTACGTAGGACGAGACACGATCGATGGTGCAGAGCAGTCCAATCCCCAGTTCCTCCGGCCGTGTACCCCTCCTCCTCCTCCTACGGAGTACTGTACATCACTAGCCCGTGCAGTAGCTTGATGGGCAAAATCACACGCAACAACACGCCGACACTCAAAATCCAATTCGGCAGTGAAGTGGTAACTGACAGGACAGTACTGCTCAAGCCGGGTCCTAGCAGCCAGACAGGCGATCGCCCCGCCCCCGAACCTACCTAGGTGTTTGGACGGGGCCTATTACATCCAATGTTTAAATACTATTTTGGAGTATTAAATGTAGACTATTTACAAAACTCATTCATAATCGGAGGATTATTCACGAAACGAATCTAATGAGTTTAATTACACCATGATTTGACAATATGATGCTACAGTAAACATTTGCTAATTATGGATTAATTAGGCTTAAAAAATTCGTCTCGCGATTTAGTCTCCGATTCTGCAATTATTTTTATAATTAGTTCACGTTTAGTCCTTCAAATTAATGTTGAAACATCCGATGTGACACGGGCTAAAATTTAGCTCCTGGATCCAAACACCCCCTAGTATATATGTATTGTTAGTTAAAATCCAGATATAATCACTCCTTAGACAGTAGGATTAGAGAAAAACTAAGGGAATACATCACTTCACTACTATAAGTATCGGTATATAAAATTTGAATTCAAGGGTATATCATATCAGGTTCAATGGTACACAAAAGGTAAAAATTTACTATATATATCTAAAAAATTGGAGTCGGGTTCCTAGGAATAGGGATCACAATGGGCCCCGTTCCCCGATCCCTAGCGGAGATTTTCTCTATTAGGGGACGGGTGTGGGGAAATCTTATCCCCACGGGGGGACAAACGGGGAATAACCTATCCCCGTCGGGTGAAGCGGGGACGAGGATGTTCCTCTACTCTCCATCCCCGTTCCCCGTTAATGTACCCGTGAAAATTGAATGTGGGTCCAATTATATATATACATATGTATGTATATGTGTATGTGTATATATATATATATATGTGTGTGTCTGTGTGTGTGTATATGTATATACCCACGAAAATTGAATGTGGGTCCATATTATATATATATATATACACATATGTATGTATATGTGTATGTATGTATATATATACCCGAACGGAGATTTTCTCCCCAATGGGTACCTGAATCCCCGACGGGGAGTAGAGACGGGGAAAATCTATCCCCGGAACCGGAGACGGGGACGAGGAACATGGAATTTTTAGTCTATCGGGGACGGAGACGGGGATGGGGACCCCTCCTCGCCGGAGATTGTCCCTGTTGCCATCCCTACCTGGGAACCTCTTGTGCTCATTTGGCTTCGCCCCTGAGTTTAGATATGTTATAGTCATCATAAGACATAATACTCTATTTTTACGTGGTGGACTTCTGTCTGACAAGCGGTTTATATGGTCTATCTTAATCTCTTGATTAAGTCTAAATCGGATGCTAATAACTCTCTTTAAGTTAAGGTATATGTTAGCATAATTTCTAATTACACGATGGGTTCAACGAGTTTTGAAGGACTCAAGTTTATGTGGAGTGTTTATGTCTGGTTCAGGCTTCCAAATAGGATAATGCTCTTATGTCGAAGTGTGTATAGATTTGAATATGTAGTATTCGATGTCCCCATTCTAGCAGTAATGGGGTTATTTATAGATATAATCTGGACATGGTAATACACAATTACCCTTAATTTTCAACCGACTATAACAATGATGTACAATGAAATACATAGGGGTAATATGGTAAAAGATTTTGTACAATGTTGTAAAGCACGTCTTATCGAATGGGACAGGGAGCCCTGATTTTGGGCTCTTGCCTCTGAATCGGTTTCAAGGCTTCGGAGTAGTTTTGACGAAGAGTGGTTTGAAGGTGTTGATGTCGAGGGTGGCTCCAACTTTGTAAGGAGGAGCATGAACTATTCGAAGGATGCTTCAAACTCTTGATCAATCTTTTGGATATTTTCCAGTGGAAGTCAATTCCCCCCAACAATATCCTTCTATTGATTTTCATCTTCCGGCTTGTTCTCCTCCTTAGCTTCTCTCTTGTGGTAACAATCATACCTTATATAAATGCATGTGAGGATGATATCACAATAACTAAACCAAGGAAGTTACACATAGCTATATCTAAATGCATGTAAATAGCTCTTAGACTTTGGGCAGATCACACCACCTCTGAATTTGGGTGGTACATATCTACTATTCCTTAGGCATCGCCCTGACTTCTTCTTCCACAACACCTTCAAGGAATCATCAATACCAAGCCCTACCTGCTAGATACTAAGAGAAGACTCATAATGAGTGACATGATACTACTACAGAAAATCCTATTAATGACGGGTTATAACTTTTATGAGTGACGGACAAGTCTCCCGTCACTCTTATCGTATTAATGATGTAATATCATTAGTGATGTGCGACAGTATTCATCCATCACTAAAGTGGGCCTATTGGCTCACCTGCTATGGCTTTTTAGTTATGGGTCACAATGTCACCCATCACTAAAGGGAACTTTAGTGATGAGTAATTATTATTACCCATCACTAATATTATGGTCATTATAAAAAAATAGTTTATAGGTTGCATCTTGAATCAAAGCACATCCAACATTATATTTTAAAACACATTACAGATAATTTATCATAAAATGAACACAGGAGATTCATAACCAAATTGATATCACATATATTAATTTCTAACTTGTTATCTCGATAAAATTGCATGGCTAAAACAAACTTCCATAAGAGCTTGAATAGTGTCATGTGGGGATTCTCTATGTCTACCCACCAAAATTGCTTAAGGTTGTACATGTCTACTTTTGTAGCCTCTTTTATGGTCACCAGGATTGTACATATCTAGTTTTGTAGTCTCTTTTATGGTCACAAAGGTTGTCCGTATCTAGTTTTGCAGCCTCTTTATTTGTCACCCTATACTCTTTGAAGAAAAATGAGTTAGTACAATATGCATAATGATTATCTGTGCAAAAAGAAAGATGGATAGGAAAACATCATACCCGAGGTTTAGACCACATACATGACAAACTCAATTGCACCATTGTTTATGTTGAAATGGAAGGCACATAATGTGCCAACTTCTATAGCGTTATCTCAAAGAAATTGGCTAAAATCAGTAGTTAGGTAGCACCGTCCATCCATGGATTTATGCACCACAATTGGGACTGTCTCAAACCCTGCTGCTACCACTTGAATCTCGGTGGTCTACTAGTGTAGGTGAGGTGTGATGTACTTCTCACAATAGTGCCTTGAAAATTACTACAACAATAAAATTTAAGCAAAGCTAGTTAGACAAGGCCAAGTACATACATGATCTAGTTAACAACTGACATGTGCAAATAGCTTACTGCCGACTTCTTGTTGATGATCGAGTTATTTATTGTGTAAACATATAACCGACTCTCAAAAGATAAACATGTTGAGATGTCTTATAGTAGAGCCTTCCTTGTTAGAGATATATCTATTAGATTGCCAAAATAATAGATGTGCTTCAGTTGGTTCATTTAATTGGTGTCGACCTCCTTGGTTGTTCTGCTTGCCCTTCTTCTCCACAACATTACTAGAACTCTCCCCTGACATTATAATAAAACCAATTTAAACACATAAACAAAGCATGCATTATAATATTGTATCAGTTTGTTAGTTTTATTACCACACAAAAAATATATGCAATGTGCAATGTATTAACCTGGTGTCGCCCCCCACTGAGTAGATGATTAATCTCTATGAGGCAACTATTAGGAATATAAGTTGGTACCATAGGGATCCGCCTACTACCGGTGGGAGTGACTTATTGATTACTTGGAAGGCTTGTCACGTCCCTAATTCATGTTATATTTGACAACGATGAAAAATACAATAATATCATATAAATGTAACATAATGTACATCGAACATGATTATTCTCAAATGTTGGGTTGCCAACTTAATGTCATCCTTTTCACTAGGCTACAATTTTAATTCAAAGGTGTGTGTGACAATTAATTCATAAAGCGACCTTACTAAGCAATAATAATAGTAAGAATGTAATGAAATTATGAAAGGCACACGATGAAATAACATTGTATGAATAAAATGTAGAAACAATAATATTAGCATATAATGATAGATCATTACATAAACAAACTTGTGAAAACAAAAAAAATGATCCAATAATTATCACACACATCCTCATACTAATAGCATCATCTTCATTGAGAAAATATTTCACAAATTATCCACAAAGCAACATTTCCACAAATTATCTACAATGTAACATTTTCACCGATTATCCATAAAGCAACATTATCACAAATTATCCACGGTGCAACATTTTCACCAATTATCCATAAAGCAAAATTTCTACAAATTATTCACAGTACAAAAAATTATACATAGCCATGTCGAAGGATGAGGACCATAGTAGGAGGTTGAGGATACAACTAAGGTGGCGCTGAGTAGGGTTGGCTCCGCATGACGGAAGGTCTGCCACACATGATGGAAGGATGATGAAATGAATGGAGGTCACAACAACGGAGCGAACGACGAAACGAAGCCCACGTGGGACTGAATTGATGACCGATATGGAACATACCATGGTTGTGCCGGCGAGGAGCACGACAAAGGCAGTGAGAGCCAAGTTAGGTTTGCGCAAAATGAAAGCATGTAGATTCACATCAGGGACCGCCTATTTATCTAGCCATAGATATCATCAGTGAGAGGCAATAGTTTTAGCCCATCACTAATGATCTAGCCATTAGTGATGGGTGGAAACTACTGCCCATCACTGGATTAGTAGTGGCGTGCAATAGGTATCACCCGTCACATCCATTAGTGACGGGTTGTAATTCGATCTGTCATTAATATGGGTTCCCCATCATTAGTGATGAGCCACATTATGTCCCATCACTAATAAGATAACATCACTGACACATCCAAAATGGTATGTCACTAAAAGTGTATTATTGACATGTATCAATTATCTATCGGTAAAGCTCTGTTACTAAAGACTTTTTTGTGGTAGTGTGATCTAATGGGTAGCATTGTGTTAGGGACTCCTTTTTATATGACACACCACTTAATAAGTCATGTTTATCTTTATCGGGAAACTAGAGTTGTCTTGTTGCCCATGCCAAGACTTCACCTATGAGCTTATATCCATCTTGTCCCCATAAATGGAAAGGTATATGACAATCTAGGCAGGAAAGTGAGTCCTACAATAGTGTATTTATTGTAGTGTGTGTAGTTGGCTCCTCAAGCTCTCTAGGGTTCACTAGAGCTCATGAGGGTCAAGTTCATGGATTTCAACTCAATGTCATTAATCTTGGGGGATCCACCTTGGGGACAAAGCGCTTAGGGACAATTGATCAGAGGAGAACTGGCTCGCTCAAGTATTATTAGCTAGGCAACTCTAGCCACTCACTTAGGGCCTGTTCGCTTGACAGGGATTATATCCCCAAGAGGATTCAATCCCAGGAGGGTTTGAGTGGATCCCTCTCATATCACTCAATTCCCACTAGGATTAATTCCCCTTGGGGATTAAATCCCTCCCTTCAATTATGTATTCTTTTGGCTAGGTTTAAATCCCTTTGGGTTTATCATATCTAAACATCATGCTCAACTACAAATTTAATTATAATCAACAAAGTGATTAAAGAAAAATATTAAACAAAAAGATAAAACTAATCACACAATAAAACCACGATTTGTCCAAATTATATAAGATTAAAGAAAAATTTTCAATAGTCCACATCCAAAGACAAGCACAAGACAAGGTTCACATTTCATCTGTTCTTCCATATAGGCCAATGGAACACATAGCTACATGATGACATGATACAAAATAAAGTTCACATTTCATTTATTCTTCCATGCATGCTTGACACCATCAAGTTCCTTCCATAATTCCTCAAAGCGGTCTGAAAAATAGGAGACAACGATAATATAAGGCATTTTTACAACACAACGATAATAGGGCCTGGAAGGGTACACACAACGATGAACTGTTTGATTCTTTCCCAGTGATGATCATTGATCACTTTTACCAACTCTCTTCTTGTATTTGCTGAAACATTACTCCAAAAAGATGTTGCAGTGGAGGCTCCAGTGCTGAAGATCTGCCAACACAAGCCTTGCAGCAATGTCCATGTTGCTAGAAATTCTCAAAATGAGAAGAAAGAACAGTTGAAAACATTCCAGCAGACTGCCTCTACAGTTTTGATATTCTACTGCCAGTGCCAGGTTGTATGATTAATTGATTATGTCTAGGAAGTTACTAAGCACAAAAAGCAGCACGATAACTCATGTTTAGTTATTTCAACATTTTATTTGCTAACTCAGGTTTTTTCTATCCCACATCCCACATCTCCTATATACTCAGTTTTAGTCATCCAACATCTCAACAATATTAGTGCATTAAAATTG
The DNA here is from genome assembly GCA_019279435.1 of Zizania palustris. Lineage (NCBI taxonomy): Eukaryota > Viridiplantae > Streptophyta > Magnoliopsida > Poales > Poaceae > Zizania > Zizania palustris. Next base: position 75,172,007 of record JAAALK010000290.1, on the reverse strand, counting down.
TTGGCTAGATTATAGGTGTTCAAGGAATAATATTATCAAAGAACAACCATCTGAATGTTTATACATGAGGTAATTAAGTAACAAATCTAAAATAAAGTAACATGTAACTACAATTCAAGTAATTTGATACACGCATGCGATCTGATGACTCTGCAATATAAATATACAGATGCAAAGTAGAAAGAACTCTAAGTGCTAGTAAACTTACCAACTGATATGGCTGTAGTGCTCCTCTGATATCTGAAAATTACAATAATTCAAGTGTCAGGAATGTTTCTTGCCAAGTGAGAAGGATCCCAGGGAAATATCAACTTACACGTAAGAAAGTGAGTGAACCAATGCCTATCTCATCATGAAAAATATGGTAATGTGTTGGCCTTGTAGTTCCCTGATACAAACATGCACACACACTTAGCTTCAAAAATTATGTTGTTGTGCGGTGATAATAAATCAGATGTTCTGTAAGAACTTGAAAGAATATGGTAATCAATCAGATGTTTGTGAGTAATTGAAAGAGTAGGGAGATGAGATGGTCTGTGAGAACACGGGCTGTGAGAACAAAAACCTGCTCAGGTGGCCTTCTCCCTTCTTCTTCTCTGTCTGTGAGAACACGGGCTGTGAGTGAACACGGGCGGCGTGCCCGCTCCAGATGCACGGGGGTAGGCGGCGGCGGGGCCGTACCAGCAGAGGCAGCACGGGGGCGGTGGGGTAGGCGGCGGCGGCGGCGGATGGCGGAGGGCGATGGGGTAGGCGGCGGCGGGGGCGGCGGAGGGCGGAGGCAACACGGGGCGACGTGGGCACGACGGCAGCGGCGCGGGGGCGGCGTGGGCGCGACGACAGCGACGCGGGGGCGACGGAGGCGCGACGACTGCGGCACGGGGGCGGCGGAGGCACGACGGCTGCGGCACGGGGTATGAGGCACGACGGCTAGGGCTTAGAGGAAAAAATCCACTCCTGGGCCGGGGTGGGTTAATTCCCGGCCCAGGTGAGGGAAAAACCCCAGCGCTGGGCCGGGAATAAATCCCCCAATGGGCTAATCGAACACGTTATTTTTAATGGGCTGGGTTTCTTTCCAAACCGGGCTGATCCCTGGGGATTGGGCCAAAATCCCTGTCAACCCCGGCCCAACCGAACAGGGCCTTAGGAGGAATAGAGCCATGCGAGGATGTAATTAGGACTCCATAGCACCTAGTCTAATGTTGACTATTCAATCACTCCAAACCTTCTTCTAAGGTTTGGGTCTCACCCAAAGGTGGCAAGCTCAAGGTTATGATAACATGGTGTCATATTGTGTTGGTCATGCGGGTTGGAAACCCTAGCTAGGTTGTAGAAACACTGATATCCATGTTTAGGATTTGTTTGGTATAGTTCCAAATCTAAAATTCATGTTAGATCTAGAGTTTATATGATAAAATAAACTGTTCTAAATATTTATTTTTAGTCCAAAATAATAACTAGAGGACTCAACTAGATACGGTCGATCTACACATAGATGATAGATCTTCATTTAAGATATCTTAGAGCTAAATTTGATCGGTTTCAAGAAATATTGGATTTGGAGTTGCGTCAAATATGATATTAATATTAAAAAACTACATATTTTTAATATCCTATATATGTATGATTAATTGTTGATCATCGATTAACTATTTTTCAATATTTTTAATGTCCTATATATGTACCAATTTAACCATTTATTTTGTTTTTTTACCCTAAGTATCGGGACTATCTTAGTTCATAATGACTTTGCTCATCCTATATTAATCGTTATCTTTTATCTGTTAGTAATTAGCTCTCGGGGAGGAGAGAGGGACCGAGTCCCTCTCCTCCCTGGAAACTCGGACTCAGCCTAACAAATTCTCTAGTCTTTAGGCACCCTGATCGGGGGTGTCCCAACCAAATGGGTTGAAGGACTCCTGACGCACAACACACTATAAGTAAGGGCGACAGTGCACAGAATGTGATGATGTTCATGTGCTAAGTCACCCCAAAATCCTAACCCGATCTATGTGTGTGCTGGAGCGTCGGGAAGCCCTTTCGACCCTCAGCACCGCCGTCTACCGTACTCTGACGCCACAGCGCCATCGCCATGGCGTCCACTTCCTCGACAAAGAACAGAGGTACACGTCACACCTAAGTTTTGCCCTGCTATTCCTATTCCTAGACGATCCCTAAGTCTCCTGAGTAGATTAACACTAACATTATCAACAAGAGACCAATATATACTTTCTACTTTTTAGAATAATCGATAGCCTTGCTTCCTCATGGGCTCGGCCCGTTACTGTTGTATGTCTCCTCTTCTTCTGTCTGCCTAGGGTTGCACGCCGCCGGCGAGCTGAGATGGGAGGCAAGTGCCCGCACCGCAAGGTCAAGAAGCGCCGCCTCTCGCACAAGTGCGTAACTACTGCATAAACCAATTGTCTTTCATTATTGCAATGACCTGCAACCCTTGTCAAACAATACTCAATAAAAACGTAAATTTTGTCGAGTGCAATATGTTTTTAAAAATACACTCAATAAAAAAATTATATTGTCGGACATGATAACGGCGTACTTGAGCAGGAAAAAAATTTCAGGTTTGTCGAGATACTCAACAAAGACAGTAGGTTTATAAGTGTACTCGGCAAACTTTTTTTTATTTGCGTGGAACCATGTCGAAGCTAAACATAAATTTATTCTGCTCTAGATTGTCTTCTACGGTTTTAGTGAAGTTGTTTTTTTATTTGAATCGTATACTGGTTTCGGTGTTTATGGGCAATTTTGTATTGTTGGGGCGATACAATTTCTGAGAGCAAGTTACCAACTTTTGAGAATTACAGACAGATGAAATACCTTTAGTTTTACCTTTAGTTTTGGGATGCGGCTAGTACATATCACTATATCAGCATTGCTAATTTGCTATACCATCTTCACTCTTCAGTTATACCAACTTTGAGCTTGAAAGTAGTACCGTACCTACTTAGGGTGTGTTTGATTCGTTAAATATCTTTACATGAGATAAGGTCATCCCATCCAGTCAGCTGTTTGTTTGGCGTGCGAATGTGGATGGAATGACCAACGAGAGAATTATTACTCTATATACTGGATGAAGAGATTCAGAAAATTTTTTTATAAGCTCATTTAATATTGGACGAGATAACGTGTCGTTTCTTGATTGGTTATTACACATTTAATTTTTCGTTTATAAATATTCAAATGATTTTTACTCCCAAAATATTTATCCAATTTATAGTCTAATTACATCATTGTATTGATTATAGTTTAATCTATAAAATAAGATCTCATATGGTTATATTTTTGTTAAAAAATATATTTGACAAGTGGGTCCCACTAAATTTATCATTATCTCATCCAAATTGTATACATCTAACGCAACAGAAAATTGTCTCATCTCATTCATCCAACCAAATACCCTCGAATGTATCATCACATCCCTAAATTCATGGATGGGCCGGGATTATCTTATCTACCCCCACCCCAAACCAAACGGGCCCTTACATTATTCTCTTCCCGTTGGTAGAAGATCTCCATTGTATCTGCTACCCAAGAGGTTTCTTGAGCGCGCAAGTAGCATGCACTACAAGAAAAACAGAAATTTCTGTCGGCCTTTTTAATTTCCGTCGACTTTTCCAAAAGCCGATGGAAATTAATTAACTTCCGTCAGCCTAAAGAAGCCGACGGAAGTTAACTTAACTTCCGTCGGCTTTAACTGTGGCCGACGGAAGTTAACTTAACTTCCGTCGGTTCAACCCTCAGCCGACGGAAGGTAATTTTTTCCCCAAAAAACAGCAACGCTCTATTTTTTCCCCGCCCGGCCCGCGCCTAGGTTTTCCTCCCCGCCTCTCTCCCTCCGCCCGGCCGCCTCCCATTCGCCGCCTCCCCACATCTCTCCCTCCGCCCGCCTCCCCGCCTCCCGGTGGCCATCTCCGCGCCCTCCGCCCGCCTCCCCGCCTCCCGGTGGCCTACTCCACGCCCTCCGCTCGCCTCCCCGCCTCCCGGTGGCCGCCTCCACGCCCTCCACCCGCCTCCCCGCCTCTCGGTGGCCGCCTCCGTGCCCTCCACCTTCCTCCCCGCCTTCCGGTGGCCGCCTCCGTGCCTCCCGGTGGCCGCCTCCGCACCCTCCGCCTGGTGGACTCCTTCGCGCCCTCCGCCACCCGGTGGCTGCCTCCACGCCTCCCGGTGGTCGCCTCCGCGTCCTCCGGGGCTGCGGGACTCCACGGCGGCGATCGGCGCTTCCCAGTCCCGCCGCGCTCAGCTGTACGGTGAGCAAGCCTAGCGACTTCAGGGCATTCGATTCGTCTATTCAGTTAGATGGTATTTGACATCCAGTCCACTGCTGAATGCCACAACTAGTTGGCCAAGACAAATGAGAGAACACATTTTTGTCTGTGGTCTAGATTCTGTATAAGTTTTATGATGCAGATGCAGAAACTACAATCTGTCTTTTGTGTTCTCTTATATGCATGGCTTGCTATTTCAATTTGTATTCCTGGCATCTTATACTTTTCCCATTACTGTGAGTATTTGTTGTAACTGCAGATTGACTTGTTAGTTATTATATACATTCTTCTTTTATCATTTATGTATAAAATCCTCATGATTTTAATGTGAAAACACTGCTAGTAGAAAGGTACCTAGAGTTGGTGCATATGAGGCAGATGATATCTTTTAGTTATGTTACTCCAGCTACTTCTTTTTTAGTACCCAGGGAATGCTAAATCAGTTAGTTGTTTCCTGAAACCATACTTCAACATAATGTTATGTTATGTAGTTAACTTTATAAATATAGATGGTCCTAAGCAATAAGCATAGTGCGCATTTGTTTGTCTGCTCTTTTCTGCCTGAAGTTATTTTTTTGCAGGCCATGGGGAGGATTCATGCTATACTTTTAGATGGAAAAATAGTCACAGATGTTGAGGTATGACTGGCAGCGTTCCTCTACTGAAAATTTTATCGTGTTCCATTCATTTCACAAACTTACCTGTTAGCTTTGTGGTTCTTATATAATGGCAAATTCGCTAAATCAACTTAAAGAATCATGGAGTGCAAATGTGTTCTTGTAACAAAATTGACCTTTTATTTGAACGTTTAATGCCTTTTTTACTTCTTTTACTATCTCATTATGATATCCTGCAGGTAGCTGCAATAGCGAATGCAGTATATGGTGTGTGGGCGAAATACCGTATGTAAATTACAGGTTTAGTGAATGAATACTTATCATTGCGTACTCTTGACAATGTTCTTGTTTCATTTATTTTGGTAGCCATCGGATGAAAATGAAGCACGTCTAGTCTTTGATGAATAATTCAGTGATTTCTCTACTATGACTGGAATCCCGAAAACTAGCAGTAAGTGGTGTTTGCTTTTTTAGTCACCAGATCAGCTTCTCTAGAACATATATATGTAAACTATACTGCCTGCGTGTGATGACAGTGGTGTCTTTCCTTCCGCAGGCTGAATGCAAAGATGATAAAGTGTGCAAGATGTGAGCAACAAACCGTTCACCTGCTGTGTATGTGCACCTAGAAAATTTGGCATACTTATATGAACAGTTTGAGTTCTGATCTAAAATTATATGTGCTGCTCTGAGTTAAATAGTGAGCAATTGTTTGCTTTGCAATATACACTTCACGGATTTGTTGTTTAAATATAATCTAATATCTGAATTGCATTTAGTTTACTCAATCTATAAAAGTCTGCATATGATTGAACTCTGTGTGAATGTCTGCAATCTGGTTGTGCAAAGTTTTTTTTAATACTGCTATATAAATTCAGATCTGATTAACTTTGTGTGCTGTTTGATACCTAGTGAAATTCAATCTATATATGGCTTAGTACTGCTTTATATTACATCCAGTTAACTCTAGGCTAGCGTATTCTGATTCAGTTTAGTACTTGGAAATTGGACAGGATGGACAGATGTATTGTAGAATGTATATAGCAGTTTTCCTGTTTCGTTTTTTCTCTTTTTTTTAGTTGCAAATTTTCTTTTTTTTCGGATTTTTTAGTTAACTTCCGTCGGCCAACATTAGCCGACAGAAGTTATTGGCCCGTAGACAGAAAAAACAAAAAACAAAAAAAGTAATTTTCGTCAGTTAAAATTTGGCCGACGGAAGTTACCGATTTCCGGGTAACTTCTGTCGGCTAGGTTTGGCCGACGGAAATTATCTAACTTCCGTCGGCGGCCGACGGAAGTTAGATAATTTCCGTCTACCCGTTTCCGTCGGCCAAATGCCGACGGAAGTTAGCTTTTTGCCGACGAGAGTTAGCTTCTTCCGTCGGGAAAGGGCTAACTTCCGTTGGCTTTGGCCGACGAAAGTTTTCTGGATTGTTGTAGTGATGGTTTAATCTACTGTAATCTATACTAATATATAATTGACGAGTTCGTTTACTCATCTGGACAATTTGAACCATTGATTGCTTACTCATACTCATTGAAACAATCTCCACCGTTGATCACCTTCCAAACTAATCACCCGAAAATTCACCTTCCAAACTGATCCCGAACACCCGGAAATCACATTCCAAACTAATCCCAAATTTTCTCCCACCGCGTCGCCGGACGCCCAGAGCCGACCAAAGGTATCTCCAAAAACCCTAGCTCCACCATCCCGCTCCCCTCCACCGCCCGACGCCATCCCATGCCATCCTGGTCTTGCTCCCCTACCCCGTCGACCGCATCATCACCACCAACCTCTGGTCGGCAGAGCTATCCAAGCTTGCCGCCAACGCCTTCCTGGTGCAGCGCATCTCCTCCATGAATGCCATCTCAGTGCTATGCAAGGCCAACGCCACTGACGTCGCCGAGGTGGACAACTCCATCGGCAAGGACTCGCGCATCGGCCCGTGCTTCCTCTCCACCAGCGTCAACTTCGGCGGCTCCTACTTCCAGAAGGACATCCTGAACCTGGTGTACAGATCTTGTGCCCCTCTCCACTCCACCACCGCCACCTTCTCCCCCACCCCCGTTGCGTCGATTCCCTCCTCCTTAGAATTGGTTGGCGATGCTTCTGACTTTCGCTTCTCTCCCTCGTCGCTGCTTGTACCTTGTGGTGCCACTCCACACGGGCAAGAACATATTTTTTTCATCCAACTCTGATGGGGCACGACAAGGTTCTTGTCGGGATGGATTGAAGTCGCGCCCAGGATCATGAGGTGATTTGGTCTCTTCCTGTTCGTGTTTCTTGGAGCCATCAGAATTTGTAATCTTGAGGTGTTGACATGCTCTGCCCTGCTGTATTTGAGTTTGAATTGTGATGGATCTTGGGATTTTTGTGTGGGGTTTTGGTTTTATTTCGCATTGCGCAGATTTTTTCCAGACACTATGTATCTTGCATTTATTTAGGATGTTGGAGGGTATCTGATCAAAATTTTCTTTTGTTGATTCAACCATTCAGAGTTAGAGTCTGTCACGAATTTAGGTTGGACCTGGAAATGTACATTATTTTGCTGTTTTATTGGTTTGATTGTGCGAATTTGTCTGTCCAGTAATATAAAAATGATTTCTTTCACTCTGAGCATGGAAGAATTGGGCTATCGTATACGCACCACTTTACTTTTTGTACTCTTGTTCATGTGCTGGTTCAGGTTTTCAGAGCTATTTAATGGAGTGCATTTTCTTTTTTCACACAGATAAAGCAACCAAGACAAGTTTATAAGTTCACCTGGCAAATCTGAGCAGTGTATGTGTTTCTCACGCCCCTGTTGTTATTCTTTTAATCAATCATTAAATTACCACCAAAAACTATTCAACCGAGCAAAATAGAATTCACACAAGAGATGTGATCTTTTTATATGATGTTTGAAGAATGTTTTAGGCAAAAATTCAAGGTATGTTCACTTAAATTTCGTTTGTTTTTTCTATCAAAAATATCATAACAAATATATAAACTAATTCACTAGCAATTATGGTGCATTGGTATTGTATTTGACTCGAAGCATTTGTTTTATACCTTTGGTTTGTGTTATCGTCGTAAATAAGTAGGTTTAATAGTCAATAGTTCATAATGACATGTCTTTGATATGCAATAAATTTGCTTGGAAACAGTAATAAATTTGCTTGGAAATTTGGAAGGAAGCTATGCAATTTGCTCCATATGCAGTGTAAGCAATATACTTACAAAATTTACATGCAAAATGTGTTACCTTGTCTCCTATTCTCTTTTATGATAGAGAAAAAAGAAACTTATGACATGGTTATGTCATGTGTGTGTGACTAAACAAATGATCATTGGTTTAATTATAGCTGAGCTAACTGATGCTTAGGTACCTACGATAATTCAATTTCTCCTTATTTTGCAGGACCCACCCGAGGATGTTGTTGTAGCAACACGTGGGTAAGTTTTCTGCTATCAAGATATATATGTCCAATGTTCTCTGAGCTTGGTTTTCATCTGAACTTTCATGAATTAATATTGGACAACTTTATCAGCTCTTCTTTCTCAGATTTATCAACTTTTAGGAATTGTATCTGAGTTTTGCAGTTGAATATTAATATTTATGGACATGAATAAGGTATGTGATTAGATCACTAGACAACTTCGATTGGATGGTTGGACTGCTCTGTCTATCCTTATAAACTACTGTGTTTCTTATATCCGAATACATATGTTAAGGATGTCAAATATGTCATTAAATATGAATTTATGGGATCACTAAAGGATTATGTTCATCGCATTGGTCGATTGCAGAGCTGGAGCAAAAGGAACAACTTACACATTTTCATTGCTTCTAATGCCAGATTTGCCAAGGATCTGATCAACATTTTAGAAGAAGTTGTGCAAAAGGTCAGCCTTCAATTAGCCAGTATGGGTCGGGGTGCCCCGCCCCCTTCTTCAGGCAAGTTTATTGTTTAACTTACTACTTTTAGATTATTACAGAAGCAAGTTTACATATTCAGATTTTATATACAATGTCTTTTCAGGGCTTAGCCCCAAGAAGCTAAAAAACTGAATGTGGCTGACTATTTTCACATCTTTGTAGGTTATCGTGACTGCAAGGTCAAAAGTTAAGTACATATAATTCTTTGAGAGTTGATACTTGTAAAACATTGCATAGAATCATTACTATGATAATCAACTTCTCATGTTTGTCCTTTTCCTTACTATCATATTTTATTAATGGATAGTTTTGTCTGTCCATAGCTATTGAAGGATGGATACTAATTGTCTCTCGAGTCAAAAAAGATGCAGAAGAAGGTGATATGTACAATGCTCTCAGTGGATTTGGTCATGTCAAGGGCCTGCATTTCAATCTAGAACGCCGCACTGAATATGCCAAGGTAAATTTGGTATCTTACTCTAAAAAGGTCTGACGTCCAACCACTTTAGGGTTTTGGGTGTACCAAACTTCACCAATTATTATTGTACCTTTATTAAGGTTGAATATCTCCTATGCTATGTATTTGTTTTCTTATTTAGGGAAACATTGTTTATCAATTTCCATCACTGCAACATACTCCATCAAAAAGAAGTAGGGTTAGACATTTGTTGTTTTTTAATTTTTATCGTAGTGCTAGCACAGGCTCACTACTATTAAATTTGATCAATGGTCAGGAGAGCTTCATATTGTCTCTATGCAATCTTTACCTTTTTTCTGATGGGACGCTAATAGTGAGCAGTTGAGAACACACTTCTAAAACACCTTTTAGACTAATTTGCAATTATTGGTGTAATTTAGTTTTGGGGAGAGCATAGAAATACTATTGTCAATTGGGCTATCATGGATTTATTCTTGGTGATTTTCTAGATATGATTAGTCGGTTGCTTTTCTATCAAGAGAAATATGGTTGATTGATCGAATTTTTCTTGCTCGTAATGTGCACCAAGCCACGAATGATTCCCATTTTCTAGCCTTCAAACTTATACATTTTTGCTTATTGCTATTTGCTACCTTTTGGCAACCCTAGGGTAATGCTATTGATATACTCAAGAAAAAAGGGTCGTGTTCTCCTTGAGATTCTTTCTATTGAAGATGGTAAATGCTTGAAGTCATTCATACACCTTCATCGCAATAAAAAGGTTGATTTCATCGAGCAATCCAATGAAAAACTTCTGATTAAGCAGGAAGGAGAGAATCTTCGAATTCTTGATGTAAGTAGTTTTCAAAGATTGTAGATGATAGCAAAAAAACAAAAACATTTCAAGGGAGCTAACCTAGAAAAATAAGTTACAGAAAATAGATTGTAAAATAAATCAAATTAAGTTAATGTTTTCAAATATTAAGTAGATGTACGTTTACTAACGATGTCAAGATGACGACGGCGTTCTGGCGAGCGGCGTTCCAAAACCTAAATTGAAATTGTCAAGTAGATTGTTAAAAAAGATGTCATCTGATTTCAGTTTGGTGTAAATTGAAATGTGCAGGTTAAAGTATTGTTTAAGTCCAAGAAATATTTTCCATTAATGTGCTAATCACTTCATCTTTATGTTAATGTTTGTCATTAGTGTTTTTTGTGTGTATTGTGCATATTTGCAAGCAGGGTGTGAGACTTGAGTTCGTTCATTAGTCATTACTTTATTTGTAATGACCTTTAAATTATTATATTTAATTTTTTCTAGATAAAACTGGTTTGGATAAATACAATAATATATGAAGTATATTTAATTCACATTTAACCCAATATTTTTGAAGTTTATTTAATTTACTAAAAAAATTTGTTTTAAGTTCAACATATTTATTGATTTTGATTTTCACCGTTGCGTAGCACGGGCTCGTTACTAGTGTACCTAATAATGACCTTTCGATACTTGTAGGATCAAGCAAATGTGTCCTTGCACAGAGCTGTTATCTTGCTTGGTGGCAAAATGGAAGAGGTAACGAGAGCAGATGTTGTGGCAGGCAGGCTCGCACGTGTGCAGGTTAAATGAGCGGACGCCTGGCATTCACCTTTTGTCATAGCCATAGCGAGGTGTGTGTGCTTATGAGAATGTCTCGCCAATATGGAAGGACATGGTGCTTAGGCTTAGGCTTAGGCTTAGAGTGTGTTTGGTTGAACTGTGGCTATGAAAAAAGATGTTGTGGACTGTGGGCTGTGGAAAAATTGTTGTGAGATGTCAGCTGTGAGAAAGCTGAAAGTCGTTTGGCTGAAACGACTGTGAAGCTGCTTTGAGCTGTGAGCTGTGTAAAAAAATTAATTTATGAAATTTTGTATGGTTTTATGAAATTTGAAATGTCAATTTATGAAATTTTATATGGTTGTATGAAATTTGAAATGTCAATTTATGAAATTTTATATGGTTGTATGAAATTTGAAATGTCAATTTATGAAATTTTGTATGGTATGAAATTTGAAATGTCAATTTATGAATTTTTGTATGGTATGAAATTTGAAATATCAATTTATGAAATTTTGTATGGTTGTATGAAATTTGAAATGTCAATTTATGAAATTTTGTATGGTTGTATGAAATTTAAAATGTCAATTTATGAAATTTAGTATGGTTGTATGAAATTTGAAATGTCAATTTATAGAATTTTGTATGGTTACGAAGCCAAAAGCGAAAAGCCGCAGAAAGCAGGTCTGAAGGAGCTTTCATATTTTCACTACACCAAAAACTGTTTTTACTAAAAACCGCTGACTTGAAATATACCATTTGGTTTGGCTTTTGGCTTCTAGGAAGCAAAAGCCTCTCCCGAAAGCCAAACTAAAGGGACCTTAGCTTGTCCATTTGAACCGTTGTGCTGTTGTCCTTCCTTTCACTTTGATGCTCCCAATCATGCAAGCTCCTTTTCTCCTGTAGTGCCAGAAAGAAGCCCATCAGATGACTAATGACACTCCCTTGGATTGGATCTCCGGAATCGAGATGCAAGAAGAAAATTATTAAGCACAAGAGGCCAAAACCTATCACGCGTTGGCCTCCAAAGTCCAACCCCACCGTCACCGTCTCTGCTGTGCTCTTCTTCTCCAGTGTCGGCCGGCACAAACACATGTCCGGCCATGCATGCAAGAGAAAAGACTATTGATTCCATGATCGTCCTTTCGGATCCAGCTGAGGCAGCCGAATGATTAGCACTTAGCAATCTTTGATGCCAAGCAAAGCAATGGCTTCCGCCTTCCTAGCTAGCCGTATACCTACCAGTCATCCCATTGCAATTTAATTAACCTGCTACCTCTTTCAGATATCTCTCTAGCTGTGTGTACGCGGCAACCTGCATTTCTTTATCTGAACGCACGAGACAAGGTGAGAAGAAAAGGTGTAGTATAACCAGGATTTTTTTAATAATATTTTTTTAAAAAAATATTTCTGGTACACGAAATCAAAAAATTACAAATCTAGCCTACCGTCGGTGGTCCATCGGCCGAACCTGACTGACGTTGCCCTCATTCGGCCGATGTTGCCGCCGGCGAGGGGGCGGGCGCGGGGACCGGCGGTTGCGGGCGAGGCGGCGGGGCACGCGCGGCGGGGGGCGTGCGCGGCGCGGCAGGGACGCATGCGGGGCGCCCCCGGCGCGGCCAGGGGAGCACGTGGGGCGGCGGCTGACGTGGCCAGCCTAGTTCAGCGGTTGGTTGGCCGAACCAGGCTGACGTGGACTCGTTCGGCTGTTCAACGGCTAAACTAGGCTAACATGGCTTTGGTTCGGCATTGCATCGGCCGAAGGAGGGTCACGTCAGCCAGGTTTGGTCGATGGACGGCCGACGCTAGGCTAGTTTTGTATTTTTTTAATTTTGGGTATTAGATTTGAATTTTTTAAAAAAATCCGTATAACCAGCAGCTCTCCTTTTTGATTGGAGAGCAAGATAGATGGAACTATCATACGAAAATATCTCCTAAGAGATGATTTTTGACTTTGTGTTTGAAAAAATCATACAATGTAGCTATCAAGACATTGGTGCCAACCACAGAAACAAATACATACTAGCACTCAAAACAACTGAAAGTATGTCATAATGTAATGGAGGAGTCCGTTTAACCTCAAGAAGATGTTTATGGTTCAAGTTTTGGCATAAAATAATAGTTCAACTTTTCCATCTATTTTTTAGATTTTAATAATAAAACATTTAAATTTCTGTAATAAGTTTATAACTTAATTTTTTTATTTAATACTTATCATATTATTTAGTGTATTTATACTATTTTTTAGTGCACATTTAATAATTATTTACTCAATTATATTTTTTTACTGAATTGCATAAGTAAAAAGTCAGAAACTTATTAAAATAATAAATAATATGATTAGGTATGATTGGTTTTCAAAAAAAAAACTTTATAAAATGTTTAGTGCATTTTTACTCAATTAAATAATATTTACTGCAAATTTACAGAATAAAAAACATTAGAAAATTTTAAATTCATTTTTTACTCAAATAAATAATATGATAAGTATTAAATTAAATTATTAAGTTAGAAATTTATTACATAAAAAATGTTTTAATACAAAAAGAAACAACAACAAAAAAGTTGAATATTTATTATTTTATGTCAAAACTTGAATGATTCAAGACCTCTTCTTGAGGTCAAGTGGTCCCATCCATTCGGATGTGACATTTTTAGTTAATTTGAAATGCTAGTATGTATTTATTCTTGAGATTCGGGTCAACGCTTCCCACTACTGACCTTCCTTGTCATGTTAGATTCAGCAACCAACTTGGACCAAAGGTTGACATCAACATGTTTTTGAGCTTTGCATCTACTCCTCGAATAAGTTTTTTCAGAAGTTTATTTGTAAAATAAATTTTAAAACAATGTAAATTATAAAAATTTCAGCTAAATCCAGGTGAGGTGATCTAGCCTAGGATTAAGATAATCTCCAATTAACTCTTTAATTTTACTTCAGAGATCTCCCTATCAAGATTGCTTCTTATTTCTTAAAACACTACATCCAACTTCTTATATTTGGCTCCTTTTATTTCATCTACCTATATTTTATTAATATTTCATAACTATTAAATTAAAAAAACACATATGACAACACATGTTGACAAACATAGCAGGTTATAATAAAAGATTTTATAAAAATATAAAATTGTACTGAAAATAATAATATATTGCATATAAAATTATAATAAAAATATAGAAGTGCATATAAGTGTTGAAAAATATGATAACTTAATTTCTTATACATATTATAAAATATTTCAATAGATTATTAATTTTGTCCAATATTTTCTAAATAATAATAAAATGAGATAGGGAGTAGCTTTGGCTCTTGATTTTGAGGAGGATAGTGGCTTGAATAGGGAGGAAGATGAGATAGGAGTGAAATAGGAAATTGGTTGGAGAGTGTTTTAAAGAGTATTTTGTTAAATAATAAGATGAGAAGCGAGATGAGGAATTGATTGGAGATGTCCTAACACCTGTTAGAATTAATCTTGTTGTTAGTATTTTATTTAGTGCAAATTTAATTAGTGCTTAGTGGGGTGATTAGTGGGGTAGTTAGTGGTGTGATTAGTGGGGTGATTAGTGGTGTGTGTGACGTGCGGTGTGGCTGCATGCAGTCGTGCGCACGTTGTGGCTGCATGCAGCACAATTCGTGCAGCCAGCATGTAGTGGAGCGCTGGCTGTGTGTGTGCGTGTACGCAGTGTTAAATAGAGAAGGTGAAGTGCAGTGTAGTGAGGGTAGCAGCAGACATAGTGCAGTGTGTGCGTGTTAGTGTGTGGTGTCCAAAGAGAATACAAAGTGCTTGTGTGTGGTGCTGGTGTGCAGCGCTAGGAAATTTTCTTGTCTCCTGTTTGTGCTTCTTTGTGTGCGTGCATCCTAGAGAGATTGTGTGAGTGTTGGGCCAACAATTGGTATTAGAGCCAAGCGTGTGTGTTGCAGCGATGTCTCTCGATGGTTCCGTGTACACGCCGCCAGCCCATCGTAGCAGCAGCAGTGGTGGCAATGGAGGCGACGGTGGCCATGAGTCGATCGTGCAACAAGTGAAGGAAATGGGGGTGACTCTCCGTTACCCCGTGCTTGCGGAGAACAACTACGGGGTGTGGGCGGTGAAGATGAAAATCTTCATGCGTGCACAAGGTGTGTGGGCAGCAGTGGAGGGCAATGAAGCGGTCGACGACAAGAAGGACCAGATGGCTCTCGCCGCCATCATCCAGGCGGTGCCGGAGGCTATGGTGCTAGCCATCGCTGAAAAGGAGACGGCAAAGGAGGCTTGGAACACACTCAAGGAGATACACATTGGAGAAGAGCGAGTTCGGAATGCGAACGTACAGATTCTCAAGAGGGAGCTTGAGAGGATGTACATGGAGGATGCGGAGACGATTGGTGAGTATGCTATGAAGTTAACCACAATTGTTAACAAAATTCGTGCACTTGGTACCAAGGTGGAGGAGACCACCGTGGTGGAGAAGCTTTTGCATACCGTCCCCGACAAATTTCAGCACATCGTCAGCACCATCGAGCAATGGGGCGATGTGACAAAGATGACAGTGGCGGAGGCCATTGGACGCTTGAAGGCATATGAAGCATCCATGGCAGGGCGTCGACGTGACAAGGAAGGAGGACCACAACTGTTAGTTGCACTTGAAGAACCACGACTAACGCGTGCCGAGTGGGAGGCCAAGGTTGCTGAAGAGAAGCGCAATGGTGAGGGATCCAACAGCAACGGCGACAAGAAGAAGTACCGCGGAAAATTCGACAAGTCAAAAGTGTGTTGCTATAATTGTCAAGAGTTTGGACATTTCGCTGATGAGTGTCCTGAGCCGAAGAAGGAAAGAGATCTTCATGTCATAGTGGACGCTGATGATGAACCGATGTTGCTGTGATAATCAATGAGAAGATGTTCAAATAAAAACAACAAGATTAGGGGGTGATTGTTAGAATTAATCTTGTTGTTAGTATTTTATTTAGTGCAAATTTAATTAGTGCTTAGTGGGGTGATTAGTGGGGTAGTTAGTGGTGTGATTAGTGGGGTGATTAGTAGTGTGTGTGACGTGCGGTGTGGCTGCATGCAGTCGTGCGCACGTTGTGGCTGCATGCAGCACAATTCGTGCAGCCAGCATGTAGTGGAGTGCTGGCTGTGTGTGTGCGTGTACGCAGTGTTAAATAGAGAAGGTGAAGTGCAGTGCAGTGAGGGTAGCAGCAGACATAGTGCAGTGTGTGCGTGTTAGTGTGTGGTGTCCAAAGAGAATACAAAGTGCTTGTGTGTGGTGCTGGTGTGCAGCGCTAGGAAATTTTCTTGTCTCCTGTTTGTGCTTCTTTGTGTGCGTGCATCCTATAGAGATTGTGTGAGTGTTGGGCCAACAACACCTTGACGAATGGAATCGGAACATCAGTGCGCCACGAACATCCATGAGACTGAAATTGCCGTTGGAAGATTTGATTGGGTATTCCCGCGGAGTCATCTGGTGCCTACTTACAATGATAATCCTATCAGCTTGAGCTAGCAGCATCATTCATTCTCACGACATCCAGACGCAAGAACACACACGGGGGGAGGGCAGAATCAAAACACGAGTATTATCACTCAAAAGAAAGAAAGAAAGATCGCAACCTCCTAGCTATTATGCGGTTATGCCTATGCTATGCTAGCTGCCGTGTGTGGAGTGTGGACGACGGCGATGGTGTCGGCGTTTCGCACCGTGGCCAGCCGGTGCGCCACCACGATGGTGGTGCGCCCGGCACCAGAGCCGGCGCGGTCGAGCGCCTCCTGCACGCAGCGCTCCGACTCGGCGTCCAGCGCGCTGGTGGCCTCGTCAAGTAGTAGGATGGGCGCCTGCTTCACCAGCGCATGCGCGATAGCGATCCGCTGCCGCTGCCTGCCCGACAGCTGCACGCCGCTCTCGCCGATGAAGGTCGCGTACCCCTTCGGCAGCGCCGAGATGAACTTGTGCGCGTTGGCCGTCGTCGCGGCCTCCACCACCTCCGCCTCTGTCGCGCCCTCACGGCCGTACAGGAAGGGCTCCTGCGGCACAAGCGCCATCGCCCGTCGCAGCACCCTCAGGTTGTACTTGCGCACGTCCCAGCCATCAAGGAGCACGCGCCCGAAGGTGGGCTCGTAGAAGCGATGCACCAGCGCCAGCACCGAGCTCTTGCCGCACCCGCTCGGCCCCACGAGCGCAAGTGTCCTCCCCGCGCACGCCCGGATGCTCAGGTCGCTGAACACCTGCATGTCCGGCCTCGACGGGTACGCGAAGTCCACGTGCTTCAACTCCACCTCACCGCGGGCCTCTCCGGCACGGGCGCCGTGTCCATGTCATCCGGCTCGATCTCTATCCTGCGATCGATGGCCTCGAACACCGCTTGCATCGTTCGCCCGCCCTTGATGAAGTCCGGCTCCAGCGTCAGCGTCTCGGCGGCGCCGTTGGCGGAGACCATGAGCACCATGAACACACGGATGGTCTTGGAGAAGTCGGACACGCCGTGCTTCACTAGCCACGTCGCGTACCACAGCCCTAGAGCGTAGGACGCGTAGAGCAGGAACTGCGCCACGCCGTAGCTGCTGCCGGTGATCTGACCCTTCCAGATGCACCGCCTTAGCGGGCCCCGCAGGTTGGCCTCGAACAGCCTCGCGATCTTCGCCTCCGAGCTGAAGGCCGCCACGGTGCGCACGTTGGCCATCACCTCACCGGCCAACGGTGCGTGGCCCTTGCGTGCGCGCGCTCCAGGTCGCCGGAGAAGCCCTTGAGGAACATCTTCTGCAGGACCGTAGCGCCGACGACTAGCGGGAAGACGGCCAGAAGCACGAGCACGAGGCGCCACTGCAGGATGAAGCCGGCGGTGCAGGCAATGAGCATCAACGCCGAGTTCTGCACGATCACTGAAATGCGGTCTCCGATGGCAGAGCGCACGTTATGGGAGTACAGGAAAGAAGGTTTGCAGAATGCAGATCTGCTTGAGAAAATGTTTGAAGACATTCGCAACACCGTGACTGATCATTGGTCTCTAGGCCAAGGCACCGTACCAACTCCTAACAGTGATGCAATTAATATTAACGATGAACGTGAGAATGAGAATGACAAGGATAGTAAGAGTGAGGAAGAGGAACCAACTGCAAACATAAAAAAAGGTGTTAGCCCAATGGTCCGGAACAAAAAGAAAAATAGCGCCCAAAAAATAGTAGAGGCAATGTCTAAGAGTAATGACATTTCATCCCATACTTTAAGCCAAGCCCCCTTTAGTCATTTACTAGATCAAGGGAGGATCAACCTGGTTGTACTATAAAGGATGTCATAGACTTGGTGGAGGAATGTGGTGCTACTAAAGGGGTAAATGAACACTTCATTGGAACGGAAATATTTGTCAAGAAGGATTAACGAGATATGCTTGTGAATTCATTGTGCACTCCCGCATGTCGTTTTGGATGGTTGAAAAAGTACTTTAATAAGTATGAGAATTAGATTAATATTATGGTGTGTCTTTCGTTGGTTGTATCATTTTAATGTATTCCCTACATGATTTTAATTTCATGATGTTGTGTGACATTGATTTTAATGTACTCGCTACTTGATTGTACTTTTATGATGTTGTGTGACATTGGACTATGGTATTCTTTTCTAATAATGTCATGAACTTTTGTGTGGTTGTATTGTGTTATGTTCTATTGTGTAACATTATACTATAGTGTTTTTTGTGTAGATGTCAAGTGAGAGTGGAGATGATTCATCAGATGAAGAGCCTGATTGTGATAACATTGTCATGGAACTTTATCAATATGTAGAAAGTAATACCACTATGGTCACAAGATTAGCAGAGAATTATCACTCAAGTTACTTGGAAAAAGCTCCACCTAGAACATCACAACTCAATGGTGTAGGATGGGTACAAGAAACATTAGCCACTCTAGGTGAATGCTATCGTATGCTTCGCATGAATGTCAATACTTTTATTGCATTGCATGATATATTGGTTAGTAAGTACGAGTTGACATCAACAGTACACATGCATAGCTTGGAGGCACTTGTAATTTTTTTACACATAGTAGGTGATGGTTCATCGAGCAGAAGGGTACAAAACTGTTTCAAGCATTCTGGTGAGACAATTGCAAGAAAGTTTGATGAAGTATATTTAAAATCTGTCAACTAGGACGTGACATTGTACGTCTAATTGATCCAAATTTTTCAAATGTACACAAGAAAATTAAGAAAGATCATCACATGTGGCCATATTTTAAAGATTGCATTGGAGCTGTAGATGGTACTCACATTTCTACAGTTGTTTCGGAAGAAGATAAGATTAGATATATTGGTAGATCTAAGAAAACTACTCAGAATGTCATGCCTATTTGTGATCATGATATGCGATTTATATATGCATCAGTTGAACAACCTGGATCAATGCATGCCACAAATATTCTATATTATGCTTTGCAAACAGATATAGCCATCTTTCCTCATCTTCCTCAAGGTAATTAACTAAATGCTATTTATTTTCAATTGATTACATATCATATATTCATATTTAATATAACTTGTAGAGAAATATTATTTTATCGATGCTGGCTATCCAAACCGTCCTAGGTACTTAGCTCCATACAAGGGCCAGCGGTACCATGTGCCAGAATTTAGAAGAGGATTAGGACCAAGTAGTGAGAAAGAAAATTTTAATTTCCTTAACTCGAGTTTGCACAATATTACTGAAAGATGTTTTGATGTGTGAAAGATGAAGTGGAGAATTCTACTCAAGATGCCTAGCTTTCCACCGTGGAAACAAAAGATGGTTGTGGCAGCAACAATGGCATTGAATAATTTTATTCGTGATCATGATGCGCCCGATATGTATTTTCTTAGGTTTGTTAGAGATCCAAATTATGTGCCTACCATTCCGTCTAGATATAGAAGGTTTATCATTTCTCAATATGCATCTGATATATCAACAGAGGGTGCAAGCAATGTATCTACGAATGCTTTCCGTGATGATTTGACTCGTCGCATTGCAGAATAATAGATATGATATATGCGTATATATTTGTACGCACTTTATTAATGTATCTGGATGATTATGGTACTTAATTTATTATTGATATATATGATGGATTTTTGTTTCATATGTAAAAATATCAATTTTGTGTTATATTTTAGTATTTCAGAGTTTATAGAGCTCTAATCTAGATTTGAGAATCTAAAATTGTACCAAACGGGTTCTTACCTAACCATGCAATACGGAGGCAAGGTTAGGCCATGGATGGCCCATGCGGCCCATCACGTCCTTCCATTCCCTTCCATACAAGTAGGAGATTTGAGGACACGACGCAGCAAGAGTCGGAGGAGATCCCCAACAACTCTCCTTCCGCCGCCGACCAACCCTTGCTCCTTCCACCTCCATCACCCGGCGGCAAGCCAGCCATGGTGTCCGACGCCAGCAAGAAGAAGGCGGCTCAGAAGAAGGCCGCCGCCGCCGCCAAGAGGGGCGCCAAGGCCTCCTCCTCCTCCTCTTCCTCTTCCTCGGCTGATAAGGCGGCCAACGGCGTCGCCGCTCTGAATCTATCCGATCGCACCTGCACCGGGGTCCTCGCATCCCACCCGCTCTCCCGCGATATCCACGTCAGGATCCCACCCCCTCTTCCTACTTACTGTTACTTACTGCTATTCCTAGATTCTATTTCATTAGAATATGACGCGTTTATCTGCTCCTCTCGTCGGATCAGATGCCATGTTCGCTGCAACTCATGCTCTATGATTCATATTACTCTCTTCTGCCAAATGGATGTATTCTGTGAACACAAACTAAAACTAAATTGTAATATTTCGATGTTACAGATAGAGTCGCTTTCACTAACGTTTCATGGCCATGACCTTATTGTTGATTCTGAGTTGGAGCTCAACTACGGGAGGTTTGTTTATTTCCATCCAGTGATACATATGACAGCCAACCTGCTACAGCCCTCACCATTGCTTTTATTTACTTAACCTCAGGCGGTACGGTTTGCTCGGCTTAAATGGCTGTGGAAAATCTACCCTGCTTACAGCAATAGGCTGCAGGGAACTCCCTATCCCTGAACACATGGATATATACCATCTCTCCAGTGAGATCGAGGCTTCAGACATGTCTTCACTACAGGCTGTTATCTGTGTGACGAAGAGAGAATGAAGTTAGAGAAGGAGGCTGAAATTCTGTCCGCGCAGGTCAGCTCTTCCAAATTCTATCATTACGATATTTGCGCTCTGGATGTCTGTGCAGATATCTTGTTACTGTAGCAAGTTTTATCCGGATACTGAAGGTCTTGTAACATAGGTTTTCTTGACTGACATTTATAGGATGATGGCGGTGGCGACGCTTTGGACCGTATATATGAGCGGCTAGAAGCACTTGACGCATCTACTGCTGAAAAGCGTGCTGCTGAGATATTGTTTGGTTTGGGCTTTACTAAACAAATGCAGGCAAAGAAAAGTCAAGATTTTTCTGGTGGTTGGCGTATGAGGATTGCTTTGGCAAGAGCATTGTTTATGAACCCAACCATCCTTTTGCTTGATGAGCCAACAAACCATCTTGGTGAGTCCTGTAAAAAATCTAAAACAAAAGGAAGCTGTAAAATTGATTTGTTTTCAGCATAGTTGTTATGGTGTTGCAATATCGTCACCATATCACTATGGTGGTTTTTGGCTATTCGTCACATGGCGCCAAAGCGTGGAAGGTCTGTGGATGGTGCCATAGGAGTGTGGCGCTGCTGTGGTGTTGTGTGGTGCCCGCCATGGCTATGGTGCCTGCCATATGGGAGGGAGAGAGGAGTAAAAAACATGCCTGTTCGGGCTCACTCGTACCCCCAAAACCCTAGCCGCCACAAGTGTTTCTCATCCTTTTCTTCCATCCGATGCACGTTCTAATCGTCGTCGTGAGCATGCCAATGTTTTCATGGCGACAAGTCAGAGTCGAATTGCTGGCCACCGAGTAATCGATTTGGATGACTAATTGTCGATTAGTCACAACTAGTCGATGCTACTCGGTGTAGGTTTCTATAGTCTATTATGAGTAGAGCACTCACTAGGCTATATATAGTGTATAATTGTATAATGTACTATTTATGTATATTTTTTGCAATTTCAAAAACAATGTTGAGTCAGGAATGAATGGAGCACAATTGCACAAATAATTTCAGAAGAATAGTAACTTACTTGCTTTGTTGATGGTTTTTGATATCCTGTTGAGCTTGTCTTGCAGTAGCAAGTAGCCAAGTACTCAAGTTGTAGACAAACATCTAAGGTGCAGAACATACTTGAGGGACTAGCAACTACCAGAACATGAAATGGCACTAGCAATGAAAACAGCGTTGGCATGGTTGTTGATGGTGTAGTAGCCGGTGCCACAATACTGCTCTAGTGCAAGGATGCTAGCATGGGAAAGGTGTAGGCAAGAGCGCAAGACTTGAGAGCATACTTGAGGGACTGAGGGAATGCTCACCTTTGGAGGAGTCAGAAGAGGAGGATCTGCTCATCATCTTCGGAAGAGGAGGTGATGTAGTAGTACTGTAACAGCCGCCGACCAGCAATCTAGCAGCCGCAGCCAGCA
This sequence comes from Zizania palustris, assembly GCA_019279435.1. Lineage (NCBI taxonomy): Eukaryota > Viridiplantae > Streptophyta > Magnoliopsida > Poales > Poaceae > Zizania > Zizania palustris. The sequence goes on along the minus strand of JAAALK010000290.1, from coordinate 75,149,624 downwards.
CACGAGCAAGAATAAGCCAGCTAGCGTTACACAGTACATGGGGGTTGAAATACATAATAAAAACATGGGTTGTTGTAATGGGCCAGCTCTAAAAGGCCCATGTACTGGGCTACTGTAGCAGCACATAGCTGCACGACCAGGACACCAAGAAAAATGCGATTAATCGCGGCTAAACGACAATTAGTCGATCCTGTCGATCGAGTAGACAACTAGTCGAGTCGAGCATACAACTCGGAGTCTGGGTACCGACTTGACGAGTAATCATCGATTAATCGTCGAGTAGACGACGACTTCAAAACATTGAAAGCATGTTCCAGGTGGCGGTGCAGTAAGGGCGTGGGGCGGCGGCGCAAACTCACAACGTGGGTGCGGTGTGGCGTCGCAAACTCACAATGAGAGCGCGGGGTGGCGTCGCGGCTCATAGGAGGCAATGTCAGGTTGGCTAAAGAAGAAGAGCTTAGAAGAGGAAGAGAACTAGAGAAGGAAAGAGGAAGAGAAGAAGGAAAGAGGAAGAGAAGGAAAGAGAAAAAAAGGAAAGAGAAAAAAGGAAAGAGAAAAAAGGAAAGTTATTTTTTTATAATTTGATTTAAATGGTTTTTAATATATGGGAAAAAGAAGGAAAGTCACTCTTCATAAATTACTTTCAATGTTTTTTAATAGACGAGGAATTCAAAACTTTTAGAGATAAGATAATTTTATGTCTTTTATGTTATATTTGCATTGCTATTTTAACGTAATAAATCTTAGACTATGATTCTTGTGCTACATTAAGTCTTTTTTGTGCTACATTTGTATTGCTATCAACTTTGCATTGACATGTCCTAGTGGTCCTAATATATTTGATTGTTTGCCACGCCGATGTGTCTATGGCGCCATGCTATGTGCCATAAGCGTTGTAATGTTGTGAAGGTGGTAGATCGCTGTGTGACTGCGTCGCCTTAACAACTATGATTTTCAGAGGAAAAAATTCACCTTTCGTCATGGCCTCAAATTAGGCCCTGGCCCGCCTATGGACAGTACCGGTGGTACGGTAGCAGTTAGTTAGGTTATGTTTAGATTAATTAGTTTAGAGTTCAAGTTAGATTAAATTAGATTAGATTAAATTCTGTTTTCTGTTAGAAGTAGTTAAGATTCTGGTTGTTAGATAAGGTCAGCTCTAGGTCTATATAAATAGGGTTGATGCACTAGAGTTATTGTCGAGTAGTTCAGTTTGTCTTGTGCCTTTCTTGTATCCCTGCCTCTTTGTTGCGTCGCCGCAACGGCGCCGCTGCGACGGAGAGGTCTAGGCCCTCGACCAACTACCCATTTCAATATAATCTACGAAGATTAGTTCATTCTAATTCCGTGGAAACCACTGCCGGTGACAACTTTGTATCAGACGACTCAGGTTCACCATCTGTTGCGATGAATTCCCAATCTGGCACCGGTTTGGGGAGTATCATCAATGACATGTTGAAGGCTATCATGCAACACCTAGATGCCATCGAAGAGAAGTTGCAATCACTGCAACCACTCCAAGTGGAAGTCATAGAATTGGAAGCAGTGGTGACGGAGCGGGCAGACACGATTGAAGAGAAGCTATAGCCAACCCAGCCCTTGGAGGAGAGGCTAGCCACATTGGAGGTGCTTGTCCAGAATCCTTATCGGCAACATCCCAAGGCTGTCGCTGATCACGTGGATCCACCTCCACGCCACAAGGAGGGAGGCGGTCAGGGCCGCTGTGGTGGCGGCGTGGGCGGCCTCGGCAGGGCAAAGGTAGGCGGCGACGGCTCGGTTGGCGACATCAACAGTGCTGCGGAGGCCAACGCTACTTCCTTGACCGCGCAAAGCACACCCTCACGAGCACGGATGGCGGCCTGGTTGACGGTTGGGAGATCGATGTGGGATGCCTTGGCAGCACCAACAGCCCAGCTCGAGGACGAGCTGGTTTTCAAGGAGGGAAGAGATGTCATGGCCTCAAATCAGGCCCTGCCCCGTCTGTGAACAATACCGGTGGTACTGTAGCAGTTAGTTAGGTTCTGTTTAGATTAATTAGTTTAGAGTTCAGGTTAGATTAAATTAGATTAGATTAAATTCGGTTTTTGTTAGAAGTAGTTAAGATTCTGGTTGTTAGATAAGGTCAGCCCTGAGTCTATATAAATAGGGCTGATGCACTGGAGTTATTGTTGAGTAATTCAGTTTGGCTTGTGCCTTTATTGTATCCCTGCCTCTTCGCCGCGTCGCCGCAACGGCGCCGCTGTGACGAAGAGGTCTAGGCCCTCGACCAACTACCTATTTCAATATAATCTACAAAGATTAGTTCCTTCTAATTTCGTGGAAACCCTGCCGGTGACACCTTTCGTATTGCTCCATTTTTAAATAGCTTTATATGTTAAGATATTTGGCGGCTTGCTTGTGGGCAAAAAAGTTAGTGCTCTACGAAGAAGTTTTTTTACGGATACCACTCTAATTTGACGTAGAAGTGTACGTATACATCCAAAATAATTAGATTTACCTGGTGGATGACATCAGAGAAAAGGCCCTATGTGGCTATATACCTTAGTTTTCTGAAATATTATACACTGTAATATCAGAATTACTTATCTTATTAGTTCTAGCCCTGATTTTCTTCTTCCATGGCTTAGTTGACAATTATATAGTTACATAAAATGCATAAGTGTGCCTAACAGCACCTTGCCCACCACAAGTTGGTCAGCTCATGAAAAGTCGGTTTTGTATTAAGAGGGCAAGAAAACACTGGTACTGCAGTAGAAGGTTGAATCTGGCTTAGCCATGAATGAAAAAATAACACTACTTTGAGGGAGAAAAGTTACTTAAAAAGTGTGAATACAATGTGATCGTGATGAGCTATTGCTTCCCAGAGACTTTCGCTATTGCTTCCCAGAGACTTTCTTAAAGATCTTGTATGATATTACTCTGAACTTTTTACCTTTTTAGGCTAATTCCACATTTCTTTTTTTATTTGTAGATCTTGAGGCATGTGTCTGGCTGGAAGAGACACTAAAGAAGTTTGATCGTATACTTGTTGTCATATCACACTCCCAGGACTTCCTAAATGGAGTTTGCACCAACATCATCCATATGCAGAGCAAGAAGCTTAAGTTATATACTGGTAATTATGACCAGTATGTGCAAACCCGTTCTGATCTTGAAGAGAATCAAATGAAGCAATACAAATGGGAGCAGGAGCAGATTGCTTCAATGAAAGAGTACATTGCACGTTTTGGCCATGGATCTGCAAAGCTTGCTCGTCAGGCTCAGAGCAAAGAGAAAACTCTTGCCAAGATGGAACGGGGCGGGCTGACCGAGAAGGTTGCTAGGGACAAGGTACTGGTTTTCCGGTTTACAGATGTTGGGAAACTTCCACCACCAGTACTGCAGTTTGTTGAAGTCTCGTTCGGGTATACTCCAGATAACCTCATCTACACGAATCTTGACTTTGGTGTTGATCTCGACTCTAGAATCGCACTGGTTGGTCCGAATGGTGCAGGGAAGAGCACCCTCCTGAAGCTCATGACAGGTGACCTAACTCCATTAGATGGCATGGTCAGACGCCACAATCACCTGAGAATTGCACAGTATCATCAACATCTGGCGGAAAAGCTGGACCTGGACTTGCCGGCTCTAGAGTACATGATGAAGGAATACCCTGGCAATGAGGAGGAGAAGATGAGAGCTGCAATAGGGAAGTTTGGCCTGTCAGGGAAGGCGCAGGTGATGCCAATGAGGAATCTGTCTGATGGGCAGAAGAGCCGTGTCATCTTTGCGTGGTTGGCTTACAGGCAGCCTCAGCTGCTGCTGCTCGACGAGCCCACGAATCATCTAGACATTGAGACCATCGATTCCCTGGCTGAGGCACTGAACGAGTGGGACGGGGGTTTGGTCCTGGTGAGCCATGACTTCAGGCTCATCAACCAGGTTGCTCAGGAGATCTGGGTGTGCGAGAAGCAGGCGGTAACTAGGTGGGAAGGTGGCATCATGGAGTTCAAGGAGCACTTGAGGAGCAGGGCTGGTCTCTCTGACTAGAATTATAGCCAAAAAAACATCTCTTGTCTTGCTTGTATCTCAGACTCTAATTCATTCCTACTATCCTCCTATCTGGATGATATGATAATTACTAAGAGATTTTTTTCATAGTTTTGTTGTCATGGCTGTCCATCTAAGTTCTGACACGGACGACATGAGACAGGGATCGCTTGTCAAAAGCCGATCCATCGATATCACGACAAACCCAAGCACAGGAAGCAAACTAAGGTGCGTTTGGGTTCTGTTTTTAAAATTAAAATCTGCTTCAGAAGTCGAACCAAATGGATTTAGTAAATCCGTTTTTTTATGAAAAGCAACTTTTTTAAACTATAAATTTGAAAGCAGTTTGGATCTTGTTTTTTCTGTTTATGTTTTTTTTGTTTTTTAGTATAAATTGGATAGTATGAATTCAGGTATCTTGATTGATATAATATCATTATAATTTGTATCACATTGTACAATTTCATGAAATAGTCATTTATTTTATGAGATGAACTATGAACTTTTTATTTATCTAATATATTTTTCAGTTATTTAGTTGCATCAATGTTGACTGTTTCTTATTTATATATATGTATCGAATATTATAATGATGAAAATTATGTTAATTATAAAAAAGTTAGCTCACGGTAGTTTTTTCATAGTAGCTTTAATTAAATGATTTTTAGTTTTTTTACAGTAGCTTTTTAAAAATAGACAGCTCACGTCAGTTTTTTCGTAGAAAACGATAGCAAACAGGTGAAGAAAGAATTAGAAAATGCAATGCACAAACTAACGCAACCGGTAAACCAATAAGTTAGTCCATCCAAGAAACAATCCATCCGATTTCCAGATACAAAAGGCTGCCATCAGATTACCATGTACAAAAAGAAATAATCCTACAAGTAGTGACATTAGTATCCTTCGAACGAAGTCCCATTCTATACAGGTTATAATAGAAAACAGGTCAGAGCTTTCAACTTCTCCTAGTCTTGTACAACTTAAAGCTACCATCTGATTTTATAGGAATGGCAGTTTTATCCGTGGATACCACACGAGCATGGGTTTGAATTTAATTTTGTGCTCAGGGGTTCGATACCTATTTATTTGTGGGTCGGGCACATGTTTAGATCTAAACCTGTGGATTTTATGGGTTTACCTAATTACTTAAAATTACATAGAGTTTAGTACATTTCTCATTTCTTTTTCGTGTTAATATTATGTTGAGTTATGTTAAATTATTTCATCATTTGAAACTATGCAATAGTAACGTAATAATGTCCGATTTGATGTGGTTTTTTAATAGCTATTCTACACCACCGATGTACAATAGCTATACTACACCGATCACAGTACTATTTTCAGTAGTAGATTTTCTCAGTAGAATAGCAATTGAGTACTACTTTTTTCTCAGTAGTAGATTTTATCGTAGAATAGTTATTCTACACCCGTGGTGTAGGATAGCATATATATATGAGAGCGCTATTCTACACCGTGTGTTCTACACCGACTACTTTCAGTAGTAAATTTTTTCAGTAGAATAGCAATTGAGTGCTACTTTTTTCTCGGTAGTAGATTTCTCGGTAGAATAGCTATTCTATACATGTGGTGTAGGATAGCATTTGTGTGTGTGTATATATATATATAGGTGACAATGTTCACATAGTTTAGCTTTGTGTGTTTTTTAGACTTATATTTTATTTTATGAGTGTTATATGGTATATTCATACAATATTAATAATATTAAGTATTCTGAGATTTTTTTCACAAGTATTTACATTGGTTTGAAACAATGGGTGGACATCCTCTTGAAGAGCAAAGAAGACTTAAAAACATTATTTGTAGACAACCTAATAGTTAAGTTGTTTTTAGTTCAATTTATTAAACCAGATAATTAGCTAGGAAGCCAGCTGGAAGATGAAACAAAAGTGCTAGCTAGCTTCTTTTTGTGCTCATGCATGCTGTTCTGATTTAATTAAGTGGTGCTTGATCAAGTCATTAATTAAGGGTCATCTTGGGGGACGAGGATGGATATGATGATATCATCTATAGATTTAGAGATAAAATGATACATGTAAGATGTTTAGTTGGGTGGATGGGATAAGACAATTTTTTGTTCGGTTAAGTGTATATAACTTGGATGAGATAAGCTTAAATTTAGTGGGCTAGACTTGTTAAATATATATTTTTTACAAAATATAATCATATGAGATCTTATTTTATAGATTAAATTGTAATCAATACAATGATGTAATTAGATCATAAATTGGACAAATGATTTGGAAGTAAAAATCATTTGAATATTTATAAATAAAAAATTAAATGCTTAATAACCAATTAAGAGACGACACGTAATCTCATTTAATATTAGAATGAGCTCAAAAAAAATATTTTTCTCAGTAACCATTTCATTCACCTTCACTCTGCAACCACACGATTGCCTATCCTATGCTATAATAAAAAGGCAAGAGGCCGATCGATTCGCAAATCTAGCAAAAGAATGAAAAAGTTTTGCTTTTACCCGAGAAACAAAAGGCCAGCGCTAACTACCATTGCATTGCATCTGATTCCGTCCTCTAGTGTACGGCATCATGCAGGCTAGCTAATTATTAATCTCAACTATATTAATTTTGCATATATATATATATATATCAAATTAATCTGAAACCACGCCTGCGGCCTACCAATACTTCAAAGGTAACGAGGAAAAGTCGCAATCGATGGATTCATTCGTGGTATATATATATATACGGGAGCGCTATTCTACACCACGGGTGTAGAATAACTATTCTACACCGACTACTTTCAGTAGTAGATTTTCTCAGTAAAATAGCTATTGAGAACTACTTTTTTATCAGTAGTAGATTTGTCGGTAGAATAGTTATACTACACCTGTGGTGTAGGATAGCATTTGTATATATATATATATATACATATAGGCGTTGTCTACAATTATTATTATTATTTTATCTCTTCGATGTTAGGGTCTGTTTGGTAAAGCTCTGGATCGTGAAATCCATACTGAAATTAGAGTGCAGCAATTAAAGTTGGATAAACATGCTCCGTCACTCTAGTTTATTTTTTTGGAGTGCTCTTAGTGAGATTCACTCCCCAGGAAAAGTATTTGGTTTGACTTCAGCTCTATAGCACAAAGAAGCTAGAGCTGAATGCCAAACGCATCCTTAGGGCCTGTTTGTTTCAGCTTCTGACAGCTACAACTACTTCTAAAATCTGATACGAAAACAAACGGTCCAGATTCTGGACTCGAATTGTGAGAATCAGTAGCTGCAAAATCTAGAAATAAACTATAATCCAGAAGATGGAAAATACCAACTACTCAGACTGGCTAGCTACTGAGAATCTCTAGCTGTTAGAAGTTAAAACAAATAGACTCGAGTCTGTTTGGTTCAGATTTTTGAACCAGCTTCTTGGCTCGAAAGATGGAATCTAACCAAACAACTCTTGTGGTTAACCGGCTTTTCCAGAATCTGTAGATTCTCGTAGTACAAATTTGAAAGCTGGTATAATCCAATTGCATAGCTTCTCACTTCAACTTTGAATGAATATTACCTACCATGCTATTAAAACATATCATGCTATTAAAACATATCAGTTCATGTAAAATTTGAAAAAGTGAAATTTTAGTAAAAATATATATCATTTTAGCGTAATTTAAAAATGTATATTTTAATATAAACATTACAAAATTTAATGATTAGAATGATTTATGTATAAAATTACACATGAATAATGTAAATAAACATCATGAACTATCAAAATATAAATCTGCAACTATTCTAACCAAATAGCTTGCCAGTTTTTTATACAGCTCACAACAGCTTTTACAGAATATATGACTCAATAACCACACACCGGTCTAACTTATTAGCTTCTTGTTTAATTAAGCACCTACGCTAGCTAACGCTAGCTAGACTTACGTAGTATCGATTACGTATACATGCCAGCTCTCCCTTGCAGCATCAGCAAAACAGTCGATGACATCATATCATAAACAATTTGTTCATTTTCAATTACACTTTATTACCCACTACAAACTCAATCTTCCTCCGTGTGTCCCTACAAATGTAATGAATAATAATGATATTGCCTACTTTAATTGGGAGAATTGATTAGGACCAAATTAACATATTGCTTGTGTCCTTCATCAATCTTAATTTCAGCAAGTTTCAATCTTTCAATGACAAGATCAGTATGCTTATTATTATTCATGGAACAATTAAGTTCGTATAATATATACCATAGTACGTTCATGCATACGCATACACCAATGCAAAAGTGATGCTCAAACATATTTTGTCTAAATATTTATCTTTAGCTATAACACATAGTCAAACTATTTTTATCTTTAGCTTACAATATATATTTTTTGGGTTGATAACCACAGAAATATCGAGTATATTTTCCATGAAATATAATTCAATATATATATAGTTACATATATGGTATTATTGTGCTTACATGTCTATTAATTAAATAGTGTGACACCTCGAGTCCCACCCAATGGTGGTCTTTGTTACCCTAAGCTTCACGTACCAAACCACGAGCTCCTAGGGTGAAGATCTCACCAATGAAGACCACATGTGGGGAGGTCCTTGAGAAAAACCTCTCCATTTGTGGCCTCACATTTGGTGTCACTGTCATCCTAACTTAAACTAAACTAAATTGAGCGTAACAAAACATAATGGAATTTTATTGTTCCTATCTAATGACCGACCATCGATGACCGATGATGGATGAACACCTATACCCACTAATAATGACCATCTTTAGTGATGATGATACAACACATGTCTAACGATCAATCATTAATAATGAGCATACGAGGTCTATATTCATCACTAATGATGAGCCATTAGTGACGTGCTAAGAAACTAAGAGTTACCACTAATAAGTTTTATGGTTTGTCACAAATGATCCGTTTCTTTTTTTGAGGCAGTGCAAGTCCATCTCTAAATGTTTTAGGCCTTTAGCACACACAAGCAAGTATGCATATCAATCATATACAGCAAGTTAACCATTTATTTTCAAAGTTGACAATATCTTAGCTAGTTTTATGCACTATATGTGTGTGTGTGTATATATATATATATATATATATATATATATATATATATAGAGAGAGAGAGAGAGAGAGAGAGAGAGTTCTGTACGGGCGCATGAAGTTATTGCGTCGTCGTATGGTGCATTATAGTTTAATAAGAGCAAATCCCAGATATAAAATCCACCATACAGTAAGCGTACGATCAATTGATCCCAATTATGTATTAGGTAGATCTAATTTTCTGGTGATCAAATTAATCAATTTGTAATAAGTACGTATGACGTACACATATATAGTAGTATATACATACAAGCAATGCAAGGTTCGTTGGCCATTAATTCATCAATTTTAGCATCCAGTAAGCTGAACATTTTATAAAAAAAACTTTATTTTGCAACAATAAATAATGAGATAGATGCAAATCGTCTCTTGATGAAGAGATAGCAATAACTCATGCTCTCATACATATTTAAGGATCTATAAGTCATGCTTACATATAAGCATTAAATATTTTGTAGATAATTAAACAAACAACTACTATCTATGAGTTGTACTTGTTGATTATTTAGCTGTCTGTATTGTAAATTTTAAGAATCTATAAACAGCATGTGTCTATACCGTTGTACATACCCTTATAATAGTGAGCATGCTGTATTACGCCCTTTTCATGATCATATATTTTATGTTCCTAGGCTGGCATGCATTATATTATCCGTCTATTTATTGATGCATACAATCATGCACTCGTGAGTACATTTATATATAATTTCTGCCAAATTAACTAAATATATATAATTCCCGGATCGATCGGAGGGTAAGCTATATATTGAGGATATAATTGATTGTGCAATGCAAATTGTATCAAAAAATTTCGCAGATCGATGAGGCATTCATTAAGGATGGGGCACTTTGACCCCGATCGAGCCATGCACAGATAACCAAGAAAACAAGTAGCCATGCACACACATAGATGGTGGTGACCCGATTGATCGATCACGGCCGGCCAGTACAAGGACGCCATATATACCATGCTTAATTAATTATATATTAGTGATGAGATCAGATTAGATCGGAACCAGCTGAGATCGATCGATGGAGACGATGCATGCGTGCATGCATGCACGCGCGCGCTCAATCGGTTAATTTTAGCAGCTAGTTCCTCCTGCTGCTGCTGCCAGTGCCAGCTGACCTGTGCTGTTCGTCGCCGCCGAGCATCTCCTGCAGCACAGCGTCGTCCAGGTACTCCAGCTCGATCACCTGCCGTCCCTGCAGCTGCTGCTGCTGCCGCTGCCCGGACGACGACGACGGCGCCCCGCCGCCCCCGCGCACGTAGTTGCGCGCCTCACCGGGGAAGTTGAGCACGGCGAGGTGGCCGCGCATGGCGTACGCCGCGCGGTCATACGCCCGCGCCGCCTCCTCGGCCGTGTCGAAAGTGCCCAGCCAGACGCGGACACTCTGCCGGCTGGAGTCGCGGATCTCCGCCGCGAACTTGCCGGACGGCCGGCGCCTCACGCCGCGGTACTTGGTTGTCTCGCCGCCGTCCTTCCCCTGATCGTCCCATCCGCCGGCAGCGCCCTCCATTAGATGTATCGATCAATCGATCATCGATGCCTAAAGTAACAATCGAACTAATGCCACCGTTGTAAGTGCTAATCATGTGTCTAATACTAGATATAGTTAGAACTAATTACTATACCTAGCTATATAATATAAATAGGTTGCGTTGCACTCGATCGATCTCAGCTCAGCTACTTAGCTAAGCTATATATACATATATATGCTGCTAGCTAGCCAAGTGTGGATGCTCGATCGATCGGTCGATCTGCAAGTGAGTATTTAAGCGAGCAGCTAGCGATTGAGCCAATGGCAATTAAGGTAGCTAGAGCTAAAAGGATGCAAATCGATTTGTGAGTTTTATTTGAAGGAGAGGGTGCCGTTCGGTCGATTCCTGGCCTGCAGCCTGTGCCATAGATTGTGGAAGATATGCCCCACTTAGGGGGGTTTGTTTTCTTTAGTCCAAAATTTAGTTTCGTCGTCGGTCGGATCGAATGTTTAGATATTATTTGGGAATATTAAATATAGACTATTTACAAAACTCAATTATAATAGTGGATTATTCGTGACACGAATTTAATGAGTCTAATTACGTCATGATCTGACAATGCGATACTATAGTAAATATTTGCTAATAATAGATTAATTAGGCTTAATAAATTCGTCTCACAAATAATCCTTCAATACTACAATTATTTTTATAATTAGTATATGTTTAGTCCTTTAAATTGATGTCCAAATATCAAATGTAATACGGACTTTAGTCCACGGAACCGAACATTTCCTATTCCTCTCCTCGCCTCTGCCGCTACTTGAAAGCATCTACCAACCAAGAGCGTACATTCGTACAATGTTAGGGCCTATTTGGGACTACTCCACTCTCTTAAAATTTGCTCCACTCCACGAAATTTACTTAGAATCAGATCTAGAGTGGAGTTGCTGCTCCACTGTGGAGTATTTGTACTTGTTTGGCTTGCGGAGGGAATTCAGATTCAAGAATAGTAGAATTTGGTAGGAATGTATTATTTTCCTCGGAGTTTATTCATAAATCTCCAATTATATTATTTTTCATGTCCATTATGTAAAACATATTAAATTAGTACTCCCTCCATTAACTTTTAAATAACGTCGTTGACTTTTACCACAAACTTTGATCATTCATCTTATCAAAAACAATTATGTAAATATATAAAAATATAAGTTATAATCAAAGTACATTCAATATTAAAACAAATTATAACAAAATAAATGATATTTCATTTTTTTTGAATAAGACGAATAATCAAAATTTGTGATAAAAGCCAACAATAACATTTAAAAAGTTAATATAGATAGTACTAAATGAAAAAGTAATAAATATCAACTAAAAAGTGAATCAATAAGTTTATAATAGCATTGGTTGGTAAATTACCCCGAACTCCACGTTTTGTTTTAAAAACTGAATCCGCAGAGCACCTCCTGAGGTGCTCCACAAAAAACGTAGAGCGGAGTCGTGGATCTGCATTTTTCGCGGATCTAAAAACCGGGATCTGAACCTGTTTGGCTAGACGTTTATGGAGCGGAGCTATAAAACGTGGAGCAGAACAGTCCCAAACAGGGCCTTAATTCATCAATTCCATGCCAAAAAGATTCATATCAAGCAAGGGGCTGTTTGAATGATAGGGGCTAAAATTTAGACCCGTCACATCGGATGTTTGGATGCTAATTAGGAGTAAACATGAGTTCATTAAAAAACTAATTGCAGAACCCTTAGACTAATTTGCGTGATGAATTTACTAAGCCTAATTAATCCATCATTAGCAAATTGTTACTGTAGCACCACATTATCAAATCATGGATTAATTAAGATTCATCTCGCAAATTAGCCTCGAGGTACTGCAATTAGTTTTTTAATTAACTCATTTTTAATCTTTCTAATTAGTATCCGAACATTCGATGTGATAGGGGCTAAAGTTTAGCACGTAATTGCCAAACGGAGCCTAACTATAACTATGCTAGTTAACAAAACAGGTATGGTGTTGTTTGGCCTGCCTGGTGTGGTTGTACGTACGTTCTTTAATTAGTCAATTGAAACTACTATCTGAAACTATAGCAATTAGCTCATCATCTAGCTCCTCATGCGTGTTTGCATGCATGTTTTGAGTTGGATGACAGTTTCCTAATTTTAGTCATTAACTTTAGCATATGATTACTATATGGTTTTAATTCTTCGTATCTTAATTAGTGCCTCCCATGCTTTAATTTGTTATTATATGATCATATTGTGTTGCCATACCATGCATGTATATATGTAAGTAGAGAGTCGTATCCCTTTGCGATTCTTATATTGACAGATGCAAACTAAGGTGGCGTTTGGTTTAGAAATATGATATAATGGAATGTCTTCATTCTAGGTTCTGAGAATAAAATGGCTCTATTCCATGTTTGGAAATAAGAAAGAGTCATTCTACTTTTTGTTTGGTTCTCTAGAACTTGATAGAACGAAACGGTTTTGTCTCTTGTTTGGTTTAAGAGCGGAAGAGAAATGAGAAGAAAAGCGGATGGCATGGGAGGCGAGCTGTTCAGTTCGGTCGGTTTTTTGAGAGCGGATGGTTTCGGATCTACGAAGAATATTCTTTTTTGGAGCCACTCCGTTCTATATAATTTCAAACCAAACATACGTAAAGTAGAACAGTGCAACTTGCTTCATTCCACCAAACTCCTGAACCAAATGCTAGCTAAATTAAACTCAACTGGTTTAGATGATGATGATGGCGATGGATGGAATCATACTTGATGTATAGTTAGGCCTCGTGCCTTAATTGACTGGCTACGTATAGTTTATGTGAACCATGCACCAATTGTGAGTGTGATGTGGAACCAGGAATACATACATACATACATACATATATATATATATATATATATATATATATATATATATATATATATGCATGCCGTATTGTATTGCTTGCTGTTTTATTTATTATTAACAATGACCACCCTTGACACAGCTGACAAATACAACTGCGCATCGTGAAAAATCTTTATACGTACGTACGTGTGTACACGTGCGTATAAATAAATTAAGCGTCGTGAAAAATGTGTACACTTGCCTTGACGTGCGTGTGGGTCAAAAAAGAGAACAGAGAGGGAATTAATGGGTATATATAATGAATCCATGCATTAATCAGCATCTATCTCTACACACAGGTCAAAATATACATATTTGGCTGCAGACGTTTGTTGAGTGCTAGAAAATTTGCCGAGTGTATTCTATCGGACATTCGACAAAAATCAAACTTTGTCAAAGATAAGCAATGCATGCATTATATGAATGTCATATGATCATACACGGAATTAACAGGGCATATCAATCAATCACATAACTTATATTACCTTGAATTCGTTCGCTTGCTACCTCTTCCTCCTCTGCTCCTGCCGATTCTGCTACCAGGGCCGGCCCTAGGGAAGTGCCGTCGGTGCGACCGCATCGGGCCTCCGAAGGTAGGGGTCCTCCAAAATTTAGTATGCTAATAAGCCTCACAAGTATTAATAAAACTCAATTGCAAATTAGTCATAAGTCACGAACAGCAGGCCTGTTAGAAGAAATTGTTTTAAATAATCTAGAGAGAGATATTTCTCCTTTGTATTTAAACTTATTAGTGTGAGATTTGTTAATGGCACTAAATTTTTCAATATTATTTTGTAATGGGAACCTCCATTTTTTTGTTCCGCACCAGGCCACAAAAATGTCAAGTCCGGCCCTGTCCGCTACTAGCAATATATTGAAACGATATATCACATTAATATATTGTTCGTCTAATTAATCACAACTCTTAATAATACAGTAGCATGCAATAATTACACATGCATGCAAAATAAAAAGAAATTGAGAAAGTAATAGATCATCTTATTTAAATATAACACGTTAGATCAAAACAATAAACGATCCACGGTCACTTAGTTATACCTTAATTAAACAGGACCAAAGTGTTGTTTTTCTTCTTCTTTCCACTGCATGATGCATTACACCATGTAGTAATTGCATGCGTCTGAAATTAAGGAGTAAAGCGACTCCCAACAACCTACAAACAACAAAGGAGGCTCAAACACACCAGACCGATCGAATGGGGCCGTGGGAATGAAACATCGATCATTTTGAAGAAGAAAAAACATGACAAGTATCTATCAATGCATATCCAACGATCGATTCGACAACAATCAATAATATTTCTTTCTATTGTTTTTATACTGGAGAGTGCAAAAGGCCAGCCTAGTAATCATTGGACGCATTAATTCAATCCTTCCACTTCAATCGGTAGATTCCATGTATAATCTCAACCTACAAAATCTAAGCAGGGTAACGAGCGATTATGATTATTAGTACTGCCCTTGATCATGATTGGAGAAGCTAATATATTTTTCCCATTTGATGCATAATCAGCTTCTAATGTAAGCATAATCTAGCAAGTAATAATATGTCCTTAAGAGCTACTTTCTTTTTTTGAAATTTTTTTATACATCACTGAAAATTCACTTAATTTATTATATGTCACTTGCTTTTTTATTAAAATATGATTTCGAGACATACTATGTCAATAAGAGAAGAGTGTAATGAATGAGTGAACTTAGAAATGAAGGAGGGTTAAGGTCAGTTTCTAGCAGCTGCGGCTGCTTATAGAATCTGAAGTTGGAATAACCGATCGAAATTCTGAACTCAAATTGTGAGAATCAATAGCTATAGAATCTAAAATGAACTAGAATCTAAAAGCTGAAAAACACAAGCTTCTCTAGATTATATACTCAGACTAACTAGCTACCGAAAGACGGAACAACAGACCTAATAAGGAAGCACGGACTACTATGGGTTTCCACCACGCTGGGCTGTATGTGGTTGCCAATCGATCGAGCATACATAGATAATTTGGGCCTTCTGGGGGCGCTTTCAATGCATGGGCTGGCGAGTGAGATCTTCATGCACGATCGACACTGGGCTTGTTTGAGGTAAGCTCGTGTATGATAGTGATATACAGTATAATGCAGACACATGCAATAATGTCCATGTTCAGGTCAGATAACGAAAGTGCAGGCAAGCATGCATGGTTGTTCAAGTTCAACGCGTGGGAGGAGCTTACCTGAATCGAAAGAGACATCGCCAGCAAGACTCCACGCACGGGCGGGAGTGCACACGTACGTTCAGCTTCAGGTTCAGAACGTTAACTAGCTAGCTGTTGCCTCCACAAGACCAGACTGGTTAAAAGTGACACTTGCACCGTCCTTTCGCTTCTGTCCAAAATTGACACGATGCTAATGAGATAATTACACGCAATGACGACTGGACAGTATTAACATGGAGAAATTAAAGAGAGAGAGAGAGAGAGAGAGAGAGAGAGAGAGAGAGAGAGAGAGCTAGGGAGAGATCGAGGAGAGCAGGTCAGAGTTGCAGCTGTTTGATACAGGAAAATAAAAGGAGGGCACTGGTATGCTTACGGCAGAATGTATATGTATCAATGTATGTCCATTGTCCAGCCATGCGCGTTTCTTGAGCCGTTAAGCAAGAGCCCACAAGACGACAGACCGAATGCATATGCATGCATGCATCTTCCTCCTCTTACACGGCCGGCCGGTTGCATGTGCAGTCAAAGCTACCAACTCTTCCGCCGTGGATTAATTCAGGGGACACAAAGCAAGCAGCTTTCTTTTCTTCGTCTAGCTATTTGCCTGCCGTGCCGCATGTGCTTCCATCGCCATCACCAACAAGGATTCAAACCTGTCTTAAAAAAAATAAATCAGTTGCTTCGGTCATGGGGGCTAGAACTAGACTAGAACACGCAAGAAAATTTGCCTCCATATAAAGTCTCAAGCGTGCGTGTGAGCGTGTCTCCATAGTTGTTATGGCGGCGCGGCGAGGCGCCAAACCACCTTCATAACTTTTAGGCGAGTATGGCGTGCGGCGAGGCGACGCCATATTCACTTTATAGAAATGACATGGCAATAGTATTGCACAATTGTATTGGGAATAAATATGAAAACACCATTAATTTATCATCACTTAATACTAATTAGTTCACTAATAGATTAATGTTTACCGATCACTGATAGCTGGTGCAGTGATCAATTGACTAGAGATTAAGGGTTAATCATGAACTTAACTGAATTAACTGATAAACTAAAACACTTTTTCTATATGTAATTATAGAAAAAAACTGTGCACAGTGATACTCTGTTGGCTTGTTGGGGCAGCATGTCACATACTTTTTGAAACCTGTCCTTTGCCATGCTTTTCTCCATCCCTCTCTCTTCCTTTTTCTCACTTTTGTCCATCTCTCTCTGTTTTTTTCCCTCACTTTTCTCCATCCCTCTCTCTGTTTTTTCACTTTCCTCCTGGTTCCACGCCTCACTCCCTCCCCTCTCCCGCTGTCTCTTCCCCTCCCGAGACCCCAGTTCCCCACTCCTCTCTCACAGCGGTCAGCAGACTCATGCCGGCGCAGATCTGGCGGCAGCGACTGGGCAGCGACCGGGCGGCGACGAGGGCGGTGGCCGAGCAGAGATGGCGATGTGGATCCAAGCAGTAGGGTGCGGATCTAGGCGTCTCGGACGTGGATCGGATCTGGCGTTGTCTCCTCATCAAGCCATCACAACTGTCGTGTGTCGTCCATGCGAAGCAATAAGGCGTCTGCACGACGCCAAACACGATGAGGCGGGCGCCATACTCGCCGAGGCGGACGCCACTCACTTGTGGCGAGTCGTCGCCCATGGCGTTCGCCGGCAACCGCCTGGACGCCTAATCGTCGATTAGGCGACGCCTTAACAACTATGCGTGTCTCTATCCTACTATGAACGAACATTTACACAGTAGCAGCTCACTGCACACCTGTACGTGTATTAACCCTAATGGCATCAAATTAAACAACCGTGTCAAAATTAACAAGACACCGGCTAGAGGATGAAAATGACCTGACCTTGCTGTGGCTCGCATTCCTCCGGCAAGCCAAGCCATGGGGGCCCTTAGGTGTTCCCTGCACGCAGCAAGCACATATTCATCAATCCAGACAGTTAAATGACGATCGGAAGCTCCTTCAATTCTCTGTACTGTACATAATTTGAACCCAACAAGCTGCTTCCTGGAATATTGATTCAGCAAGGATGATCGAGACACCGATACCTGTTTTCTGCAAGCACACGCATAGCTAGGTTAGGTTGAAGAGTTACTTACTCCAGGCAAGTGCCACGTAGGATGCATGATCAGCATGACATACCAGCCCATTAGCCTTAACAAAGACGAAAGAGTACATATCCATGTGATTTGAGCGGAAAATTAGGTTTAGTTAGTTTTCTGACAAGCATCCTATCCTAATCTGGAATTGCTTAATCAAATGATGAGTGTTAATGAGCAGGACAGAAGGGGAAACCCTCCTGAACGAGTGATTCTAGCAATCATGCACACACGTGCACTGTGGATGTGATCTGTCCATCATCTTGACTCTTGACCAGTCTCCAAGTGGGTACAAATCAGCTGCTATACTGCTGCCAGTTAACTCTAGCTCAGATTCTTTATATCACTGTTTGTCCTGGTGCATCTTCGATTCTAGCGCAGACAAATTTGACCACCAAACAAAATCCCCGCAATCAGCAGCACTTGAGATCCACGTTTCGATCCAGGCAACAATTCTTGCTCAAAGAAAAAGGATCCATCATAATAACACAAACAGAATTCAGAATCTGTAAGATGCAGTGACTTCATTTTAATGGTTCAGTGAGCATTTGTAAGTTGAGAATTGAAACTATTCAAGTATTTAACAGATCAATCACCAATCTCAAACAAAACACAGCAGAGTTTCCAGCTTAATACGCAAATGGATTGTTTCACTTGACCAGTTTGGAATACGAAGCACACGGAAAAAGTGAAGATCATGTTACGTCAACATGGATTACAAAATACCGAGGACAACCATCACAAGTACTCCGTCCGTTACATATTATGGCTTTCTTTGGAACAACTTATTGGCAGCTTATGATTAAAGTAGAAGTGGATTATGTGCCTAAATATTTTAAGCTGTTCCAAAGGGTCTTATAAGTCGTTTGACTTTTTTTTATAAGTTAAACTTATCTAATTTTGACCTATTTTATAGAAAAATATGCTAATAATACAACATCAAATTAGTTTCATTAAATCCACCATAAAATATATCTTAATAGGATGTTTATTAGATATAGTAGATATTAATATATTTTTCTCTAAACTTGGTCAAAATTAGGTAAATTTAACTTTAAAAAAGTCAAACGACTTATAATATAAAACAGTAGAAATACACACTCAACTCCAGTCATTCTGCTTATTCACTAGGGCAGTAAATGACTTTGGTGGTTTTAATACTTAGGTGGTAAAATAGTGTTAGATTATTTTTTATGTAGTCAATGTTCATATGGTCATGAGGTGGTTTAGATAATAATTCAACTTCTAAAGCATTATGTCATGGACATGAACTCTTTGACAGCTAACAACTACTAATAAACACACGCACTTGAACAGGTGAAGTCCTGAAGGACTGAAAATTATATTTCCTATGACAAAAAAGATGCCTATGATGAAGTTATCATTCATTATAAACTAGTTGCATAAGGCACTAAAAAATTGAGATGAAATCATAAAGCTCCAAAAACAACAAATGATTTGCGTGGTCCAGTCTTAAATACCCAACTCACCGACCACTTCACTTGGTTTCCCACAGCGTGGGACCCTTATATAAGCTCCAAAGGCTATGTATTACTAATTTGTGTAGGAAGAAATGATGGATAGATTCCTCTCCCTAGGATTGGGAGGATAAAAGGGGAGCCTTACAGGAGGGGCCCACACACCAGGGGCCCCACACACACACACACTCTAACACCCCCCGCAGTCGAAACTCCGGCGCAGCGGATGTTGAGACTGGAGCGGAACTCGAAGAAGGTGGAGGAAGGCAAGCCTTTGGTGAAGATGTCGGCGAACTGGGAGGTGGTAGGCACATGTAGGACACGGACAGCTCCCACGGCGACACGATCACGAACGAAGTGGAGGTCAATTTCCACATGCTTGGTGCGTTGGTGCTGGACGGGGTTGGTGGAGAGGTAGACGGCGCTGACGTTGTCGCAGTAGACCAACGTACTCCTGGCGAGGGGGCAATGGAGCTCCCCGAGGAGCTGCCGGAGCCAGGATGCCTCGGCCACCCCATTAGCAACAGCCCGGTACTCAGCCTCAGCACTGGAGCGGGAGACAACCGGCTGCCGCTTGGATGACCAAGACACGAGGTTGCCACCAAGGAAGACGGCGTAGCCGGAGGTGGAGCGACGCGTGTCTGGGCAGCCCGCCCAGTCGGCGTCAGTGTAAACCACGAGGTCAGCAGCAGGAGAACGCCGAAGGTGAAGCCCAAAGTCGAGGGAGCCACGCAGATAGCGGAGAATCCGCTTCATAGCGGTAAGGTGTGGGTCCCTGGGGTCGTGCATGTGAAGGCACACCTGCTGCACCGCATAGGAGATATCCGGCCGAGTGAAGGTGAGGTACTGAAGGGCGCCAGCAATGCTTCGGTAGGCAGTGGGATCATCCACCGGTGTACCCTTTGTACCGGAAATCTTGGACTGAGCATCGACTGGAGTGGCACAGGGCTTGCAGTCAGTCATCCCTGCGCGTTGGAGGACATCCAAGGCGTACTGGCGCTGGTGAAGAAAGAGGCCATCAGGGCGGTGTTCCACTGTCACGCCCAAGAAGTGATGGAGCACACCAAGGTCCTTCATGGCAAACTCCTGCTGCAACGAAGAGACAATCCGCTGAAGTAGAGACTGGCTGGACGCAGTGAGGATAATGTCATCCACATAAAGCAGCAAGTAGGCTGAGTCAGCACCGCGGTGGAGGACAAACAAAGAAGTGTCACTCTTGGCTTCGCTGAACCCCACAGACACCAGGAAGGAGGCGAACCGACTGTACCAAGCCCGAGGAGCCTGCTTCAGACCATACAGAGACTTGTTGAGCCGGCAAACACGCTCAGGGTGAGCAAGATCCACAAAACCCGCAGGCTGGCTGCAGTACACAGTCTCCGTCAGGGTGCCATGGAGGAAGGCATTCTTCACATCAAGCTGGTGAACTAGCCAGGACCGCGAGAGAGCCAGGGAGAGCACGGTCCGAACAGTGGCCACCGGGCTGAAGGTCTCATCATAGTCAACCCCAGGGCGCTGGGTGAAACCCCGAAGGACCCAGCGAGCCTTGTAGCGATCCAGCGATCCATTTGCCTTGCGTTTGTGAGTCCAGATCCACTTGTCGGTGACCACATTGCAGCCAGAGGGGCGAGGCACCAGGTCCCAGGTCTGATTGGCCAGAAGGGCTGCATATTCTTCCTCCATCGCGTGGCGCCAGTGAGGATCCGCTAGGGCGCCACGAACAGTGGAGGGTATGGGAGAGACTGGCGGCGCTGTAGCGGCGGAGAGGACCAGGCGGTCAACTGGACGGAGGACCCCCGCAGCCCGCCGAGTCACCATCGGGTGAGTGTGGCGGGGATCGCGGTGGAGGAGGGGACGGGTGGTACACCGGCGGCTCGGCGCGAGAGCAGGCCGGTGCAACCCCCGTCGGGCGGCGCTGGTAGACCCGAACAGGGTTGGCGTAGCGGGAAGAAGAAGCTGGGGCCGCGCGTGGTGCGACAGGTGCCGCGGGGACACGGGGCACGGCCGGGGCCGTGTCCGGGGCGGAACACGGCGCCGACGACAACAGCGGGCCAACCCCGGGCACAGGAGGCGACAGGGACGGGGCCGCGTGCTGCATGGACGAGGACGCCGGGGCCGCGCATGGCGCGGAGGGCAACGCCGGCTGGTGAGGAGTAGCCGCACGTGGCATAGCCAGGGGCACGGGGGCCGCGGCCGGCACGACGGGCAGCTCCGCTGTCACACACGGCTCGTCGGATGGCGGGAGAGCCACCGGAACAGCCGGGGATGTACCTGCAGAAGACAAAGGTGGCTGGACCACCGGGTCAGTAGAAAACAGGGAGTCCAACTCAAGGCTGGTGGTGGGTGTGGAGTCAACGGAGAAAGGAAAAACGGACTCAGCGAAGATGACATGTCGTGAGATAAGAACACGACGAGAGGAGAGGTCAAAGCAACGGTACCCCTTATGATCGGGGGAGTAGCCAAGAAACGCACACAAGGTCGAGCGGGGCGCAAGCTTATGAGGAGCAGTGGCAGAAGTGTTGGGATAGCAAGCACATCCGAAAACACGAAGGTGAGTGTAGGAAGGTGGGGTACCAAACAAGGCATGGTGAGGGGTGGGAGCGCTCGTGGCCTTAGAAGGCAGGCGATTGAGCACATAGGTGGCAGTGAGGAGGCTCTCAGCCCAGAAGCGAGCGGGAGCCGAAGCCTGAAAGAGCATGGAGCGCATAACATTATTAGTGGTACGTATCATGCGCTCAGCCTTGCCATTCTGAGGGGAGGTATAGGGGCAGGACATGCGCAACTGGACTCCCTTCGAGAGGAAGAAAGCCCGGGAAGCAGAGTTGTCAAACTCACGACCATTATCACACTGGACGGCCTTGATAGTAACCCCAAATTGAGTAGATACCCAAGCAAAGAGGTGAGTGAGCGTGGGGAAGGCATCCGACTTGGACCGCAAAGGAAACGTCCATGAGTAATGAGAAAAATCATCAAGAACAACCAGATAATATTTATAACCAGAGATACTCATGATCGGAGAGGTCCACAAGTCACAGTGAATAAGGTCAAACGCATGAACAGCATGCGAGGAAGAAATAGAAAAAGGTAGACGAACATGATGACCTAATTGACAGGCATGACAAATATGCTCACTAGTAGCCCTAGTACAAGGAATGGAGGAGTTACGACAAAGTTGAGCCAAAATGTCGACACCGGGATGACCAAGCCGGCGGTGCCAGAGTGTGGAGGACGCTGTGGCGGCAAGGGCGGACGAAGGTTGAGCAGCGGAAGGTGGAAGACGAAGAGTGTAGAGGGGTCCGGTGCTGTCACAGCGGAGAAGAGGACGCCAGGTGGTCATATCCTTCACAGTCAAACCAAAGGAGTCAAATTCAACAGAACGGGAATTATCAGTGGTGAATTGACGAATGGAAAGAAGGTTGTGAACAATGTCAGGAGCAACAAGAATGTTTTGCAGGCGAAAAGACCCACAAGGAGTCGCATCACCCACGGAGGTGACGGGAAGACAAGTGCCATTCCCAACCATGATGGAAGAAGGTTGAGATGGGTGGGGGGGCCTGTGAGAGGAGATAATACCATCATGGGGGGTGGTGTGGAAGGAAGCACCCGAGTCGGCCACCCAATCCGTGGCGGTCGGCGGAGTCAACGCCATGGTGTTGAAAGACTGTGCGAGGGCCGACTGATCCCACCCACCGGACCACGGGCCCCACGCCGAAGCAGGCGGGACCGGCCACCCGGTGAGCATGGCCGCAGGTGGGGTAGGAGGCCGAGGAGTGAACTGTTCCGGCCACATGGAAATGCGCCCCGTCCATGGGTTGGAGAAGGATGGCCAGGGCGCACTCCCAGCGGCAGGAGCTGGCGTGACGGATGTAGGAGCCGGAGAGCGACCGGTACCACCACGGCGCCCCCCTCCCCGGCGACGACGATCGCCACCGCGATCGCCACCACGCCCCCCCCGCTAGTGGTGGAACCAGCGGTAGGAGTGCCAAGAAGGGATGGAGACGGCGACGACTGTGGGTGGGAGGCCGGCCGGATGGGGCCGGAGGCGACGAGAGCAGTCGCGGTAGTAGATGTGGGAGCGAGTCCCCGGGTCAGCTCCTCGAGAACAAGGTCATCGCGAACCTTGCGGAAGGAGGGGAACGGCACTGTCCGCGTGATCCATGTCCGGAGATGCGTGTAGCTGTCCCCGAGACCGCGGAGGATGTTGAGGACAAGAGTGCGGTCCGCAACAGGTTCGCCAAGGTCACGAAGGGAATCCGCCATCCCCTTAATGCGACGGCAGTACTCCGAGATGGAGAGATCCCCCTGGACGAAGGTGCGGAAGGTAGCGTCCAACTGGAGAGCACGAGCCTCGCGGTTGCCAAGGAATTGCCCCTCGATCGCAACCCAGGCCTGTCGAGCGGTGCCACCAAGATCCCGCACGATGTCTTGGAGCTCGACAGTAATGGACCCAAGAATCCAGGACAGCACCACGCTGTCCATGCGCCGCCACACGGACCCCTGGGCAATCACCGGAGTGTCGATGAGGACGTGGTCGTCCAGGGCATAGCGCCGAAGGGTGAGGAGCACCAGGTCGCGCCAGCGTGCGTAGGAGGACGATGAGGGATCGAAGCTGACAGGCACCAGCGCCCGGATATTCTGGACACCGGCCGCCTGGGCGTGAAGCTGTGCGGCATCCGGATCGGCGGCGACAGCAGGAGCCGCGGTGGCAGTGGGGTCAACACCCCTGAGGTGATGCTCGGCCTCAGCGACATGCTGGGCAAGGGCATCAGCGGTCTGGCGAGCATTCTCCCAAGCGAGGGCGGCTGCCCGCTCACGCGCTCGAGCAGCAGCGGCAGCAGTCTTGGCAGTGGCAAGGGCGGCAGCAAGGGCAGCGTCGGCAGCCACCATATCCGTAGGGGCAAGCCAGCCCGAGGCCGCGGCGGTGGGGAGGAGCGGCGGCGGCGGCCCACCCGGGGTCGGCCAGGACAGCGCAGGGGGAAGGGGGGGCAGCGCCCCCGGGGCTCGGGGGAGGCCGGCGAGGCTGGCAGCAGCCGCAGGGGCCCCTCCATGGTCAGCCAGTGCAAGGCCGTGGCTGGGGGGAGGGGGGCGGCCCTGTAGGGGCCAGGGGAGGGCCGGGGGCGGCAGATCCGGCCCCCCCGGCGTCGGGTCCGGGCGTCACAGGCGGGCCGGCGGCGAAGGACAGGCCGGCGGCGGCGGATCCGGCCCCGCCGGCGGCAAGGCAGGGCGGGGGGAGCTCTGCAGCGCCGGATCGGGCCGCCCCGACGGCGGATCCGGGCGGGAGAGGGGCGCCGGCGTCGAGGAAGGGCGGGGGGAGCTCGGCGGCGCCGGATCGGGCCGCCCCGGCGGCGGATCCGGGCGGAATCGGGCCGCCGGCGGCGGATCCGGGCGGAATCGGGCCGCCGGCGGCGGATCCGGGCGGGGGAAGCCCGGCGGCGGCGAACCCCGGCGGGGGGAAGCCGGCGGCGGCAGATCCGGTCGCCCCGGTAGCGGATCCGGTCGGAAGAGGGGCGGATCCGGCCATGGTGGCGGAACCCAGCCCACGAAAAGGGGAGGAGGAGGAGAAGAAGAAGGTGGTGCTCGCCGGAGGGGGGTCGCCGGCCATGGAGGCGACGGCAGCGGCGCCGGCGGCAGGGAAGAAGAGGAGGAGCCTAGGGCTCTGATACCATGTAGGAAGAAATGATGGATAGATTCCTCTCCCTAGGGTTGGGAGGATAAAAGGGGAGCCTTACAGGAGGGGCCCACACACCAGGGGCCCCACACACACACACTCTAACAATTTGCAATTTGGGGGATAAGATCTTCACACGTGTCTCTTTGTTTGAAGATTTGGTATCTAAGCTGAATTTGAGTTTGGAATGTTTGCCAAGAACAAAATAAAGAATAATGCTGATACT
This sequence comes from Zizania palustris, assembly GCA_019279435.1. Lineage (NCBI taxonomy): Eukaryota > Viridiplantae > Streptophyta > Magnoliopsida > Poales > Poaceae > Zizania > Zizania palustris. The sequence goes on along the minus strand of JAAALK010000290.1, from coordinate 75,124,436 downwards.
TCCTCTGTGAACTATTTCAACCCTAGATTCATAATATTATGCGACTAAACAGACTTTACAAAACACTATCTGTTAAGGCGCTGCCTGGAAATTGAGGAAATCACCACATAAAGCAAATTCCACAGTAATATTTGAGGCATAGCAACCATGTGACTAAAGAGGATAAGACCATGAGTACAAAACTATAAATACCTAAAAATACTAACTTTAAGCATACCAAACAAAATAAGGTTACCCTTATGGACCCTGTAGTCCAATCCTGAAACAATAGGAATCAGATCAACTATCAAAGAATGATGCTGATTTATGAACTGCACACAAGCTGTCAATTAGTGGCAGAGAACATTTAACTCATTCAGGTGATTATTTATCCAAAAAATTATTTATTGTATCCCCTTTGGGGGAATAAAAGAAACTTTATTAAAGAAAGTAATTGTGAGTATATAGGTGACTGCAATAACCCGTGATTTTACATAATAATAGAAGCCAGCTTTTATGCCAAAAGAAAAAACAATGAGAACCAGCTAAGAAAACATTGGCATAAGGAGGGGAAGAGCATCATTAAGTGTGTTTTGTTGGGTCTACAGAAAAATTTAGTTGGGAAGAAGAGAAAGCTACTTAAAGCTAAATACATGTCATTTGTGTAGCAGGTAATGACTATACTCCTTTTCATTTATATATTGTAATTAATATCTGTAAAGTGTAAAGTAACAAATTGATGTAAGCATGTTATTTAATGAGCTTAATCTTGTTTTAGAACTTATACCAGCTTATCCTTAAGTTTGTAGTTTGCCTATAACTTAGAATTATGCATCCAGGTGGAGGAAATAAGCCAATTTCAAACATAAGGAAAAACGGAACCACCTAAATTTACATAATCAGCAGAGTGATCTCCATGAGAGACACTCAGTAAAGTAACTGATGCTACTACTAATCTACTGTAGTCTCAGGAAAAACTAGGAAAGGAAAACTTTAGTTGCATGAGCACAAAAGCTAACATCGGGTATATGCTTTAGGGGTTAGGGCTTAGGCAGTAGCTAGCCTAGCAGAGTTCAGATATATACCTGTTTAGTCACACGGTATGCACATAAGGTTGATAGGAAGCAATTTTTCTAACCTAATACTGTTCCATATCTCATAAATATTAAATGTAAAGTACCCATCTTGAACTTTCGTACGGTGTAAAACAAATAGATCTGTCTGGCCAATTTTTCTGAACATAATATCTGAGTTATTCCGCCTTATTTAATTTACATTGAAGCATTTGTTCTTTAATTGCTAACTAGTAAAAAAATAAACAATATTTGCACACAGATTAAATAATACAAAATAATAAAAATTACATATGTGTTTAACCATCAATAAGATATGTTCCACCTAGTGCCATGTAATTGTTAATTAAGACCAATACAGAAAGAATTTTAACAAGTGTAATAGTGTATAGAGTTGGAAATGAGCATGAAAATATTAGAACAAAAAGGCTTAAAATAATGAAACTTGTAGTCCACCAGGGAGACCAAGATGTATTAAGTATTCAACAGACTATGGCAACAACAGTGCTGGGTTAGATTTATAAATAGCAGAGAATGATGAACTGAAGATCCATATCATAAGCAGCAAGGAGCAAGGTTAAGGCCAACAACCACATCTACAAGAAGATCAAGGATGACAGGACTTGGCTCACCCTGTGGCGCGTGCAAGTTCCTACGCAGGAAGTGTGTGAAGGGGTGTATCTTTGCCCCATACTTCTGCCATGAGCAAGGTGCTGAACACTTTGCTGCCATCCATAAGGTCTTTGGGGCAAGTAACGCCTCAAAGATCCTTATGCACCTCCCTGTTAGTGACCGCTGCGAGGCTGCAGTCACCATGTCATATGAGGCACAGGCCAGGCTTTGTGATCCAATATATGGCTGTGTTGCACACATCTTCTCACTGCAACAGCAGGTGAGCAAGTTCTTCATTAGTAGTCAATACATTACAATGAGTCTTGGATCACATTCTTCAAGGAAAGGAAAAAAGTCATCCAAGATGCACCTTATAAAGCATGATTTTGCGGGTTTTGAAGTATATATCACAATAAAAAAAGCAGTTATGAAGAAATTATTCCATAGAATCACTTGTATACCAAGGAGTACTGCTTTCAAAATTAGTGCTCTATGTATCCCCTTCTATTTTTGTTGAAAATGTGTAGGGTTCTTGTTTCTTCGGATGGTTCTTTGCATAAAAATATTGTCTTTCCATACACTGCAAAGAGATAGGTGACACTGACAGTGTGTCTTCCTTGTTAAATTTTCCACAGGTGGTCAATTTGCAAGCACAACTGGAATCTCTCAAAGCTCAAGCAACACAAGGGTATGGAGACGGTTCGTCAATCTCAAGACCACAAAGAGATAACCATGGGAATATGTATACGCCTTATCTGCAAGATGAACAAGCCTTTTTTGACCCAACAATGGCAAGCTATTCTTCAGTAAAGAATGAGAATCAGTCATGCTTTGCAAATGAACACTTCGCCTCTACGTCATCTCAGTTTTTACAAGGCTTTGAAGCAGAGTTATGCATGCCGGACTATAGCATCACAAACCCTTGTTGCACTGTGCAAGGGAGTGGGTATCATGACATGGATGACCTTCAGTCAGTGGCCTTTGCCTATCTGAATCAGGCATGACATGATAATGCATGTGGCAGTTACTGTACAAGTTGGAGCAGTTTTGGTAGCAATAACTTAATTATTTATAGCATGAACATTCAAATTCTAAAACAATAAAGCAGAATGATTTTCTGATGTTGTAGAATACATAATTTGTGTGAATATGATCTGTACAAGATAGTTATGTCATGAACACTAGCAATTGGGCTTTGCAAAAGAAAATCAATAGAAAAAAGTGAGTACAGCTTATGATGATTAAATCTTTATTCCTTTAAATTTAAACGAACGTAATGCACGAAAGTCCTAGCCGATAACCCTTTTTTGGGATAAGGGACTAGCCGATACCGTGAAGCAAAAGGATGCGTATACATTAGAGGAGGCGACGGCGACGGCAAATCGCGGCTGCGAAGCATACCGTCGAGCAGGTGTTGGGCATGGCAGGCCCAGCATTATCATATATAATATATATACATTGGCGACGGAAGAGATCGAGGGAGAGTACCTTCCATCGGGGCGAGAGTCTGCCAGTGATCGGCTCGCGTGTGCATGGCCTCTTTCCCGTCGGGGACGCCGTCGATCACCGGAGGCGGCCGGCCGGCCGTCCGTCCGAAAGAGGGAGGGAGGAGAGAAATAATATGGTCGATTTCGATTCAAGAGCCCAAATAGGCCCATCTTCTTTTATGGGCTGGGCTCCGAGAAAACAAAAGGGCCCATCTTCGTCGTCGTCCAGCCGCCGCTGCCGCTGCCGCTGCCGCCGCCGCCGTCTTCCCCTTCCTCCACCTCGGGGCGGGCCTCGGCTGTTCCGCGCAGATCTCCCCTCCGATCCCTGCTTTTCCCAAGCAACGATCTCGTTTGCCTTCTTCCCCCCATGAGCTCGAGGAGGTCAGTGTTTCTCGTCCCTACCTGTGTCCTGTCCAATCTACTCATTCGTTTGCTCAATTTACTTACTTTGATGCGATTCGTTTCGCCATTAGGCTGCTTCTGCATGCTGCTGTTACCTTTCTATTCATCTTAAGCTGCTCGATTGATTGATTGATTGATTGGGCATCGAATAATAGCATGTCTTGTAATCCAGATCGATAGATATAAGCTTTGCCCCCCTTTCCGATGGGATGCAATTGCATGTGTTCTTGCTTTCTGCCGCTTAATAATCGTAGCATCTAACCAACTTGTTAATTGCCATGCCATGCCATCCCATCCTACACTTGTCTCTGCCCACATCCATCCTCGATCCTTCCCTCGGGTAACAACTAACTACACTTGCATGGAATTTGTCCTCTGTGCCCCAATTTCTCCTTCAGACACCCTCATCGTTGCTCATCATACACTAGGTATCAAATCTTACCGTGTGAATACGATGCCGCTTTACTCGCCCCTTTTTTCCATTAAAATGGCATGACTCACAAGATTAAAAATGCTCACTAGAATGTCACAGAGCCTCACAGAAGTAATGAAATACAAGACAGATGAAAAAAAGATCAAAACTCCGTGTGTATGACAATTGAGTCCAAGGACCACGTGTCATACGCATAGAGTGTTGTGGCAAAAGAGCAAACGTCATTTAACTTTGTGTCACGAGAGCAAATTTCCCATTTCTCCCATTTTGAATTATCTGCCACTTGCTCAACAATTGGAAGTAATCTCTGATGCAGTGAAAGTAGTACATATTGTTGAATTGTAGAGAGGAATAGTAGATTGGATTGAATAGAGTCGATACTATAAGATGGCGATGCTTCGTTGCATTGAGTCTAAAGGGGCCAGTATATATACATATTGGGTACTTGAGTTGTTCACAACACAGTAGTGATGCCTTTTATATTCATGAGGCTGTTTGCAGGGACGTTCGCAGCCACCGAGCTGCTTTATTTGATGGTATTGAAGAGGGTGCGATCGGAAGCTCAGCATATTCTTCACAAGCTCATGAGCATGAGAATGACCAAGCTCTGGACAGTCTGCAAGACAGGGTCAGCATTCTCAAAAGAGTATGTATGATGTACTTCCTTAGTCTGGAAAGTTTGCTTGCCCGTTTAGTTATGTGCAATACACATCTGCAAAGCTTTTCACGACCTCAATAGCACAAAACCCCATGCCAATGCATAGAGATAAAAAGTTCAGTCTAATTGGATCACATTGTGTTATACAATAATGGTTGGAGGAACAGTTTATATTAAGGCTGGCATTATATCCTTTTGCACCATAACACCAAGGATGAAAGTTTCATCAATATGGTACATACAAAGGCAAATGACCTGATTAGTTGATTGGAAATTGTTAACCAATGGATCATGAATTGTATCCGTACTAACTGTAAAAGATGGCAACTTGTACCTTAACATGACAAGAGTTGGGCACTTCCATGTGTATTTACCAGTATATATTAATATATTATCTAGTTTATCTGACTGGCATATTTTCTAAGGAGAAATAACCCAATTTCATCCACTAAAGAAACATATAAGGGCATTCTGAACATGTAAAAGTGAAATTGAAACATCACAATTCCAGAATCGAAACTAGGATTACAGAAACAGCTAGAAAAAGATGAATAAATTCAGATCATTGAATTGAAGGACAAAATTATTCCACTGCTCCCAGGAGGTCCCAGCGCATCATAGTTCTTAGTTCATTCACTCAAATATGTAATTAGTATGTTCGTGGTCGATGCCATGTGCATTGATGTAAATGTCAAAACTAAACAGTGCTGCATTTTTTTATTTGTTTGTACATCATTCAGTTGTGAAGAGTTTGTGTGTCATGGGCAGCGAGTAGGCTCCGGCAGGGGTGGTTAGGAAGGGATAAGGTTGATTAAGAGATTAATTCAGTTAAGGGGATTTTGTTAGTTAAGAGATTAGATTGGATTTTGTTAGTTAAGAGATTAGATTGGATTTTGTTAGTTAAGAGATTAGATTGAATTTTGTTAGCTAAGAGATTAGATTGAAGTTAGTTAGGGCTGGGGTCTATATATACCCATGTAGCTCTGTCTTTTGGAATCAAGCAATGAACAATGAAGAAACAATTCTAGTCTCCCTCAATCTTTCAAGCTCTTGGCAAAGCATAAGGCCTAGTTACCCCCAAAATATCCACCCCCTTTATTGAAGTTAGTTAGGGCTGGGGTCTATATATACCCATGTAGCTCTGTCTTTTGGAATCAAGCAATAAACAATGAAGAAACAATTCTAGTCTCCCTTTGCCAAGAGCTTGAGAGATTGAGGGAGACTAGAATTGTTTCTTCATTGTTCATTGCTTGATTCCAAAAGACAGAGCTACATGGGTATATATAGACCCCAGCCCTAACTAACTTCAATCTAATCTCTTAGCTAACAAAATTCAATCTAATCTCTTAACTAACAAAATTCAATCTAATCTCTTAACTAACAAAATCCAATCTAATCTCTTAACTAACAAAATCCCCTTAACTGAATTAATCTCTTAATCAACCTTATCCCTTCCTAACCACCCCTGCTGGAGCCTACTCGCTGCCCATCACATCTCCCCCGCCCTTGGAGACCCAGCTCGCCCTCGAGCTGGATAGGTACTAGTCGAGGAAGGAGCCGACAACGTCCTGGATCCCATGGGAAGCGACGAGCAGCCAGCTGGTCGCCCTGGTGATTGCTGTGGCCTGAGCCCCTTGAACCAGGGAAGGATGCCCACGCTGAAAGCTCTTGCGGCAAGGCAGCGACCTGTCCTTGCGAGTCACTGGCGGGTGCAGTGAGGGAGTTGATGAGCTTGGCCAAATCAGTCATGGTGGGTGCTGTCCGTGGCGAAGAATTGGAGACAGCAGAAGGGGTGGTCGGCGCGATGTAAGGGGCAGTCGGCAAGACGAAGAGGGTGGTCGGCGCGACGAAGAGGGTTGCCGACAGCGGCGGTCGGTGGAGATGGTGAGCGGGAGCGAGTAGGGTAGGTTGGATTGTTGCACGCAGCTTCCTTGTGGCGTGCCTCGCCAAGAATCCTCGCGCTGCCGCCTGTAGCCGCACCGCAGCAAGGCGTTCACGGCTGGACTTCTCCAGAGATTGCATCCGCCGGCGTGCTAGGAGACCACGTGTTGCTGCCTGTAGGCGTGTTGCTGCCGGGCATTCACGTGCCGCCCTCGCCTCGAACAACGCCAGGATGTGCTGCAGTGTTGTGGACGCCTGCTGGAGCCCCTCAACAAGGGCGCTTAAGGCATCGTCGGCAGCAGAAGCTATGGAAAATGGATCGAAACCAAAGCTATCTGATACCATATGTAAAGGGGGTGGATATTTTGGGGGTAACTAGGCCTTATGCTTTGCCAAGAGCTTGAGAGATTGAGGGAGACTAGAATTGTTTCTTCATTGTTCATTGCTTGATTCCAAAAGACAGAGCTACATGGATATATATAGACCCCAGCCCTAACTAACTTCAATCTAATCTCTTAGCTAACAAAATTCAATCTAATCTCTTAACTAACAAAATCCAATCTAATCTCTTAACTAACAAAATCCCCATAACTGAATTAATCTCTTAATCAACCTTATCCCTTCCTAACCACCCCTGCCGGAGCCTACTCGCTGCCCATGACATTGTGTGGTAGACCACAGTGTAATCTTCATCTGTGCTTCTCCAGTGCTGCTGTGTCTTTTGAATTTGCTAGAACTTAGATGTGGGCTAATCTTAATTCATTGCCTTTTCAGTTGACAGGCGATATACATGAGGAAGTGGAGAATCATAACCGGATGCTGGACCAAATGGTACCAATATCCTGCAAGATTCTTTTTTTCCTTGTCACTAAACACTGATGCATTTCTTTGCCATTTAGGGCAATGATATGGATGCTTCCAGAGGATTTCTTTCTGGGACGGTGGACAAGTTTAAGATGGTAACTAATTAAGGATTTCAGTATCTGCACATCATTGGCTACTCAATTGTTGTTGTTATTCTCACAATTGGCTTTTCACTTGACAGATTTTTGAGACCAAATCAAGTCGCAGGATGGTTACCATGGTGGCTTCCTTCATTGCTGTCTTCTTCCTTATATACTACCTAACCAAGTAGATGTGCAGTCTGACACTGAACTTCAGCAGCCTTTTCATCTCGTTTGCGCATACCGTGCCTGACTGAACATGTTTGCCTGGTGATTTCATAAGTTTTTGTGCCCTAGATGACAGGAACATTTGAGGATTTTTGTCAAGCTGTGTTGTAAGGTGAGCATAACATTCTCTGAATGTGAGGGGGTGAGAACTGTTGTCAAACTTTGTGACGAGTTGATGATACATGCCCTTGTTGGTGCTGCAGCACTTATGCCCATTTTCTGCCATCTGCTGGGATTTGTTAGGGATGCTTTCTGTCGACTCGAATGTCGATGGAGTGACGCAGCCTGCTGCAAATTTCAAGCGTCGACTGTGTCAGTGTCACTCAAGAAAAGAGTTTTGTTGCTTTGCTATTGCGACTGGGACGTTCCAAAGCTTTCACTGTGCGTTAGGCTCCCAAACATGGCCGATAGCTTGCCGGAGCACGCAATCAACAACAGCTCGGTCTCACTGTCTCACTGTCTCACTGTGTGCTACATGTGATTGATGTTTTGACGATTTGCTACATTGCATTGACGTGATCCTTCGTGTGCTTAGCGTTCCGAAATCTGCACGAAACTGTAAAGTACGAAGCTGGAGCTTCGCTTCAGGTCATTATCCTGTATTCCGGCCCTGTGCTCCTCCTGCCCTTTCACGATCTTTGAGGGCCCTTCTACTAAGAATGATATGTTATAAAAATAATGTGATATAGCAAATAAATTAATGAAGAGAAATATTATAGCGCGAAGAAATCATGGTTAAACTAAGATATCATGTTGTCACAATATTCAAGATATAGATAAAATATGATCGGATGGAAGCGGAAGCAGAGAAAAATAAGATAGGTATATATAAAAATTAATTTCATATCTATGCTAAAAATTTGGTTAAAAGTGTAATTTCTATAAATAATATTTTATTGGCATAGTAAGATAAGACACTATCTGAAAAACTGTAAATTAGGACCATGTCTACCTTAGAATAGGGCTAATGATGTAGCTAGTTGTTGGTTTTTAGGGCATGTACAACCCTGAGACAGCAGAACGGTTTTTTAAAGTACAAGAGATAACAAAGAAACTGCATGGTACAACCCTAAGCCTCTGAATCATAAATGCAGCTAAGAGACAATGCGTATGAAGAATCATGTAGAGACGAGCTCTTCATGAAGAGTTCGTCTCTTGTATTTTTTTCAGTTAACCCCCTAGAGACCTCTCAAGAGACCAACTATTAAATGGGGTTGTACACGTCCTTATACTTATATCATGTCACATGTAGCTAATTTAATAGCTAACTCGTATAATAGTTAGTTGGCTATATATACTATACATTTAATATGTAACATATTACACCATCTCACAAAATTCATTAGAACTTGTATATAAGTGGACTATTAGGGTATCCCCAACCACGTGACTAAGATAATTTCCATAGTATTAAATGCATTGCCATATAGGCAAATTGTTGATGTGGAAGAAGAGTTAAGGAAAAAAGTGAAGGAAATAGTTTCTCATGTAAGACATGGTTTTTATCACTAATATCAAGGATGAAAAATCACTCTACATGCATTGGAAGAGTGTAGTAGTTTCTATACATTAAGCTCACTCATTTGTGATTAGGCAAAGGAGAGAAAAGTAAATTGAGGCAAGAAATTATGCATTATGAGGTAGAGTTTCTACGGGTAGTTTCTTAATAACATTTCATATATAAAAACTATCAGATAATTTTTTGAGTTAGCAATGCCCTTAATTAGTACTCCGTATATGCCTTTTTTTTCTCCGCTCCACCTCAATGCATGAAAATCTACTACTACTTTTGTAGCTGCGCCTAAGGGCATGTACAGTGGTAATTTTGAAGCTGTCTATAAGTTGAATATTTTACAAAAAAACTCCTCATTTCGCATCAATAAATGATGAGAGAGATGCAAGCCGTCTCTTGGTGAAGAGACAGCAAGAGTTCATGCTCCAATGCATATTTAAGAATTTATGAGTCATGGTTACATACAAGCATTAAATATTTTGTAGATAATTAAACAGATAACTACTGTCTATGGGTTGTACTAGTTGACTATTTAGTTGTCTGTATTGTAAATTTCAAAAATCTACAGACGACGAATGTCTATACCGTTGTACATGCCATAAGCCACTAGCTTGCTCCGTTTCCATTTCACAATTCCCAAGTGGCCATTCACGAGTCAAGGGAGCATTAATTAACTAATGATGCAATCCAAAACGCAACGAAGCACGATTACTAAATCATCAGATTAATAAAAACGATAGAATAGCTAGCACTCACTCACTCACAATAACGATGCCCTTTTATATCATTAAAGCTGATGAACACATCTTTAATCTCCTTTCACGCATCATTAGGAGATTTGTATGGCCGTTGCCAATAAATTTATCCATGCATGGCATTAGTTAGGTGTGTTTGTTGGGTCCAGCAATCACACACTAGAGCCTAAATACATACTCCCTCCGGTGTACAAATATTAGTCGTTTAGACAAATTACACATACCAAGGTGATATTAAATAAAGTTATAAAGGTTGTCTCAATTGGTTATGGAGCCTATATTTTAGTGGTGTCATCTAGTTCAACTCCCGATGACCACATCCCATTTGGTAGCAATGCTTCGATTGACGGGATGACTAATATTTGTACACTCTCAATAAAATCAAAACGACTATTATTTGTACACCGGAGGGAGTATAGAAAAACAAGATGTTTTGGATTTGATTTCAGACACCAATGTGATATTAATTAGTGTATATTTTCTTAGTTTGTTCTTATTAAATACAATACGGTAGTAAAGATAGCGCAAAAACGAGAAGAAAATAGTACTACTTCAGAGGTATAAACATCCAAAATACAAAATAAAATGCAAAACGAGTTGCGCAACTCTTGATAAAGCCTAAAACAACTGTTTTTCTATACCAGAGTAGAGCACTCTTACGCATGGATGATTGTACTTTTTAAGTCTGTTATGGCACAATCATGTTGATAGCTAAGGTAGTTTTACGGTCATTTGTTTTAGCTTCTGACAGCTATAGTTACTTCTATAATTTGAAGCAGAAACAAACAGTTCAATCTAGACCTATATTTTGAGAATTAATAGGTACATAATCTAGAAATAAACTAGCATTCAAAGGCTAAAAAAATAGATTCTTCAGATTTTCACCGCCTAGATATTCAAAGCAACCACCTACTCAAACCAACATACATCTAGAATAGTTATTCTACACCGACCATAGGAGTACTACTTTCAGTAGTACATTTTCTCAGTAATACAAATGCTATCATACACCACATGTGTAGAATAGCTATTCTACTATTGAGAAAAAAATAGTACTCAATTACTATTCTATCGAGAAAATCTACTACTGAAAGTGATCGGTATAGAATAGCTATTCTACACACGTGGTGTAGAATAGCGCTTCCATGTATATATATACACAGATATACATATACACACACACACACACATATATATATATACACGGTAGCGTTATTCTACACTACGTGTGTAGAAGAACTATTCTACACCGACTACTTTCAGTAGTGGATTTTTTCAGTAGAATAGCAATTGAGTACTACTTTTTCTCAGTAGTAGATTTCTCGGTAGAATAGCTATGCTACACCCGTGATGTAGGATATCATTTATATATATATCGAGCTGCAAGAGTGAAAGAATGAGAACGACACATGCACAGATAGATATGATGCATGCCGCAAGAAACTTTGATCAGTAGGTGGCCAGCAAAATCGTAACCTAGCTAGTTGTAAAAAAACGTCCATGCAATGCATGCGTGACTCGATCGATCTCATCGATCACCAATAACACACCGGTACGTCCCATGCAGGGCATAGATTAAACGGTATAATTAATTTCGTAAAAATATTTCATGTAAAAAAATATTTTGATCTAAAGCTGCTCATGCATGATCAAATTCGATAAAAACAGATCATTATATTTATCTACATCAAATTAACTGAGCTAAGAAAGGGATATCGATCTGCTGCTCTCCTAAACACCACCTGCTAGTCGATCATCTAGTTAGTATACTACTATATGCCCCGGCAGCAACATCATAATCATCAATTGTGTGATCATTGCCACATACGTGTCTGTATATATATATGGGAGCGCTATTCTACCCCACGTGCGTAAAATAACTATTCTACACCGACTATTTTCAGTAGTAGATTTTCTTAGTAGAATAGCAATTGAGTACTATTTTTTCAGTAGTAGATTTCTCGGTAGAATAGTTATTCTACACCCGTAGTATAGGATAGCATATATATATATATATATTCATTGGTTATCTACCACAAACAACAACTTTGGAAATTTGGGAATTTGTTTTTTTAAGTTCACTGAAATTTGGACTTATTAGCAATGTTTTAAGCCAGAAAAAGCTTAGGATCAAACAAATAGAGATTTTTTCATTGATCTCAAACAAAAATCCTAGCTTTTTTAGATTTAGTGGATTATTGGACTTAACAATTATCACTCTAACATTAAACTTAGGAATAATTCGATTTATGCCATTACAATTTTGTGATTTTGGAGAAATGTCATTGCAATTCACATATTTAGATTTATGCCATTATAGAATTGTAGCTCTCTGAAATGTAACGGCATATTTTAGAATTCTCTAAAATTGTAATAGCATATTTCGAAATTCTCTAAATTATAATGGTATAGTTCAGAGTTCTCTGAAATTATAATGGCATGAATCTAAATATATGAATTGTAATGACATTTCTCCAAAGTTGCAAAATTATAAAGGTATGGATTCAAACTTTCCCTTAAACTTATGGCCTTAAAAACTATTGGCTTATAAAGTACTGTAAACTATAAAGCTAGAAGGTTAGCTTATTAAAGTCATATATAAGCCAATAGCAATAAGGTGAAACAAAAAAAGCTTAATTAGGTATATGATTCTTTTTGGATAAGCACATGTACAATTAATTATATGAAACAAAGACAAAGAAAGTCTAACAAGTTAGTTGCATTGGGAGTATGTATACTACATATACACATACGAAACTATGGCAATAAAATAGTATGAAACTATTGTAACGAAACAGTAGTAGTTGGCTACCTAAGGGAAAAACATGTGATGCTCCAACATCAAGCTTATCAATTCTGTTCCGGTACCGGTCGGAATGGTCGGTATGTACCATTCCGTCACTCAAACCGGTACGTATTAAGTGGTGTACTGTTCCGACTTCAATTCTGGTCAATACCGCCCGATACCGGTCGGTACTGGTCATTCCGATCAAAATTGCAATTGATTTTTTAAATATGTATTACATATTACTTATATTAAGCTACATATTATAATATTGATATTTAAGTTATACATTATATTAAGATATCAATGTATTAAAATATATCATATTTAATTGTATTAATATATATTTTAAATATGTTTATATCAATTTATTAGGCCCTGAAACGGTACATTGGTATCATCCGGTATACAAAACATTTCATTCCAAGAACCAAAAATTAACAAGCTTAGTAGCACTCCATGGCAAGGTTACTCTCAATGTTTTGTGCACCATAAGACAAGAAAGCAACGTTTCACCTTTGACACCATATATTAAATTTAGCACAAATCACCTCCTATAAATATAGCAAGTGTGTGTGTGTCGAGACAAGAAAAGAAAACTACATACAGCTGAAACAACCATGCTATACATGTGCAATAATGTTAGGGCTAAATTTTTTCATGCCATTACAATTTTCACGGTTTTGAAATATGCCATCGGCGTGTCACTGACAGATGGGACCTACCACAGTCACTGACAGTGGCATTTTTCAAATTACAGAAATTGTAATGACATGTTTACAAAAATTCCATAATGTTAAGTTGTACCCACGGCTTGCATTGACCACAAGAGGGCATGCATGCATGCATACAAGGTGTACTCTTGAAAGGGTATACGGTGTGTGTAGCCTTAGCTTTCCACACTCTTTTTTATCTTCTTTTACTTCTTTTATATGTCATGCTTGTACACATATTCCATGCACACCAACAACTTGGAATAGAACAATGTGTTGCTTAAAAACCACCAATAAATATTGGTTAGCTAACTCTCCCAGTCGCAACGCAAGCAAGAGTCATCTTCGTTCTTCTCCCCCATATATACCAGCAGCCATATACAGGATGAAAAATTGAAGAGGAAGAGGAAGAGAAGAAGCAAGATCACAAGATCTCAAGAGCTAGCTAGGTGATCAAGCTAGCTGTCGTCAATCGAAACACACAAGCAGGGTATGGTGTACAGCCTTTGCTCTAGCTTGTTCGTGTAATTTTTGCATAATTATTCATTCATTCCATCCCCAATTAATTTTCTAGCTCTAGCTTAAGCTCAAGCTCAAGCTCAAGCTCAAGCTAGGTGTTTCGATGGATATATATAATCATATAATCCTCGATCGATTGCTAGCTCAAGCTCACAGGAGAGGCTCTCGGTGGATCGATAGATCTTGAAATTGATTAATTGGTATACATGTGCATATATAGATGGATCTTTCAGCATATATATATATGATATGAATATGATATGATCGATAGTTATTCCATTTGGTGCAGCTAACGATCGAGCGAGCAAGAATTAAGCATGCACGCGCGCACTTAATTGGCAAGCAAATTGAGCAAGGAAATTGAAGGGATCGATCGAAGAAGCTAGCTTGAGGCCTTCAGCTAGATCGATCGATCGAGCAAGAAGCTGGCGAGCCGGTGGTGGGACGAGGCTGCAGGGCGACCGGTGACCGCCGCCGGCGACACATCGCTCGGGCTAGGCAACAACGACGCCGCGGAGGGTGACATGGCCTCCAAGGACCCCGACGACGACCGCGAGCTCAACGGGGGGACGTCCAGCACCGAGCCCAAGGAAGGCGCGGTGGTGACCGGCAACCGGCGCCCCCGCGGGCGGCCGCCGGGATCCAAGAACAAGCCCAAGCCGCCCATCTTCGTCACGCGGGACAGCCCAAACGCGCTGCGCAGCCACGTCATGGAGGTGGCCGGCGGCGCCGACGTCGCCGAGTCCATTGCCCACTTCGCGCGCCGTCGGCAGCGAGGCGTCTGCGTGCTCAGCGGGGCGGGCACCGTGACCGACGTCGCCCTGCGCCAGCCGGCCGCGCCCGGCGCCGTCGTAGCCCTCCGCGGCCGGTTCGAGATCCTGTCCCTCACCGGCACGTTCCTGCCGGGCCCCGCGCCACCTGGCTCCACCGGCCTGACCGTCTACTTGGCGAGCGGGCAGGGGCAGGTGGTGGGAGGTAGCGTTGTGGGCACGCTCACCGCGGCTGGGCCGGTCATGGTGATCGCGTCGACATTCGCCAACGCCACCTACGAGAGGCTACCACTGCCACTCGACGACGACGACGAAACCGGCCGGGTTGCAGGGCCAGGAGGGCAGATCATGCCGCCGCCACTCATGGCCGCCGATCCGTCGGCGATGCAATTGCTCGGCGGCGCGGGGGGGTTGCACGAGGGGCTTGCATGGGCGCATGCACGCCCGCCGCCGCCACCCGCCGCCGGCCTACTAGCTTAATTAGCTACCTATCTTCTTCGTTGCTTGCAGCCGGAGGATTTCATGGAATTAACCTAGCATATTGATTGCGGCAGCTGCTAATAAAATCAAATCAAAGTAGCTTACAAGCTCAGTAATCTATCGAGCCAATAAAATTCTAGCTTCAAGTGCCTGTGGCATCTGTGGTATACTACTAGTAGCTAGCTACTAGCCAGTAAAAACAACTTATTAAGTGACTGATTAGCTCCGTAATGTGTGTATGATTTACATAATTAAGATATGAGTGGTGTGGTAAATAGTTTAATTAGATGCCTCGCCTTTAATTTCTCTCTGATTTGTGTGTAATTAACCTGGTGATCAATTAAAAACTGTAGCTCTCTT
This sequence comes from Zizania palustris, assembly GCA_019279435.1. Classification (NCBI taxonomy): domain Eukaryota; kingdom Viridiplantae; phylum Streptophyta; class Magnoliopsida; order Poales; family Poaceae; genus Zizania; species Zizania palustris. The sequence goes on along the minus strand of JAAALK010000290.1, from coordinate 75,108,844 downwards.
TAGGTTATGTTTGGGAACACAGTTTTTAGAAACTACAGCATTTTAAAAACTATATTATACTATATTCATGACAATACCACAGTTTATAATACCACAGTTTATACTTTAATTTTCGTCCAATTTCATGGATAGCACTACGAGAAAACTCAAATTCGTCGATCAATTGGTTAGATGTGTTTTTTCTTGCATATGTTAACTAGTGATTTTCAGTGACAATTTACTCAATGCTAGAAATTAACCTTTGATTGGAAAAATTACTCACGTGTCATTATAATTTTTAAGAATTGCCTACGTGTCACTGTCAATGACAGTAGTGATCCCATTTATCATTGACACACCGATGACATTTAACAAACCGTGAAAATTATAACGGTACGGAAGGAGCAATTACCCGATATATAACTCTACATTTATTTCTATAAATACAACTACAACAATATGTATTTCAGCGTTATTATCTAGATGACATTATGTATGGCTTGTACTACTTACTACGTGGAACAACAAAATATCGGTGAGTATGAAAAGAAGAGTTTGTCCAGCTGGTACCTAGAATAATTTATTCACGTAAAACGCACTACTGCATAAACGATTTTATTTAAAATAATGCATTTTTATTCAAAATTTGAAATTTGATATTCAATTTCAAAAATTGCAAAAATAGTCTACTGTTGGGCTTGTCCGGTATCCTGTGTCACTACAACAATCCAGGCAACTTCCATCGGCTAAAGCCGACGGAAGTTAGCCCTTTCCCGACGGAAGAAGCCAACTTTCGTCGGCAAAACGCTAACTTCCGTCGGCCTTTGGCCAACGAAAGCGAGGCGACGGAAGTTAGCTAACTTCCGTCGGCTTGACGTGGCCGACGGAAGTTAGCCCCGAACTCTGCCACGTCAGCAGGGGGCTCTAACTTCCGTCGGCCAGCCTGACCGACGGAAGTTAGGGGCAGCTAACTTCCGTCGGCTAGGGCCAAAGCCGACGGAAGTTAGCCTTTCTGCCCACGTGACCGAAACCAGCTAACTTCTGTCGACTATGGTCAAAGCCGACGGAAGTTACCTGGTATTTTTTTTTCCTGGTGGCCGATGATGATGCCGATCCTATCAACGGTGTGCTGATGCCAACAAGCGATGCAGTGCATCAAAGTATCTACTAGTATCCATACATCTAGGGTGAAATGTCAATTGAAAGTGTACTAGCATTTGGGCGATCAACAATGTGGTGAGGTTCAGGAGAGATGATGATGATGATGATGATGATGATGACTAGGGTTTATTTTATCGTGATGGTTAATAGATTAGCACACTCAGAAATCCATCACGCATGAGACCCTCGCCCCTCATATATGGAGTCCTAGCTTGGTCCCTTTTAAGCTCAATCGGGACTTTATTCGAATTCTTATCTGATCTGCTTAAATCTTTATCCAAATTGAGTCTGATTCGAACCGTATTTGAATCTTATTTGAATCTAGTACGTATTCTAACCTGTTAAGTGTGTGACCCTATAGGTTCATACGTGGCTTGGTTCGTATATGAAAACTCATTTGTGGTACTCCATTAATAATGGCCTATAGTAAAATATATTAACCCAAGTATACATAAATATCGTATTGACTTAACCTTGTAATGTTCTCATATATAAATCCCTTTGCCTTATGATATGAGTTAAGTTGTGTTGGCAAGAGATCCTTTAATACATGGCCAAAATGACTAACTTGATTGAGTATATACACATGAAAATCCTTAACTAGTCTGATTATACATTTTTATGACTGAAAGCAAGCAACCAAATAAACTTAATAAAACAAATAGATAAAGCAAATATAAACTTAACCATTCCTAGCTTTCCCAAATTTTGGTATTATCTAATTTTGTTAAGGCAATAAACGAAACATACCCTAGGCAAGGGGGTGGGGCGGCGGAGCTGGCGCTGGGGTCGGTGGGGGCCGACGAGGGCGGCCGACGGCTCGGGGCACGACGGATCCGATGGCCGGGGGCGGCGGCGCTGGTGGCCGGGGGCCGGGGGCGGTGGGGCCAGCGGGGGGGGCGCAGGTCGGGCGGGGGGGGGCGCAGGGGCGCGCCGGCGAATGGGGCGGCCGGCGGCGGGGGAGCAGGGTGGCGACGGGGTGCAGGGGAGCAGGCGACGGTGGGGTGGGGGGAGCAGGCCAGGGGGTGGCAGGGTGTGGGGGAGCAGATCTGGGCGCAATAAGTGCGCCCAGATCTGCGGGGCCTTTTTTAGCCCTAAAGCCATGGTCGCCGAGTGATAGTGAGGCACTCGGCGAATGTTATTTTTTTTAAAAAAAAATGTCGAGTGTCAATAGCGAGGCACTTGGCGACTGTTATTTTTTTAAAAAAAAAATTTTGCCGAGTGCCAATAGCTATGCCACTTAGCAAAGATGATTTATTTGTTTGTTGCCGAGTGCCAGGGCTAAATACACTCGGCAAAGATTTTTTATTTTTTTTTCAAAAAAAAAACTAAAATAGGAAAAAGACAATAAAAAAATTCCATAATTTGGCATTACATAATATATACTTAGTTTTCATCCTAGAAATTTTATTAGTTAAAAAAAACAAATTTAAAGCACTTGTATTTCAAAATTGTGATCTCACAATTAAAATCTTATAAAGAACTTCAATTATCAAAAAATAGCAAATTAGTACTAAAAAATACCAATTTTGGCATGGTATAAGAAACATTGGGTTTAGTAGTACAAAAAGTTTTAAGTTCAAATAAATATTTGAATATCAATTTTCTTCTAAACCTAACTCATTCCATCCCTAAACTCATTTACCTTCTCAAAGGTTCTTGAATTTCCAAACGTCGTACATGACAACTTTGTAGAAACATTATAAAATTTTTATCACAGTATGTGTATATGATATAATGACACCATGTCAAGTATCATATTTTTTAGGCATCAATTTAATTTTCTATAATTAAAAAACCATTAAGCTCCATGTTGCCGCCCGAGTGTCGTAAATTAGATTTTAAATATTAAGTTATATTTAGTTGTAAAATATTACAAATGGAATCATGAGCATAAATATGATTTTTCTACAATTTTTGAGTCATTATTTCATGTACATGCAGTTGAAATTTGACCCACTTCGAAGTAAATCCTAGAAACATGATTAATTTATTAAAAATAGCAAACCCACTCATAAAAATATGAAAATTTTCCATGGATTAACATATGTTGAATTATGACTGTAAAAAATCAAGTTCAAAACATGTTTACAACGTGTCATGGGCTCAAATCATGTTTTCACGTGAAATAATGAGTATAGCATTTTGCCGAGTGTTTTTATTTGTGGCACTCGGTAAAGGCTAGGGTTTGCCGAGTGTCCGTTAGTGGCACTCGGCAAACACACCTTTTCACCCTTGCCGTCATAATGGCGGCAGCAAAAAAATGGACGAGGGATATTTCAGGTTTTTTGCCGAGTGCCTATGGCGTGACACTCGGCAAACTATGTCTTTGCCGAGTGCAACAATCTTTGTCGAGTGCATTTCATCGGGCACTCAACAAATAGGTTGGCGAGTGCTCGATGGAATGCACTCGACAAAGATTGTTGCACTCGGCAAACAATCGTTTTCCGGTAGTGTGTAGTAGCCACAAACACCAGCATCCAAGCCGCAAGTCAGTTATTCAGGTAATTACGGGAAAAACTATAGTCATTGTTTCATTAGATGATTAGAAATTAACTCTTATTAATTCGCAACTAAAAATACGTATATAGATATACATAGATACATATAGATTTATAAGTATACTATATATACACATATAATGTCTTAAAAGCGGAAAGACCCGTGGTGTCGAGTTGGCAGTAAAGCCCTCCAAAACAATGAGCCGGCCCTGTGCTTAGGTAATAACTGATCGATTTGATTTCTACGGTAAACTGTTGTCTGTCTACGAGCGGGCAAGAGCTTAGATAGTGCTCCTACTACCCATGGTGCTTCTCCTCATGCTGCCCATGGTGCTTTTCTGTGGACTGCCATAGTGATAGGACACTATCTAAGCTCTTGATATCGCTAACCCTAACCCTAACCCTAACTCCTGCCACCGTCACCTTCATCGTGATCCTCACCGCTTCGTCATTGCTCTCGGCCTCCGCACCATCGGTTGTGGCCCCCGTACCATCGACCGTGCTACATGCACAGTCAGTTGTGGCACTCGCACTGTCGGTGCGCGTGGTCACCCTACTTGTCACCACCTTGGTTGCATCCTCCTCGTCCTCCTCCTAAGGTCCTCTTCCTCCTCGTTCGAATTGTTATTTGTCTTGTCTAACTATCTAACTTTGTTTTAATTTTATTGTTATTGGATAACCTGGCCTAGTGCTTTTAGCCATTTTCTTTGAGATAACTACCGATTTTAGCCAATTTCTTCGAGATAACACACTCGAAGTTGGCATGGCCATTCACGGTGGTGCTCTTGCCCGGATGCTGCTCCTAAGGCTACCCATGGTGGTGCTCCTGCTACCCATGGTGTTTCTCCTCATGCTACCCATGGCGCTTCTTCGTGGACTGTCATAGTGATAGAACGCTATCCAAGCTCTTGATATCACTATAAGTTAGCTATTAGTTAGAGGTTAAGGAATGCTCTTATATATGGATTTTGTTTTAGCCATGTTTTTCGAGATAATGAGTTAGAAGTTAATATATGTGACACTAATTTGGTAATGAAACTTATGTGATAAATTGTCTGTAATGTGCTTTGGATGTTGCATATGTTGGTTGTCAAATCCTGGCTGTGATTCAGGATGCAACTTCATTTTTTTGAAATGACTCTAATATTAGTGACAGATGATAATAATCACCCGTCACTAAAGAACCTATTAGTAACGGGTGACGATAGTCACCCGTCACTGAAGAACACATTAGTGACGGGTGACAAATGTCAATCGTCACCAAAGAGCCGTAACAGGTAAGCTCATAGGAGTGAGGTTGATCCTTTAGTGATGGGTGTTACCCGTCACTATTGATGTTACATTACTAACGTGATAAGAGTGACGGAAAATTTGCCCATCACTAATTATGGTGATCACCCATCACTAAAGTGTTTTTCCGTAGTAACGTATAATACAGTCAAATTAACGATACATATGTATGTCAGAAATTTTTTAGATAAAGGCCCCAAAAAGGTGTCATGCTTTAGTAATGAAAGCAGATAACACAACGGAACACCAGCTTTGCTGGGATTACAGCACGTTGTATCAATCATGTAACATATATATTTCAGCAATATCATTCTTATGATACAAAACTAGCTAATTTTCAACAAGTTAAGTCTGCATATATAAATAAATGGGAAAATTACTCACATGTCATTATAATTTTCAGAAATTACTTATATGGCACTGTCAGTGACTGTGGCAGTCCCCATTTGTCAGTGACACACCGATGGCATATTGGCAAACCGTGAAAATTGTAATGGCACGGAAAAAATTAACTCATAATAAATTGCGAGGGAGCCGGCTCAATGCCGTCGAAAGAAACAAATTAAAGTGAAATATGTTCTCGGTCGTAAGGAACTGAACCGGCCTAGCTAGCTCGATCACATGTTGTATAAGTACACCAGTACGTCTTTTTAGTACACGTTGCCACGATTTCTGCCCAGACAGGGCCGGCTTTGGCGGGTGCAAGAGGTGCGCTTCTCTAGGGCCCATGGCCGAGTGGGCTTAAGGTTTAGGTACTCACTAGAAGTGTCGTGCTGTCGTGAGTCCATGACTTTTCGTATTTGTATTCGTGTCGTAGTTCCTTCCGTCTGAACTCTGAAATCTTCCAGAGTCAAAACTCTAAAGTTATTTCCGTCTCCGTCCTCCTAGCCACCGTGGCGACGATGGGGCGCTACTGGTTGCTCAGCTCCTCGAGTTTGGATTGGCATGCAAACGGCCGACGACAGCGAGTGTAGTAGCCACAAACACCAGCATCCAAGCCGCAAGTCAATTATTGAGGTAATTACGGGAAAAACTCTAGTCATTGTTTCATTAGATGATTAGAAATTAACTCTTATTAATTCGCAACTAAAATTACGTATATAGATATACATATATACACATAGATTGATAAGTATACTATATATACACATATAGCGTCTTAAAAGCGGAAAGACCCATAGCATCGAGTTGACAGTAAAGCCCTTCAAAACAATGAGCCGGCCCTGTGCGCTCAGGTAATAACTGATCGATTTGATTTTTACGGTAAACTGTTGTCTGTCTACGAGCGGTAAGTACTAGCTGGTTTTGCAAAGGCTCAGCAATCAATCGCCATCACGGAGAATTGAATTTGGTTACTAGTTCTTATCTATGAATTTATTAGTGTGTAAAAATATTTTTATAGAAAGGTTAGCTGTGGATTATATATAATATGGAGGAGTTTGCTAGTTCTTCTTTTGATCAATCTGCTATTGGCAGTGCAGTCAAAGAAGCTTGGGTAGGTAGAGAATAGAGACGAAGGAAAGACAAAAAAAAAGTAGGTGTGCATGATGGACAAGACAACGCAAAGTCCAAGCTCGTTTACAAGGTTACCAGTTCCAACTTCTTTATTTTTTTTAAGGAGTGAATTCCGTTGAGAATACTTTAAAAAAATGAACCGGAGTGGTAGAGTAGGGTCTAGCCAGAAGTGCTCCACTTCAACTAAAGTGTGGATTTTGGGATCTAGAGCTCTACTAAACAGATCCGTAGTACCGTGCAATATAACAGTAAGCGTGCACGGTGGCTACGAGGAATCGTGCTATATCTATTCTTTCAATTTTATGATACGGTTTCACCGATTATTATAAGGGCCAAATTTTTTCATGCCATTATAATTTTCACAGTTTTAAAATATGCCATCGGTGTGTCACTGACAGATGGGACCTACCACAGTCACTGACAGTGGCATTTTTCAAAATTCAGAAAATTGTAATGACATTTTTTCAATTTTCCATTATTATAATGCATGGTTATCTTTTTCTCTACATGTAGACATGGAACATACATTCTATTATTAATTTGAAGTATTATCTCTTGGAGATATATATCGCATCGTAAAGCTCTCGGTTATTTATGTTGAAGTAACTTCAAAATAGTGTGTATTATTATTTGTAGAAGAGAAATGAAAGGGAGAGATTTGTGATGTAGTACGGGAGGGGAAAAAAGAGGAAATATACTAGAATCAAATGATTGTTGATCATTCATTATTTTACCTAACGACTTAGATTTAAATAAGATATCTAAGTACCTTCACTGATCTGATTGATGAAGACGACGTAGTCGTTCGCATGTAGATGTTCACGAGCGTCGCTATTCGAGGAACGTCTCCACAGAGTTCATATGTACAAGGATGAAGTACCTCCCATGACAGCGTGCTAGCACCACACGTGAGAGATGGGGATCCTTGACCTTAACATTTGAGATCAAGAAAGGGAGGAGAGAACTCTTGGGTGGCTAGGTCTAATCTAGGCTTATTGTTGTCCCCAAGATGTCCTCCTCCTCTCCTTATATAGGGCTGAGGACCCCTGGGTCGTGCTTATCCCGAAACCCTAAGAACCATAACAGATCCAATATATTTTCCCACGTCGGAACTTTTGATCCTGTATCGTAACTTCCGACAGGGTATTTTAGGTCTTCTGATACAGTATGACACGCAACGGATCCAATTTGTTATCGCCCACTTCTGAATCGGAACTTCTGGCTCGTCAGAACTTCTGATACCATATCAGAACTTCTGAAGCAACAATTGCTCTCTGTATCGAGACCATAAATTAACCGGAACTTCCGATACTACCTATCGGAACTTCCGATCCATTGAATTTTCTTGGGCATAACCTTCAATGATGTGGCAAAGCAGTGGCGTCGAGGAAGCAGTGAGAACGATGTCATCAACATACAAGAGCAGATAAGCTATATTGTTTCTGTGTCGTAGGATGAAAAGTGATGCATGAGAGAGGGTTGCCTTGAAGCTTATGGTCTAGGAGACAGTAAAGTGCTGAAGAAGGTCTCACCTAGTGCACCAGGGGTGGCGGCGGCGACCGCACACGCTCCTTGGCTTCGCGTGCTAAGGCTTCACTAGCGCGGGTAGAAGCCGCATCGCGATCTTTGGCGACGGCGACAACCTCTTCTTTGGCTTGAGCAACGCAGGCCAGGGCGGCCTAGCGCTCCTAGTCGAGTCGTTGGGCGGCGACGGTGACTTCTTCGGTAGTGACGTCCCTAGACCTATGGGAAGATGAGGAAGAGGGAGACATGGGTGTGGGCGCTGCATGATAGAGGCTGACGTGCAGGGGAGAGCAGCAGAGGAGAGAAATGAAACCTAGGTGTTTGATACCATAAAAGCAAAATAGTTTGATACCATAAGTGAACTGTAGAGGGCTTGGAAGCCGAGGCAAAACAGCTATAGTTGATTGTTTAGATAATGCAATTGCTATAGTTGATTGATAAGTTAGCATTGGAAAGATTTTGGTTTTGAGATCTTTACCAGTCTCAAAAAGATAGTGTAAAGAACAGATGAAAAGAGCTGAAAACTGGTAAAGAGCTCTTGCTCGAAGTAGGAGAAAGTCATCACTGATGTGAAAAAGAGACAAGCCTAATAAATATGAGAAGAGTATTTTTTGTGAATACTTTACCAGCTAGTCTATCCCTCTCGGTATATTTTTTGGTTAATATCCTGAGAGTTAGATACTTGACTAAATAATTTATATGTTTATTTATTAGTTGTTACTCTCCGTTGAGCCATTATTCGCTTCAAGTTTAAGGGGGTGTTTGGATGGGGCTAAAATTTTTTAGCCTCTCTGACATCCAATGTTTAAATACTATTTTGGAGCATTAAATGTAGACTATTTACAAAACCCATTCATAATCGTAGGTTATTCACGAGACGAATCTAATGAGTCTAATTACATTATGATTTGACAATGTGATGCTAAAGTAAACATTTGCTAATTATGGATTAATTAGGCTTAAAAAATTTGTCTCGCAGTTTAGTCTCCGATTCTGTAATTATTTTTATAATTAGTTCACGTTTAGTCCTTCAAATTAATGTCGAAACATCCGATGTGACATGGGCTAAAATTTAGCCTCTGGATCCAAACACCCCCTAAGACTTTATTGTTTCCCGATTTTTACCATTACATTAGCATAAGTACACTATCAAATCTATCAATTCTCAAGGGGATTTCGGCCAACGTGTTCTGTGGAATCACACTTGAGACACTCGTTCTACTGTTGATATTCTGGAGAACAGACTGGAAAGCACAAGTCCCAAATTACTACTCTTTTATAGATTTGTTTGCATTACCACACTGCATTTTCAAAGAGGGATCTCTTCGCTGTTGTTGATATGATTGCCAAATTCAGTCTTCAACTCGCTTGCAAAGATGGGGGAGGCACCCATATGATAATGACAAAACAACAAAACCTCTCTTTTACAAGGAAATTAAACAAATTTTGTCTGTTTTGATTTTGCCCTGCCCACTCTCCGCATGCAGGTATGAAATTGGACTTGAGATTCATATTCTGAATGTACATCAGCTGCTCTGGGTTTTTATCAGTAGTGAGAAGTGAGAAGTGACAATGTAGTTGAGGTAGGGGTGTTAGGGCATCCCAACTAGGGATGACAACAGGGACAATCCCCGGCGGTGGGAGGGGTTCTCGTCCCCGTCCCTGCTAGACCAAAAATTCTCCATTCCTCGTACTCGTCCCCATCCCCGGCTTCGAGGATAGATTTTTCCCATCCCCACTCTCCGTCGGGGATTCGGTTACCCGTCGGAGAGAAAATCCCCGTTTGAGTATATATATACATACACACACATATATATACACACATACACATACATATGCATACATATGTATATATATAATATGAACTCACATTCAATTTTCGTGGGTATATTAATGGGGAACGGGGATGGGGAGTAGAGGACCGTCCCTATCACGGCTTCACCCGACGGGGATAGGTTTTTCCATGTTTGTATCCTCGCGAGGATGAGATTTTCCCATACCCGTCCCCTAATAAAGGAAATCCCCGTCAGGGAACGGGAAACGAGCCCCATTGCCATCCATAATCCCAACGGACCATCCAAATTTGAACCTCTATATTACAATTTGGATGGCCATCTAAAAAGATATTCTCCATATATTTCAATACATTCTAATAGATCATCCATAGTACACTCTTAGTACACTCTTATATAATTTAATAATATATTCTAACTACCATATATTTCTAATGACTATATTTTCAACGACTATATTTACAATGACTATATGTCCAACAGCTATATTTCGAAAACCTACATATACAAGTGTGCACACTACAATCTTCTAATCCAGATGTGTTGGTAATTACTGCGTCTTGCGTCTCATATCTAGCAATGAGTCGTAACCTTTTGAAACACATGATATGTGATGATTCATCGTTAATGTTTGAGTTTAACAAATCTATGTAGTGATCCATTAAATCACCTACGACATATAATATTTCAACCATGCATAGAAATCAAACTACAACAAACAAATAGCAAGATAAAAATGTAGTTAGGAAATAAGCCTGGTGAGGAGCATTTCTGCACTTAAAACTTCAAATTCAATACATTTAAACAATATGCCAAAATATTTAAATAAACTTGGTATAACAATTTGATCGAAGAATCATACTTTCACTCAGCTTTTGTATCATCTAAAAAACCTTGAACAAAAAAGAAGGGAAATAATGGATCTAATGCATATTTCCAACATACACATATCCTATTCATCAAAAATGTACATGAGTAAAAGTGTCTGATCTAACTTATTCATTTGTTTATAAATCTTTAAACAAGTAAACAACATGACACAACAACAAAGTATGCACGAAATCGCACCCAACTCTTCTGTAGAATTCATTAGTCATCTAACATAAGAACACTCGAGCATTATTCTTTACGAGCCTAATTTTGTCCAAACTAAGGGGCCGTTTAGTTCCATAGACTAAAATATAGTCTGTGTCACGTCGTATATTTAGACATCAATTTGAAGGATTAAACGTGAACTAATTATAAAAAATAATTGCAGAATCAGAGGATTATTCGCGAGATGAATTTATTAAGCCTAATTAATCCATGATTATCAAATATTTACTGTAGCATCACATTATCAAATCACGGTACAATTAGGCTCATTAGATTCGTCTCATGAATAATCCACCGATTATGAATGAGTTTTATAAATAATCTACACTTAATACTCTAAAATAGCATCGAAATATTCGATGTGACGAGGCTAAACTTTTGGACTAAAAAAATCAAACAACACCTAAATGACCAGCACCAATACACACCATAGATATTCCTACTAGAAATTCGACTTTCGATTTGAATGAACCAAATTTGAATGACCAAATCAGGGTTGTCACAACAATGACTAGGGTTAATAGGCCGGAGCCTGGAGGCACAAGCTTCCTAGAAAACTTGATATGTTTTGAGCAGACACATGAGGAGGGTGCAGGAGCAGATAGCACAAGGAGAGAGACACTCTCTTCAATTTGAATGATCATTCATTTTTAGCTGGTGGGATACATTACCTTTTGGAGGCCGGTTTAGAACATCTCGAAAAGCTTCTTTATTTTTGATTCTCTATTTATCCATTTAGTCAACTCTCTAAAAGGATTCTTCTTTATATCTTCTGCACACTCTAATAGACTCTCTATTTTCAACTCTCCAAATCACAACGGGCTAGTTTCCTCTATAAAATTTGCACTCTTTCAATATTTACAGCACGTAGGGTTATGATTCACAATACAAATATATGCTTCGGTTGAAAAGTTGACGTACAATTAATATACCATGGTGCTAATTTTTTTTATGTGAAATCAACTTTTTACATCTGCAGCATGAGTTCTTGATTGAAACTAAGAGTAGTAATGATCTGCATTACAAATTCAATCCGTAGACTTTGTTATTCAGTCTATAGCAACATGAGTTAATGGCATTTGAATATGGTTCAAGAAAATTATAAATTTATCTTAAATCTGTAGATTTTGTACGCATACAAACTTTAAATTTTAGTGTGAGCAGCGCTGGTGGCTCGAGCGATGACGGTAGAGGCAGAGCGACACAGCGGAGGCGGATGACCGACGCCGATGTCCCGATCAGGGGAAGGTGGAAAACACACTGTGTGATAGTTATCGGAGAAGCACCAAAAGATAGGGGAGAAAGGAACTGTCGTGTGGGACCCACAAAAAATAACTGTTGGGGGAGATAATCCCGACAGTAATTGGGAACATGAAGAGCAGGTGCACGTTTCGAAGGAAGGGCTTCGTCGACCTGAGGCCGGACGCCCCGTTCCGGAGGCATCGGCGAACCCCAAGACAGGGAGGCCTGGGCCCCCGGAGGCTTCGAAGCAGGCGAGAGGGGTCCCGGAGCCGAGACCTGGCGGGAGGCCGGAGCCAAGCCTCCGGAAGGTGCGAAGGGTCTGAGGCCGCGACAGGAGACTAGGGACCAGTTCGATCAAAGTGGTCCGGGGACAAGATCGTGATCGTCTGCGCAGCGTCAGACACTGCTGCAATGCCTAGAACAGTTGATACGCTGTCAGGGTTATACCTTTTTGTCTGTACTATGGGGCTGCCACCCTTGTCTGTACTATGGGGCTGCCACCCTTGTCTGTATTATAGGCCTGTGTCGGGCAATGCAACGGCCAAGAGGGTTTTGAAAGTATCGGACCCCCCAGCTGGGCTCCTCTATAAATACTTCCCTTCCCCCTATTGTAAAGGACACGAGATCCAAAAATACAGCTTAGAGCTTAGCCTCTCATTACTCTCACATATTCTAAAACCTGTTGGTTTAGTCCACTGTTCCAACAATAACCATCCAATTCGGCTGGCCAAACTTGGATAGCGGGGAGTCCAAGTAGTAGCCAAATAGCTTGAGAGCTAGATATCAAGTATTTTTGAGTGTATTTTTGAGACTGAATTGCTCAAATTTAACTTGAAGAGCTATATAGCTAGTTTTTTTTAGACGTTCTTAGGAAGAGAAGAAGCCATTTCAAGGATAGATGTTGAGATGCTCTTGCTTGCATTGCATCCTAAACAGTAAACATCAAGCGTGAGGTATCATCAAATTCGATTTTCAGCTTGTAACCAGATGAAGCACAACAAAATTCTTTAAAAGTATGTCTTTTCTTTGTTGAAAAAGTACCTCATAAATATTTTAGATGTTAAAAGAATATTTGCAAACCGATGATATATAATAAAATACAAATTAAGTTTTTTCGACAGTTAATTTAAGAGAAAATTACTCACGTGCTATTATAATTTTCAATAATTGTCTACATACCACCGTCAGTGATTGTGGTGTGGTGACTCTCATTTGTCATTGATTCACCGATGATATATTGACAAACCGTAAAAATTGTAATGGTACAGAAAAAATTAACCCAATTTAAAAGTTAGAATTTGAGTTTTTCTAAAATAACTGTACTATTTTTCTTTTCTGCTATTTTCTACATAGCGTGTATATCATTCGTCTGTATAAGTAAAAAACAAATATTATCAACTAAAAGCAAATCTTCCCACCGCCGCCGCTGCCGCCGCCGCCGCCGCCGCTCCGGATCTGTCCGCTCCCGCCTCATCTCCCCTCCGCCGGTCACCAGCAGCAGCACGCCACTCTGATCGTTCGCTGCGCAGGTAGGCACCAATGGCTTCCCATTCCGTTTCCACGCTTGCTCTCTTTCCTATCCTTCTTCTCCGTTTTGTGTGGGGATCGATCAATCTAATCTAATCCATCTCTCTATGGTCCATGGCGAGATGCTGCTAGGGTTCGGTTGCTTTATCTTTTCTTATAATAGGGCTGCTTACCTACAGTGCGTCCAATACGAATCGTGCCGGTTAGGATTTGGAATGGCTCGCCGTTTGATTATTCCCTGCCAAGGCTGCCGTTTGCTTCACGCCGGATTTCTGGGCGTCTTCTCCTCCTTCCATGTGAATGTGATTCCACCATCCATCTACCTCCATCCCTATCCTTCCGCTTCTAGTGCTTAGATCAACTTAACCAAGCGCTTCTCTTCACGTTTGATTCTTGTCATGTATCTCTCTGCAATGCACTTTTACTGTCAGATTAATTTAACATTTACAGTATAGATTTCGAGTTAGATTGCCCGGTTTGGTAACCACTGGGGACTCTGCTTCATTCATGTATGCTGTTTACTTCTACTAGTCTACGGTTTCTTCAATTGTCAATGTGACTCTTACACTGTTGTGCACTTGTGCTAGATAGTCTTACTCTATACTTACATTGCAAACCAATCTCTGGTGCCTGAGCTGAGCTTCTCTTCACTATTTGTCCCCATTCTTTGTTTATGCCAGTGTTGGGGGTGACTGGGTGAGACCCCGGGGTATCCCTTACTATGCTTTTAAGTGGGCCGAATTGAGTATAGGTCTGGCCGGATCGACACAGTTTGATATAGATAAAATAGGTTGAGATATATTAGCAAAGACATCCTTATAAATAGGAGCATCACATCAACATCAACAAAGCCTTTTAGTCCCAAGCAAGTTGGGGTAGGCTAGAGTTGAAACCCAACAAGAAGTCACCAACAAGAGAGAGAGAGAGAAAGGGGAGGGGAAATAGGAGCAATGTTTAAAAAAGTGAATGCCTAGGCGGTGCCTAGGCACTGCGTGCTAGCCGTCCGCCTCGCTTTCACCCTACGTGGCTGCATTAGGTGAACGACCGCCTAGGCAGCACGAAGCTTTGTGGGCGCGATTAAGCAGAGCGAAGCTAGGCATGTTGCGCATGATGAGGTGTGGCGAGGCATAGAAAAGCTGCCCGTGCTCGGCGAGGCGGACTAGATGCATGACATGGCACGGTGAGCAGGGAGGCAAGGCTAGTCGCGCAGAAGAGGGGAGGAGGAGGAATTGGTGGCTGAGGGTAAGAGGAAGAGGAGGAGGCGACTGAGGGGAAGAAGAGGAGCTAGGAGGAGGTGACGACTGAGGGAAAGAGGAGGAGCCAAGAATAGGCTATGGTTTTTGGATGAAAAATGATGATGGGCCTTAAATAGGCTATTTTGTCAGAATTATGTAAATGTGCTATTGAACCGAATTTTAATTATACTATTAAATATAAGGGTTAATTTTTTCTATGCCATTATAATTTTCACGGTTTGCCAATATACCATCGATGTGACACTGACATATGGGGGGCCGCCACAGTCACTGATAGTGGCATATAGGAAATTCTTAAAAATTATAATGCCATGTGAGAAATTTTCCCAAAATAAAGTTACATAAAATTTTAAATATGCTACAATATTACTTTTTAGTATTTTATTACTATTTTTAACATATTGTATTGCTATGGGTATGTCAATCTCTCTTATTTCAATGCAATTTTGGCATTCATGCCATAGTATTATTATATAAAAAATGAATATATACATGTATTTTCTGAAAAATAATAAAATATACACCGCCTAGCCACAAACGCCTTGCCACCGCATACGCTTGCCTAGGCGGTAGGCAGTGGGTCTCCGCCCACTTACCGCCTAGCGCTTTTTGAAACATTGAATAGGAAACAACCTAGAGATAAATTAGAATCTGGTTGTAATCCTTGGAATATATAGGAAACCAAATAGGGATATGATTCCCTATATGTAACTAGGCGAGGGACCCCCCGAAGGACATCGATACTGAAATACATTGAAACCGATATGCATCTAGACATCGAGATTCATATCAACACATACATCCAATCTTCAATCCCAAGCATATGACATAAGGTTATTATTCTCCAATCTCCAGGATACCTAGATCTATATAAATCTTTTAGCTTTGTTCTTTGAGTTGACTATTTAGCCTCAAATGCAATGCTTACCCCTACATACAAATCACCACCGAAGATACCCCATTGGTGGACTGTTCGGAAAACCCCCGACAACCAGTATCAACGCTTACCATTGTCATCATCTAATAGGAGTTCCCCAGGGAAGAATTGTTCTGGCCACCATGCTAATTTAGGGAAGGAGGTGGGTCCCTCTTGTTATCAGACAAAAACCGCAGTTTTGTCTCATGTCGCCACCCTTGCTCACTTATACCTTTTGTTGCATGATGGTTCTGTTGTCGCTTGTAGATTTTAATTTTGGGCAGGATCTGCGCTTTCCTTGTTGTGTCATCTCACATACGTTATTGTTTTTCATTAATGCAATGCATTTACTTCTGCAAAGTATATCTGAATCGAACAAAATTACCATATTTCAGAGTGCAAAGCTTGTCAACAAGAGGACAATTTGTTCTGTTACAATCGAGCTGCCTCCTGCTGCAATTGAAGAACAAGAGATGGATCTTCCAAATGAGATATTCTTGAAAGATTACAAAAATCTGATTATTTTTTACTCGGTAACTACATACCTTTTCACACTTGTGGTTGTGCATTAATTTCAATACCTCAACTTCCATTTGCAGGCTTTCAAAATCCATGTTTATGCGTGGTTAACTGTTTGCAATTCGTAATTTAACTAGATAGATATGCTAGACTGTATGACCATATTGGCATTTAATGAACATAATCAGTGCCCTTGGTTGATCATGTTATAATCTTCAATGATATCATATAAGTTGTTTTTCTTGTAAATTGGCCATGGACTTCTTTCTATTTGTTCTCTATATTGCATTCCTGACTTTATGCTGGGACTTAATTTACCTCAGGTTGATTTGCAATTTCAACTTGGTGAAGAGAAGACGATAGTTACATCTAAAATAGCTGTATGTCCTGGAATTGAAGGTATCATCCATCCTTGCATACATATACTTGAGTTAGAGAACAATCACTTTTATACTTCATTGAACTTACCATTTGGTACTTCATTATGTGGCATCAGATCTCTCTTGTTTGTTGTTTGCGTCTTTTTCCTTAGTTTGTCATGTTTAAAATGAGCTTCTGAACTTTCTTACTGATTCCTTTATATAATTGTATTAAGTATATCGTCTCCACTTTCTCTTCATGGGCATGATCTGAAGCTATTATCAATCGAAGTCAATGGCAAGGATTGTGATCTGTGCGGACATTGCTGAAGTGTCAGCGTCGTCGGAACCTAGTAGCTCTGCTACCAAATTAGTAGAAGCAGGAAGTAGGTATTCTTTATTCCTTCTACTTGATTAATCTAATACAATGCCATGATATATATATATATACACACACACACACACACACACACACACATTGTTCTTAAGGCGGTAAGGCGAGGTGCGGCGACCTATCCCCTCAATTGCCTAGGCGAGTTAGGCGCGCAGCGAGGCGATGCCATACATGCATCCTAACATATAAATGCTACAGATTTTAGTAGTAGTGTAACATATACTTACCTTGTTATTCCCAATAATATGATCTTTCTTCTCTTCTCTTGTCTTGTCCCATACAACAATCTACATAAAAAAATAAGCTTACATTTAGTATTTATGAAAGAAAAGTGCAATCTTGAATAAAGTAAAATCAGCAATACTTATACAGTTATACGGCAAATCAGCAATACAACCAATACTTATACAGCATATCAGCAATACAACCTATACTTACAGAAAATCAGATAGCAATATTATCCACTTTACATCACTACAGCAGTAAACAGCACACAAGTCAGTATACACTTTACAGCAGTACAGCTGGCGCCTGGCAGCACAGAAACAGCACAGAAGCACAAGTCACTGTCTCACCAGAGTACATCACACAAAGAAGTATACACATGATATAGGGTTGTTATCTTTCGGGAGGCTTGAACCTGTGTAAATCTTGGCTCTTTTGACTCTTAAGTCGACTATATCACCTAGAGTATAGCGCTTCTCTGCATTACAATCATCACTGTGGGTACCTCTTTCGGTGGACTCAGCAAAACACCAACTCCTACCCTCGGCCAACTAGTTAAAGAACCAAATTAGCCAATGTTCATTCCTGCTGCCATCGGCCTTGTTGATTCTACCGGAAAAGATATGCCTCTAACTTGCATTTACAGCGATGACCAACCAGTCTTCATTACAGTTCTTCTATTTAATAAGGTATAAGGACTTATTGTTTTCCTGCAAAAAGTTCCTCTTCATTGGCAGCTTCATGGCCGCAAGTTGATTTTCCATGGATTTTGAACCTTGCATGCCATGCAATTAAGTCATTTTGAATTCAAAAAACATTTTTGCTATGCCTTGATTTTGTTAGGAACTAATAATTGAGCCATAGTCAAGGACCTTATAGCTGAGATATGCAAACGAACCAGTCTGTAAGTTTTGTACATTATAAATTGCTCATGTTCTTGTCTAATCTTCAAAATGGCTGAATGAGACATACTTTTATCTTTCAGGAGGAGGAAGAGTTCATATTTCACAACATACCTGAGAAACCAATGTCTTCCTTGTTGAGGGAATACAGTGCTCCCGTACACCATGAGTCTGATTTCACTGAGAGCGACTTATTTTTCTTACTTGCCAATGATTCAGATGAATTTAACAGGTTGCTCTCTGTTGCTCAGTCTTAAGTCATCCTTTTTTTTACTGGAGTTTTTTTATCTGGGGATTTTCCATTCCTTAGGTGGGAAGCTGGTCAGGTGTTGGCACGGAAACTGATGCTCAGTCTTGTGGCTGACTTCCAGCAACAGAAAACACTGGCCCTGAATCCTAAATTTGTCGATGGACTTAGAACAATCCTGCGCAACACAAGCTTGGATAAAGTACTTGTTTTTGTGATACTACTACGATTTATGATGCAAGTTTCAATTATGAAATGTCTAATGAGAGTTCTTTTGACCAGGGGCGATTATGGATATGATGCCAGTTGCAGATCCTGATGCAGTTTGTGCTGTCCGTACCTTTATTAAGAAGGAGCTTATGCTTCAACTCAAAGATGACCTTCTTGCAACAGTGATTGGTTATTGCACCAGTCAATTGTCGGTAGTGTTCTGGTGTATTAATTGTTTTTCAAGATGGTCTGTACATGTGACTAATGTGCTCTGCGCTCTGGTGTAGTAATTGTTTTTCAAGACAGTCCATGCATGTGGCTAATGTACAGTGGTGTAGTAATTGTTTCCCAGGACTATATTAGTTCCATTCTTGTACCGAGCAAAATGCTGAGAACCATGATAAATGGGGCAGTTGTACCTTTTTTATGTTGTTTGCTTACTTTTGAATACTTACAAGGGTGAGATTGTTTTATCGCTTTGGTTTTTTTACTTTCATCCATGTTCATATTAGGTGACAAGTAACATAAGTTTTGAAGCTTATACATTTGACCATGATAGCATGGCTCGCCGTGCATTGAAAAATACATGCCTTGGTATGTCTTTGAAACTCACACCTTACCATGGAAGCTTTGTTCCGGGCAATGTAGCTTGCAAATGTATTTTTGGTGTTATTTGCAGCTTATCTTGCATCTCTGAATGAAGCGGATACCACTGAGATTGCATTGAATGAGACAGGTCTGCTACTAACATGACAGAGCAGTTTGCTGCCCTAGCAGCATTGTTTCAAAATCCAGGCCAAGTTCGAGATGATGCCCTTCTGGACTTCTATAACAAGTGGCAGCACGATTATTTGGTAAGATGGTTGTTTCATATATGTGCTATAATTCTTGTACAATAATGTTCATCCACACCAGAGCATCATGCTGTTTTTTCCCACATCGGAGCTCATGCCTGTCTTTCTGCCCCCAAAAGGCTGTAAGCAAGTGGTTTGCTCTTCAAGCTACATCAAACAGCCCTGGAAATGTTGCTAACGTTAAAAAGTTACTTAATCACGCTGCTTTTGACATGAGGAATCCCAACAAGGTATGTGATGCTGTTTGTCTCAACCTCTTTGGTCTTTAAATTTTCTGTATACAGTTCAGGGCCTTACTGAAAATATGCTGAAAACTCAGGTGTATTCGTTAATTGGGGGATTTCGTGGGTCGGCTGTGAACTTCCATGTGCAAGATGGTTCCGGGTAAAAGTTTTTGGGTGAAGTTGTTTTACAACTCGACAAGATAAATCCTCAGGTACCGTTTCACGTGCTAAATGGGTGAATTAGTCAGTCAGTATTAACGTTTGATTGTTGTTATGATGTTTGCTGGACTGAAAATGCAGGTGGCATCCCGCATGGTGTCAGCATTCTCTCGGTGGAGGCCTCTCTTTCTCGCTCTCATCTGTTGTCTATATTCTACTCTCTGGATGTTTCCATAATCTGGGTCTAACATGTTCCTTTCTAGCACATGATCAGCTGGAGATGATCGTCTCAGCCAATGGGCTCTCAAAAAAATAGAAAATGTATACAAGATAGCTACAAAAAGTTTGGCAGCTTACGGCCTATTTAGGAGAGCTTCTGGTAGCTAGAGATTTTCAGTAGTATAGCTAGTTTGAGTAGTTGGATAGTCTGAGTATCTAGCTGATGATTTTAGTTTATTTTTAGATTTTGCAGCTACTGATTTTCATAATCTGAGTCAGAATCTGAACCGTTTGTTTCAGTTTCAGATTTTAAAAGTAGACATAGCTGTCAAAAACTCTCTTAAATAGGCCCTTAAAATGTTTGGTACTACGTTGGTTTATTGCCCTTAGGGTTTAGCCAACTTGTGGTGTTAGTGATGAGAAGATGAGATAGATGTTGGAAGCACGACTTATGGGAAGATTTAATTATTTGACACTTTTAATAACATGTGAGTGGCAATAAAAATACCACTCTGAGTCGCTGATATGTGAGGTTATATGAGTCATTGACATGTGGTCCATTAATTGACACATGTTAGAAGTGACAAATAGTTAAATTATCCAGATTTTTAGGAGAGTCGGTGGTGCGGGCGATATCGATGCGTGTATGATGAGTGGGTCAGTTGAGCATCCGGTTCTTGCATTTAATATTAGTGGAAGACCAAAGCTTTTGTGGGACTAGTTCCTCTCGCCGAAACCGAAACGGTTGGCGTTGAATATTCGCCGGTCATGTTTTCTCGTGGTGCGTCCAGTTGAGGCTTCTGCTGGCTGCAAGAATCTTCTGGAGGAGTAGCGGCCCGGGGGCGGAAGTGGACGCGACGCGGCTTCGCGTCCACACCGCGTCCGCGTGCGGCGTGCGCCGTGCGCCCATGTCGCTTTCTCTCGGGATAACATTCTTCTCGAATAGCGCAGCAACACCCAAAAAAAACCTTCCCTCAACAATGGGAATGAAATGTTACTTGTACATCTGAAGTGTTCTTATTACAATTAGGAGATGTTTGGTTTCGTATACTAAAATTTAGTCTGTATCACATTGGATGTTTGGACATCAAATTAAAAAACTAAAAATAAATTAATTATAAAAACAACTGTAGAATCGGTTGATAATTCATGAGATAAATTTATTAAACCTAATTAATTCATGATTAACAAATGCTTACTGTAGCATCATATTATCAGATCATGACGTAATTAGACTAATTAAACTCGTTTCGCAAATAATCCACCGATTATAAATTGGTTTTTGTAAATAGTCTACATTTAATACTCTAAAATAGTATCTAAACATTCGATGTGACAAGGACTAAAATTTAGTCCCTCAAACCGGACACCCCCTTAGACTTTATTATTTTCTCCCTCCATTTTATAATATATAAAGTGTTCATATTACAATTGGATTTTATTATTTACTCCTTTCGTTCTATAATATTGTAATTAAATTTGATCCGATGATATCACTCTTCACCGATACATATTATTTTACCTAATCACTATTAAGATTATACCCACTAGTTCTAGAAGGATATTATGGTTTTTTTATACATTTTATAGCATATGCGTCCAAATTTAAATAGAAAAATTAGTCGTATATCCTCAGTTTAAATGAAAATTAAAGATTTATTATTCTGACCAATATAACATTGTCCTCACATGTTATTAAGATATGAAGAATAGATCGTTAATTTGCATCTAAAGAGATAATATAAGATCAAGTTCAGTTTAAATGATGTCTATTTTGGGAGGAGTACGTTGTAGAGACAGTGGTGCTTAGCGTGTAAGGAAGCGGGGAGGAAACTGATAGTCAAAGATAGAGTAGATGACGTTTTTGTGTTCCATTCCCTCCTCGTGTTGCTTACTTACCTGCGTGGAAACTGGAAAGCATTTATGGGTGGGTGTGGTTCTCGGGAGCGGTTGCTCTATAGTTGAAGGATTGACCGCAGAGGATAGTCGGGCAGCCGTTCGATCTTGATCGGACGGTGCGAAACTCTCTTCACTCTCTCTGAAGCCTCCTGCAAAATGGGTTTTATCGGTGCGAAGCCCCCTCGCGCACCCGTCCGATTGACGAGTGCTTCTCTATGCAGTCGGCTCTCAAATCGTGGCTCTCACCTTATTAATACTCTTGCTCCACATCATGGAGCCATTCACCACCCAACAAGCCATCGATTGGAATTGGGATTGGAATTGGGATTGGATCGAGAGGAGAGGAGGGCACGATGGCGGCGTCGCGGTACGAGGTGGAGGTGACGGTGTCGTCGGCGCGCGACCTGAAGAACGTCAACTGGCGCAACGGCGATCTCAAGGCCTACGCCGTCCTCTGGATCGACGACGGAGCCAAGTGCTCCACCCGCGTCGACCTCGACAACGCCGAGAATCCCACCTGGGACGACAAGGTAAACGTCCCGCTTCCCCCATCCAGCCGCGTCGACGACGCCGTGCTCTACATCGACGTCGTCCACGCCAACGCCGCAGACGGCGTGAAGCCGCTCGTGGGCTCCGCCCGCCTCCCTCTCCGCGACGTCCTCGATGACGCCGGCATAGGCGGCCGCGCCTCCCGCTCGCTCCGCCTCAAGCGCCCCTCCGGCCGCCCCCAGGGACGCGTCGAGGTCCGCGTCGCCGTCCGCGAGGCCGCACGCTACTATGACCCCTCGCCTTACCCGGCCCCCTATTCAACAGGCTCCCGCGACCCCTACGCGGCGCCACCGCCCTACGCCTCCGCCGGCTACGGCGGCTACGGCTCGGGCGGCTACGCCGCGCCGCCGGCAGGGTACCCGAGCGCCTACGGTGCTCCACCCGTGGCGTACGGCGCTCCACCCGTGGCGTACGGCGGCGCTGCCGCCGCCCCTGGATCGTACGGGGCAGGTGGGCCGGTGATGGTGGAGGAGACGAAGAAGAAGAGCAAGATGGGTTTGGGGACTGGGGTGGCGGTGGGCGCGGCGGCCGGCGTGCTGGGCGGGCTGGCGCTGGCGGGCGGCGCCAGCTACCTGGAGAACAAGTTCGAGGAGGGCGTGGCGGAGAAGGTGGAGGACGACCTCGCCAGAGACGACTACACCGGAGACTACGACGACGACTATTAGCAACTCCCTCCGATGATCATCCCATGAGATGTTGAGAATCTTCCCTCCTTCCAGAATCCCAAATCCGAATCAATCCCTCAAAATAATAACTCCATCCATCTATATATCTACTCTTTTCATTCTGCAATAATTTTTTTTTAAAAAAAGAGAATCATTCTTCGTTTGTGCTTGCATCGATGATCAATCATGATCATTGATTTTGTGTTCGAAGAAAAAAAAGGCGTGTACTGATATTGATGAATAGTGAATACATTAAAAGTTTAAGCAAGGGACGAATTGAAAAGGATTCGGGAGCTAACATTGGAGAAAAATGGTGAGGCGGCGGTACAAGCGGAGCGAAATGAGATGCTACGCTTCAACGACGGGGTGCAGTTAACAATATCATTATCATTTTTACGGAAATTTACTTCACCTGTCATTATAATTTTTAAGAATTGTCTACATGCCACACATGCCACTCTTTAGTAACTGTGGTGACCTCTATTTGTCATTGACACACTGATGGTATATTGGCAAACCGTGAAAATTTTAATGGCATAGAAGAAATTAACCCGATCAAATAGTGTATAGCCACATCAGTTGTTACAAATACAGTCGATGGATCCAGCGACGAGCAATCTTAGCTACCGCGGTCCGCGAAGCTTATCTTTGACCACACTAAAGTCGACCTTAATGAACGTTTCAATTATCTTCATTGTTATGAAGTGGACCTTAACAAACACTCCGATATGACTAGAATCCAACTGCTCCTTACATAGAACCTTGTGAGGCTTTCGACGTTGCTTCGATTGCATATAATTATGGTACTTAGAACCTTTGACAATGGTGAAATTTGAAATTAAACACATGCTAGACAATTGAGACATCAAGCCAAAATTAACGTGACATAAGCGTGAATGCTAAATTCTCACATCGTCATTAATGCCGACACAAATGTGGTTTCCTAGCTTATTGCTAAAATCTAATAGAGAAAAACATAACAGTCCTTCGCAATCATAGTTGTTGGTATAAAAGATTATGCTAACAAGTTCGAATAGTCTTGAAGGGCTAGCTAAAGAAAGATGTTAACTGCGGATTAGGTTAGGCCTCCGAACAAGATAATAATCTTAGCTCAGTTCGAAGTGTGCTCTACTACGTGAATGAATATCTTTATTACAGTAGAAAGGAGGAGTATTTATAGGAAGAGATCCAATAGAGAAACACTACCTTACCCTCTTGTTACAACTATCATAGTGAACTTTATTCATGAGGTCCTGTAGGGATAGCATGGTAAGAACATGTGTGAACGTTCTAGTAAAGCAAATGTATTGTCCTGTTTTGTGACGCCTCTTCGGAGCGGGGTCCTCCCGAGGGCAGCAAGGTGGTGGGGGCCACCGATACACTTGGAGGCTCCTGATCCCACTTCCTATGCGGTTGTCAGGGCTAGTGCCATGGGATTTGAGCCTCCTCCTTTGGAGTACCGCAGGGATGTCAGAAGGCTTCACACTTTACACGCTCCGAAATCCTTTCGGAATAGTCCACCTAATGGCATGACTGATAGGATTCTTTTCCTCCAACAGTAGCCCTTTGAATATGTCTCTTCGAATACCCTGCTTCATGAGAAAGGCAATATATGCAAGAAATAATTCTATGTTTTGAAATTAGAATACAGGCGGACCTTACGATTAGCTCCATCACACCCCAAGCTACGAAGGGGTTTAGGCGAAGGGGTCTAGAGCGTGAGTGTCTATTATCAACACTTTCAAGGAAGGCTTCGGGCTTAGAGTGCCCAAACGCCACTTCGGGCAACCGATCATTATATCGACATTCCAAATGTTGCCTAGGGATCTTTGGGGGTTGCCTCGGGTAATCAATCGCCGCTTTTGATGGGACATCAACTATGAAATCCCAACCGCCGCAGATATCTCAGGATTTTGTTTTCGAGAGCTTTTAAGCTACGACCCCACTCATTAGTGGTGGGGGTAGGCACAAAAAGGGTGAAAAAAGGCGTTGTGCGGAAGCTTGCGATATAAGCCTCTGGATCCTATAAAATGGAAACGACGCCTTCCATTATCGTGAAGTCTTCTTGTTTCCAAAACCTAGCGTCTGAAGCCCTTTTTTACAGCCACTTTTGTCCCGCCTCTCGAGCGCGTCTAAGGATCCTAGAAGATGACTAAGAAATATGCCAAGGGGTCCACCTCGGACTCCCCTCTCGTCTAATAGCAAGCGGCAGCGGTGCCGGGAACTTGGGCGTTCCTAGGGTTTACGCCCCTCGGGATCTCCGGTCGCCTTCTGAGAAGTACTCGGAGCAGACCTTCGTCCTAGATAGGTCGGCCTACACTGAGGAAACAATGAAGGAGGTAGTGTTCGAACGGCTCAAACCTAGGGTCATGACGTGGGTTTCCAACAATGAAGTCATTCCTGAGCCGTGCGAAGGGGAAGTAGTTGTCTTCGAAGCTTTCTTCAATGCGGGGCTTGGGCTTCCTTCTTTGGAGCTGCTAGTCGAAGTCCTTTGGCTTTACCACGTGGAGCTCCCGCACCTCTCTTTGAATGCCACCACTCGTCTAGCTGTCTTCGAGTGGGCCATGAGGGTGGAGGGATGCGAAGGGAGGACCTAGGTCTTCGTGGTGATGCATGAGGCCAACTACCAGCCGAAGAAGAAGTACGACATAGATGGTTCAATGAAGTTGCTATCTTACAGGAGCGTCAATTTCTAGCTCTGTTAGGAGTACTAGAACAACTTCCCTGCGAAGGCCACCAACGAGCAGTGGTACTCTGACTGGATCCTTCGGTGGTTTTACGTGGAGGTGGGGGTGGACTCCGGCTTGTCGGGCCATTCTCGGGAGATCCTATATCGGAGGGAGGCGGAGGTATCGTCAGACGTGGGATTGATTCAGGCCCATGTCCGACTCATGGAAATAGTTTCCCAACGTATGAGCATGTGGGATTTAGCGGAGGAATTCATTTCCCTCTATATCTTCCCTCTTAAGGCCAACTGGCCTCTCACCTTCTGGAGCGCTCAGGATGGCTCCCTTCGTGAGATACCCTCCGGCGAGATAGGTATGCTTCGAAGACCCTTCCTACATTTTTTATCATCCTTCTTTCCATAAGTACTTAATGAAGAAATGTCTTTGCTTACGTAGGCTCGCGGATGGTTATGACCTCTGAGCAAGTGGTCCGTGTGGCCGAAAAGGTTGTCGGAGGCCCCACTCTCGGTGAGAAGAAGCAGAGGCACGAGCTGGTGGGGGTCTAGGAGAGATATAATCGAGTGTGGAGTGAGTTTGGGACCGAGCCCCCTACTCTTCCGGATCCGGACATCTTGGACCCGATGCCGAGGAAAAGGAAGGTATACAAGGGGTTGGCAAGGGCCTCAAAGCCTCATTCAAAGAAGATGGCTCGCAAGCCAAAGAGTCTAGTCCTCCTGAGGTCCCCTTCAGCTTCCCCGACTGAGGGGCTGACCCTCGCACCCGTAGTTGGGGATAGGTTAGCCGAATAGGTCCCAATGATAGAGTCGGAGGCTCCGGCGCCGACGATTGCTGAAGTGGTGGTGGCTGAGGAGGAAGCGACCAGGGTGGCTGCTCCGCCCCTTAGGTCTCCGGGGGACTCTGGGGCGGAGTTCCTCTAGATGTTCGAGTACGTGGGTAGTCTGGTGTAGTCCCCGATTAGTGCCGGAACTAGTACGTTTCTCCCTCTAGTCGTATCTCAAGTCCACCTCATGGTACTTGCATTATTTTTTCAATGTTTCACACATATCTCAATATGTTTTAGGTACCTTGGTGGAGGGTCCTTCGAAAGCTCCTTTGCCAGTTAGGGAGAGATCCACAACGAAGGGAAAGGCTCCCGTTGAGGTAGTAAACATGTCCGTGTCAAACGATAGGGCCTATTCGGCGGAGGCTTTGGAGGGGGATTCCCATCGCTTGGAGACTTCTTCTCAAGGATACGTCCGGCGGGTGATGACAAAGCTCCCTCTACTGGCTCTGTTCCTGACTCCGAGGCACGACCTTCGTGCAATGGTGGAGCCCCTAGCTCAAGTCTGTCGTGACTTGGGTGAGACCGAACTAGTCGCTGAAGTGAGCCATTCGGATGGAGTTGAGCTAGGCACCACCCTTTAATGGGCTCCTTACTAGGTACACTTGTCCTGGTATCCTTTTATGGGTTATTATCGAATTGAAGCTTTATTGATTTACTTACTTCCCTTTGCTTGTCTGTAGTTCATTGTCTTAGCCCAGGGGCTACGACCTCTTTTGACGTGGAGTGTGGTCGGCTTGTAGGCCAGGCTGCGAGGCTACGTGACCACCTTGTCGACTTCGAGGAGAAGGCTTCAAATCTAGAGGACGCGCTCAAGCACGAACAGGGGAGGCGAGTAGCCTTCGAGGTCGAGGCAGAAAACCTTCGAGCCTAGCGAGACGCTCTAGCAGCCGAAGTTCAGAAGCTTCAGGCTCAGAAGGCTATCTTCAAAAAGAAAGCTTCTGAGCTCTCGGTTTTGAACTCTGAGCTGAGTTCGTCGACGGAGGCTTTGCTCGCCAAATGGTCGAAGAGCGAAGGGGTGGCGGTCGAGACCATGGACGTCCTTCGGGATGTCTTGGAGCACTTCGGCATGTCTTGCCCTTCGTCTTCCACCATTGCGAATGAGCCCCTAGCCCGTTGACTGAATCTTGTTCAAGTAGTGGCGAAAATGATGGGACCACCATTGCCAAATATGGAGAAATATATGGGAAGGTGGCCACCCTCGGTGTCCTTCATTATCTCGAAGATGTTGGCGGTGCCATCTCGCTGGTTATAGAGGTGGCACCTATCACTTTCGGAGGTGAGTGCCTTCTGACTCCGTCATCTGGCGTCGTCGCTGCTGGAAGGTCTTCTAGGCGCCTTGGAAGGCCAAAGGTCAAGAGGCGACAAAGTCCTAGATAGACGAAGCCCATCGCCAGAAGCAAACACGGACGCAACCTCCTCCGACGCCTTGCCCAAACCTTCCTCCAGCGGACCCGAAGGTGTAGTCTCTTTTAGGGCCTTGATGTAAATCTCTTTTGTAAAGCTTCTTAACTTTATGAATGAAACATATTCCTTTTGGGGTGTTTTGCACTCAGGACTTGGCATGTGTCCCATCTCCTGAAATTAAGGTGCTCAAAGCCACCGAAGGCCTTCGTCACGAGTGGGCGATTTTTAAAGCCTTAAAACCTGACAGGTGCGCTCGTTTTTCTATTCCCCGTGATAGATTAGGAAGAATTTTGCCTGAAATGGTTAACGAAGTACTTATTTCTGAAAAACAGGAGGAAAAGAGAGTAGATGTCTTGTCTTCATCGTTAGAGTATGTAGATTGGTCCGGCGGAGACGAAGAACCTACTGAGGTCTTTTCTTCATCTTCGGAGTTTGTAGACTGGTCCGATGTGGAACAAGAGCCTGCTGCGGTGGAGTGTAGCCATCATGGGCTTCGCACCTAGGTAGAGCTTCAAGAGGAGCGGAAGGCTTGGATGGCTTCGAGAAAGAGGAAGCGGTCCAAAACCAAGGCTAAGAAGAAGGCTCCGCTAACTTCTACTGCCTCTCAGGCTCTGGGTCCAGGAGGGAGTTATCAGAACCAGCCTAACCTTTAGGACCGAAGGGGTTTTCGGTTCCTCCTTGGGCTGGATACTATTTTTTCGTAATGTAAACACACTTCGGCTGTTTGCCTGTTGTATCTATATGATGTTTGTACTTTGTAATTTGTAAACATACCTTTTTAAAAGTAATAAAGTTTACGAGATGTATTTCGAATGTGCTTTTACCCTTCGCCCCTCTTTGCGGGGGTGGGTATCTTTTTCTCAATAAGTGTCGGTTGCGCGCAATGTCTAGTACGGTTCGATGTACATATCGGATGTTGAGTACTGTTTGGTTACCTTTGACTCCTTTCTCTTTTTTGAGATTATTTCTATGGTCACCTAGGACTCTTTTTCGGATGCATCGAGCTGGTGGCCCGAAATCCTTTTGTGGTATCTTTGGACTCTTTTTTGGATACTTCGGGTCGTGCCCTGGAATCCTTTTATGGTCTCTTTGGACTCTTTTTTGGATGCTTCAAGCCAAGGCCCGAAATCCTTTTATGGTCTCTTTGGACTCTTTTTTGGATGCTTCGGGACGGGGCTCAGAATCCTTTTATGGTCTCTTTGGCTTTTATGGCCTCTTTGGAATCTTTTTTTGGATGCTTCGGGTCGAGGCCCAGAATCCTTTTATAGTCGCTTTGGACCATTTGTTGGATGGTTCGGGTCGGGGCCCGGAATCCTTTGCGCTTTCAACCGTGCTAGGGGAGCGACCCTGAACAGTGGGTATCCATCTTCATGCGAAGTGTCATGCACTGCTACGCATGTTAGACCCTCTATTTTTCTTGCTTCGAGTTGGTGGCTCCGGGTGGTGGTGTTGTAACAGAAACGATGTCGTACCTCACAAAAACGCTGCCCACATCGCAATGCCTTAGCTCTTTTAGCTTTACCTTAGGGTCATACTAGGCCTTCGTTTGATCTTGATACTTCGTCAGATTGGCCACAACATGGAGCCGTGTTTCTTCGGATAGGTCCAACGAAGCGCACCTCTTGCCTTCGTCCTCGGGTTCTATTGTCCGCAAGGAGCCTCCTTTCAACTTCGTTGGGGTCATGGCTTCGTCTCTGAACAACAGTCTGAACGGAGTGAACCCTGTTGATCAGGCTTGGGTGGTCCAAATGGACCACAAAATCTTTGGTAGCTCTTTGGTACATAGTCCCTTTGTGAGGCCTACTATGCGGAGATTGAGGCCAGATAAGATGTTTCCATTGGCCCTTTCGATGGCTCCATTCGACTGCGGGTGCCTGACGGCTGCGAAGCACAACTGAATGCCCAGGCCTTCGCAGAATTCTTTGGAGGGTTCCACATCAAACTATGTGATGTTGTCGATTGTTAATTGCCTAGACACTTCGAATCTGTAAATGATATTTTGCTAGAAGAATTTCTAGACACTCTTTGAGGTGATGGCTGTTAGGGGCTCGACTTTGACCCATTTTGAAAAATATTCGATCGCCACCACCCCAAACTTCAGACTCCCATTTGCTTTCAGGAATGGTTCGATTAAATCCATACCCCACCTGGCTAGGGGCCATACCGGGGCAATAACTTATAGTGGCAACGGTGGTCGGTGGTTTCACCTCCCCATCCATTGACACCCTTTGCAAGTGCACACCAAGGCTTCGACGTCGGCCATTACCGTCGGCCAATAGGGACCTTGGTAGAGCGTCTTCCCGGCTAGGGCTCGGGGTGTTAGGTGGCTATCGCATAAGCTTTCGTGAATATCTTGGAGAATTTGCTAGCCTTCTTGCTAGGTGATGCATCGAAGTAGTGGCGAGCATACTCCAGACTTGTATAGTATACCCTTGATAATGTGATAATGTCGGACCCTACATTGCAGCCTTGAGAGCTCGGGGCCTTCTAGAAGCGCGGCTTCGTCTTAGAGCATACTCATGATTGGGCTCCACTAATCATTGTTGGGTATGCAAAGTACATCGGCAAGTATCAGGGGTGGCACCGAAGGGGCTGATAGTTCTTCGAAGAAGGCCCCTTGCGGGATATCTTGACCTCCGTCCGCCGCTTTGGCAAGGGCATCAGGTTGTTGGTTGTCGGCTCTTGGAATACTTCGGACTGAAATACCTTGAATGTTTCTTAGGCCTTACCGACCTCAACCAGGTACGTGGCGAGGTCCGGATGTCAAGCTTGGAAGATCTTATCTAAATGCCCAACGATAATTTGGGAGTCTGTTTTTACTATGACCCAAGCGACGCCAAGTGCGTGCGCTTTTCGAAGACCCAACAAGATGTCTTCGTACTTAGCTACATTATTTGTGGCTTTGAAATTGAGCCTTACAGAGTACAATGCTTTTTGATCCGAAGGTGAAATTATTACCACTTAGGCGCCTACTCTGGATGCTTGATACGCGCTATCGGAGTAGATGGTCCAGATCCCTTCGCTAGGTCCCTCTAGCACCCATATTGCTGGCGGAGTCCATTCTGCCACAAAGTCGGTGATCAATTGTGATTTTATTGCCGTGCACGGGAGGAACATTATGCCGAAGGGGACGAGCTCTACGACCCATTTCCCTATTCTCCCACTAAAGTCCTTTCTCCTGAGAAAATCTCTGGGGGGGGGGGTAGGACGTCAGGACGGTTATATTGTGAGCAAGGAAGTAGTGTCGCAGCTTCCTCGAAGCCATTATGAGGGCATATGCATTTTGTTCGAGCTCGGTATACCTCGCCTTCGCTCTCGACAGTGCTTCGGATACGAAGAATACTAGCCTCTGAATATGCTTCCCTTCGAGTTCCACCTCCCGTACGAGTATGACACTTACAGCAAAGCCGGTGGTCGCAAGGTACAACAATAGGGTTTCTTCAACGAGGGGGTCATGAGTGTTGATAGATTGGCGAGATAATATTTGATGTTGTCGAAGCTTTTCTGGCACTCCAGGGGTCCATGATAAGTCTTTCAATGCTTTTAATGCTTTAAAAATGGGGAGTCTTCGTTCCGCGGATCTTGCGAGGAATCGGCTCAAAGCGCTGAGGTGGCCGGTTAGCTTCTGGACTTGTTTCAAATTTTCTAGTGGAGCCATTCTTTGTAGCACACTGATCTATGTGGGGCTAGCTTTGATGCTTCGACTCCAAACTAGATACCCTAACAATTTTCCTGTCTGCGCCCCAAAGACTCTTCTCGGGGTTGAGACGGATCCCGCTTTCTTTGAGACTTTCAAATGTCTCCGCTATGTCTAAGCTATGATGGTGCTTTTTGCACTTTTAATTATAATGCCATCCATATAGGCTTCGATATGCCTGCCTATTTGATGACCTAAGGCTTTAACAATTAACCTCGAAAAGGTAGCCACGACTTTTCTCAAGCCAAAAGTCATTCTTACATAGCAGAAAACTCTCGAAGGAGTAACAAAGCTAGTCTTGGCTTCGTCTTCCCACTTTAACCATATTTGATGGTAGCCAGAATATGCATCGAGAAAGCCTAGAAGCTCAGATCCAGCTGTTGAATCAACCAATAGATCAATGTGTGGCATGTGATAGGGGTCACGAGGGCATGCTTTATTTATGGAAGTGAAATCGATACACATGCACCATTTTCCCGTGTTCTTATTTTTGACGAATACAAGGTTCGACAGCCACTCTGTGGGGGATTATTTCCCTAATGACTCTAGCCCGAAATAGTTTATCCACCTCTATCTTGGTAAGATCGGCCCTTTCTATGGACAACTTTCACATCCCCTAGCGCACGGGCCTGGCCCTCGAGTTCACAAGCAGAGAGTGTTCTATGATGCATCGGTCCACCCCTAGGATGTCTTCGTCTGACCATGCAAAGACGTCCATATTGTTTCAGACTACCTCCTCCAATGAAGCCATGACTTCTGGAGCTAGTCCTTCACCGAATTGGATGAGGTACTCCTTACCCCCTTCAGTAAGGATCTTCGTGATGAATCCTCCAAGGCAAGGCTTGAGGGCCAGTCCCCTTACTAGGTCTGGGGTCGGTTCTTCGCCTCTAGGGTGCTCCTACATGCTGTTGATTTGTTGAGCTTCGAGCGAGGCTGCATGGCCGTACTCCACCCTTCGTGCGACGGTCTATTCACCGAGGACGGTGAGCACCCCTCCCTGGGTCAGCATTTTCAGGCACAAATAGTGGTGGTGCGCTATGGCCCCGAATTGGTCCAATATGCCCCTTCCAAAGATAGCGTTGTAGGTGTACGGGGCATCAACGATGTCAAAGACAACCTCTTTAGATCTTGCGAGGTGGCCTTCCCCGAAGGTGACCTCTAGGCCTATCAGGCCGAGGGCATCGAGGGGGGGGGGGGAGCAGCGGCGAAGCCTTGTAGGGGGTGAGCCGTTGGGAGTAGGTGATTCCACGAGATGTAGAGCAGATCGAAAGGCGTGAATGAAGATTATGTCGGCGGAGCTCCCTCCATCGACCAGCACCCGACGAACCTCAGTGCTTGCAATGTCGGTGGAGATGACGAGGGGGTCAACATGGGGGAACTTGACACTAAGTGCATCATATGATGTGAAGGATATGGGCACGTGCGACCACTCGGGCATAGCCGAAGTAGATGCCGAGGTCCCAATGTGCCCCACCTCGCGTACGTATTCCCTTCGTTGCCACTTTGACATGCTGCCCATGGCACCACCTCTAGTGATGGGCAGCACTATGCGCTTCTAGCTGTCAGGCACATCTTTGGTCTTTGGGGGCGGAGTATGTTAGGCACCGGCGGGTACCTAGGGGCTTTCACCTCCTTTGATCCGTCCAACTGCCTGGACCAACTTAGAACGGATGGTATGTGGTGCTCCATTGGTGGTCCCTCGGCTGGTGCTTCACTCGAGGTACCTACAGGCATTCTGATTGCCCCTTCGAGATTCTTGATCTTCTAGGTCACTTATTGTGATGACTTCGTAGTGTGTTGATGGCCCATTGAGCCTGCCTTGGGCTTGAGGCTAGTCTGTAGCTGCCTGTCGCCACCTTTGCATCTCTGCCTTGAGATGGGCCATCTTAGTAGCCATGGTGTCTTGGGGGATCCCACTTCCTCTGGAGTGAGCCTCTAGGTCTTGTGATCAAACGAAGTCGGTTAGGATAGTCGTCAAAGCCAAGAGAGGGTCTTTGGGCTGGCAGAGGCCAATGACCCCTTGAAGCGCGGGGGCCTAATGGCCTGCAGATGGGATAGTGGACCCTGAGGGGTCTCCGGTTTTCTGGTAAAGTGCTTGGGGCTATGAAGGTAGTGTCTTCGCTTGAAGATGTGATATTTGTCTAGGGGGACTACGGAGGGCTCTGTAGCCCCTATGGTGGTGTCTAAGGGTTCCTGTCAGGAGGTCCGAGTGGACCTTCGGATGGGAACCATGCTTTTGCTTCTATTCGGCGGCATGGCCTCAGAGAGTTGGATGGTAGAGATGTTAGTTTTTGTACTAAAGTCCCCACAGATGGTGCCAACTATTGCCGTAAAAGATTACGCTAATAGGTTCGAATAGCCTCAAAGGGATAACTAAAGAAAGAGGTTAACTGCGGACTGGGTCAGGCCTCTGAACAAGATAATAACCTTAGCCCAATTTGAAGTGTGCTCTATTACGCGAATGAATGTCCTTATTACGGTAGAAGGGAGGGTTATTTATAGGCAAAGATCCAACAAGGAAATTCTACCCTACCCTCTAGTTACAACTGTCATAATGTACTCTATTCATGAGGTCCCATAGAGGTGGGATGTTAAGAACATGCGTGAACTCTCTAGTAAAGCAAACATCTTGTCCCGTTTTATGGCGCCCCTTCGGATAGCGCCATGGGCTTCAAGCCTCCTCCTTTGGAGTACCGTGGGGACGATAAAAGGCTTCACACTCTACACGCTCCGAAATCCTTTCGGAGCTGTCCGTGCTAATGGCATGACTGATGGGATTATTTCTCCCCAACAATAGCCTTTACTAATAAATTGTCCATGTTTTGACTAGACTAATTTATTAGACTCTAATACTACCTTAACATATCCTTACACAAAACAGAACCGCTGATAATATTTTTGTTGATAGTAGGGACATGTTGCACGTTCCTCAGCTGCACGATCTTTCCCAAAGAAAACTTCAGTTATGTAGTGCCAACATCATGAATAGAAGCATGTGACCCATTCTCCATTAAGATGGAAGAATCGTGGACGGACTGATGAGAAGTAAACATAGATATGTCAGCACACACATGAACATTGGCACCCGTATCAAACAACCAGTTTGTATTCTGAAATACTAAAAGTACAATAAATGGATTACCGTACCCATCCTCAGTGTTGCCGATGGTCACCATATTGACATTCTTAGCCTTTTGCCCGTTACGGTTTACATGATCTGGATAATATTTGGAGAAATGTTCCAGTTCATTGTTGTTGGGATCATTTTTGGTCACATGCGTGGCTTGGGAGATCTACTTAACTCTAGTGCGGGCCCTAAATTCTTGGGGGTTATGAGCGTGCCAATCAGTATGACCCTACAACTGATAAGGCATGGAAAATCATTAGTAGCACCGTTGATTGGCCATTGAGCCGATGGACACAATATGCCCCGATACGCGCGTCTCGACGAAGGGCCATCGAGAGTGATTAGGCGATCAGCTGATACGCAACGCCCGTGCCATCAGACCGATGATGGGGAAAGTAGTGCGCTATACGCTCAAGTCGATCGGTAATCCCCAATGCCTATGACATGCAACACGGAATCCAAAGGTAACATATCGGCTTGTACTCCGATAGAATCTAAACTTAGCATACTAGAGAATGTTTCCATACTATTAAATCACCATGACAACAAGATCGGACCTAACCAAGATAGTTGCTTAATCACGAGTGACTAATAATCTTTCAACACATCAGGCATATTTTATTCAGATGAATGATGTACAACATAAACCAAACATAGTAGATCAAGATGTCGAACTTAACCGATGAAACCTTGAACTACGGTGTCTAATCTATGTCGGTTTAAGAGGTCATAACGATGCAGCCTTAAACCTAGCTAGTACACCAAGATAAACTAGTAATTATATCGCCCAAACCAGTGTCACAAGAGATCGAAGCGATACAGCCTTGAATGACGCTGACTTAGTCGACACAATCACCGGGGTGGCAGGACTTACCTCTTCACCGGAGATCGAGACGATGCAGCTCAGCTTTGAGTGCCAAGTCCCACGGGATTAGCCTTGAATAAACAAGGGTGGTGATACACCGAGAGTAGTATTGTGGTTGTAGTTGTAGTTGTGTGTCCTCTAATCTACCTACTAGATACAAATTTATAGTTCGGAGACTTATCGTCCACTATGACTGTAACCGATTATGTTTGTATCTCCATCTTCATTTCTATTGGCTCCTCTATATCCGATCATGTGCAATAGATGGACTCCTTTGACTAGCTTTGATTGGACCTCTTTGACTTATGCTGACCACACCAGGTCCTTACTGGGCTTAGGCCTTAACCAAATTTTGTCGTCAACATATGCCCCCTAGTTTTGGAGCATAAGTGTAGCTAATGCTTCGAAATTATCACTCTTTTAAGGCATCCTACAACATGTCACCTCAAAAGTATCATCGAATTCTCTATTAGCAACCAAAGTATCCACCTTCTAGTATCTTTGAGCTTTCTATATATCTCCTGTTGGACCGGAAACGGCGACCAGAGGGGGGGGGTGAATGGGAGCTTTTAAAATTTCGGGCTGAAAACTTAGCCTTCGGATTGGTTCAGTCTTCTGCGGAACAGGCTTCGAACACAACCTTCGAAGGTCTGGTTCGGAGGTACTTCGACAGCTC
Source organism: Zizania palustris (assembly GCA_019279435.1). Lineage (NCBI taxonomy): Eukaryota > Viridiplantae > Streptophyta > Magnoliopsida > Poales > Poaceae > Zizania > Zizania palustris. The sequence goes on along the minus strand of JAAALK010000290.1, from coordinate 75,072,341 downwards.
CGAACACAGGCTTCGCAGGAGCAAAAGTTCGAAGCCAAGAAGACTTCGCTCCACTAACAACCCTCGAAAATCTACTCTGCTAAGTCAGTGCAGGCTCCGCACACGAGGTGCTTCGAGCAGGCTTCGCACTTCACCCTTCGCAAGAGTGGACAGCCCTCTGAGGACTTCGACCAAGTACTTGGCGACAGCAACGGGTGCTGGGCTTCGTACTCGAAGGTCTACACGCACACGCAAATGGACTACGCTAAGGGCTTCGACACAAGAAGCACTACGGGAATAAAACAGGGCTTCGCTAGTAAGCAGCGAGGTCTTGCCTCGTGTTACACAGAGCGACAGCACGCTGACAAAACACACCTCGCACTAAAAACAACCTTCGCCTCAACAGGCTTCGGTGCACTAAACTAGCGAAGTATGTAGATCGAGCTCAAGCAAAAAGCACAAGACAAACAGGGCTTCGCCGCTTGAACAAGGAACACTGAAAATGAACTCAGGATGTATTCAATCGAAGTGTGGCTACAGGAGCTCAACAGTAAATGCTCAAAGTGTTAAATGTTACCTACCGAGCCCCCATATTTATAGCCCACGGCTTCATCCTAAGGAAGTGACTACTTTACCCCTAGGGTTTACATCCATTTTGTCTCTACAGAACTAAGGGGTACAAAAGGTAGTCCACCTTTATTTTGGAGGCTTCTCTGTCAGCTGCAGAGGGGACAGTGTCAGCTTTTTTCAGAACAGACAGTGTCAGCCTTTACAGTGTTGACTTCTGGAACCTCCTTTCGCACGCGAGGGGTGCGGAAGCTTCGGCGAGAAGCCTGCAGCCTGTTGGCCTTCGCTCCGCCGAAGAAGACCTTCGATACAGTGACGGTTTTGAGCCGAAGCCGTCAAAGCCCTTGGGCCTTCGCACCACCACCTCCGGAGTGGATCACCACGGCTTCGCAGCTACTCCGAGCTCGAACACCGTCCGTCCGTGTACCGAAGCCATGCATGGCCGAAGCACCACAAGTCAACCTCACTCCGGAGCTAGCCTCGCTCCGAAGTCCTTCACACTCCGAAGCCCCACCTTCGGAGTACCACCCTTCGAAGTCCCTCCTTTGTCCAAGGCCTCCGCATGAAGCATTCCATGAGCACTTCGTCGCAGTGTCTCACTCCGAGCACACTCCTCGACGAGCCTCACCTGGACCATGCCTTCGATGCGCCTCGACTTCTGAGACCTTCGTCGGGCCACCTTCGAGTGTCTCCTTCCGGAGCACACTTCGAACACCTTGCCTCCGCAGAGGACTTGATCCACCAACTTCGAAGTCACTCCATTCGGAGTACCTTCGAATGCCTCACCTCCGAGGACTTTGTCTCGGAGTACCTTCAGCCGGAGCCTCACTCCGCACTCTCTGCCTTCACCTGGCGCGTCTCGACCCGAGGACCGACCCGGACCACCTTCGCAGCCACCGTGACGGAGCTCCCCGCTCCCCTGGCATCAAGCCACCCGCTTGACCCAAGTTCACCTGGCTCGAACCCTGTCCGTCGCCTCCGAAGTCCCTGCGCACCACAGACAAACAGACAAGTGTATCCAGTACTCCGGAGACCTCTCCGGGTTATCAACCTTCGGCACACACTCCGGTGTACCGCTCAAAGTACCGAAGCCTTCGGTACAAACCCAGTCATCGCGTACTGCCGGACCCCTCCGACAGGTACACTCCGCTGCAACAGCTGCAGCAAGCAAACACCGAACACCCTTCGGTGACACACCTCCGAACACCCTTCGGAGGACCACCTCCGAAGCCCCTTCGGAGGTACCCTTCGAACAGAGGGTAAAAGCCTGTCAATCACTCATCACAACACCGAAACCATCCTTGGTTTCTCAATCTCCCCCTTGATGAGTGCATTGACAACCAAATCCAAGTTCAAGAAAATTTAAAAAATTTCGGCACACAAGTGACCATAAAACTCAGAAAAGAGCCAAAGCATGTCACTTGATAAAAGAAATTTTCTCCCCCTTTGTAAAAGAGTAAAGGCCCCTTCGGCAAAACTCCCTTTGGATAAAAACTCCCCCTGAGATGAGCAAATTTTTCTTCCCCTTTTATATCAAAAATCTCTCCCCCTTTAGAAATAATGCCTTCTTGCAGCAGAGAACATAGCAAAATCTCTCCCCCTTTGGCAATGCAAGCATCAAGGAGCATTCAAAAGATGCAAAGCTGCGAAATGAATAGAATTGCAAAGACATATAATGCAAAAATATGCCAAAATGAACACAAATGATCATGTGCTCAGCTCAATTTAACAATCTGTGAAACACGATGATGGCATGTGATTTTGTCATTTTGAAGTAAAAGCATCACCACTTAATCACAGTAGTTAGTCATGAGAAGGCAAGGACTGCGCAAAGCTAACAAATTCTACCCTAGACAGACAAGTCTTGTTCAAAAGGAGCTGTGAAAGCAAACTTGATGATCAATTAATTTTGTTGTTCTTTTTCTTAATGCAGGGGTTATTTGTTTGTCCACCTTATACTTTCCAATCAGGCCAAGCCTAGGCATGAAAGCCATCTGAAGCTTAAGGCGGTGATTTTGGCAAACACTACACTATCCCAGTTCAGACCAAAGTGCAATGGTAAGCAGTCTAGAATAGAGTAGTGCGACAAACAAACCCTCCTGGATCTTTTCATTTAAACCAGGTAAATCATGGAATTTTTTTGATTTTGATTCAGATGAATGAAACTTTTTGATGAATATCCATGAATAAAGAACACAAGTTTTCAAGTTGCAAATTTTAGTATCCAAGGAACAGTGTCTTGCTGTCAAGTAGATAAAAGATAGCTAAAAGCAGTCCTGCCTAATCAAGCTAGATACAAGATTGTGTGCTGAGCAAATTTTGATTTTTAGAAAATAAAACATCATGCACAATCAATGTTCCAGACATATTTCATAGAGCTGAGCTGTCATGATTTCTTTGAATTAAAAGCAGGCATATAATAGCAAAAGATGTAAGTGCAATTCCACACATAATGAGCATATGCAAGACAGTGAAAATCAGCTCCCCCTCACAAAATGCCGTAGGGATGACAAATACCAAGTTCCCCACGCAAGTAAGCAAATCGAGAAGCATCGAGGGGTTTTGTAAAAATATCGGCAAGCTGGTGTTGGGTATCAACATATTGAAGTTCAATATCACCCTTCTCATTGTGATCTCTGAGAAAATGATGCCGTACATCAATGTGTTTGGTTCTGGAGTGCTGAACCGGGTTGTTTGCAATACAAATGGCACTAGTGTTATCACAGAAAAGTGGAACACTCTTATAATCTAACCCGAAATCCCGCAAAGTGGAAACCATCCACAAAATCTGAGAGCAACAGCTAGCTGCAGCAACATATTCGGCCTCGGCCGTCGATTGTGCAACACTAGACTGTTTGCGGGAAGACCAGCAAACCAGAGACGTACCCAGAAAATGACAAGTACCAGAGGTACTCTTCCTATCAATTCTACACCCAGCAAAATCCGCATCTGAATAACCTCTAAGACATAAAGATGAAGACGATGAATACCATATGCCAAATTCAAGGGTGTGTTTGAGATACCTTAGAATGCGCTTAACCGCTTGGCGGTGCGAAGCTCGTGGTGAAGCCTGAAAACGAGCGCACAGGCATACTGCGAAGTGTATGTCCGGCCTCGTGGCAGTCAAATAGAGGAGGGAGCCGATCATGCTTCGGAACTCCTTCTGATCTACGGCTTCTCCATCTTCGTCAGGGTCCAATGCTACAGATGTAGCCATTGGAGTGGCGAGGGGCTTCGCATCGGACATGTCGAATTTCTTGAGCAGGTCCTTGGTGTACTTTGTCTGGTGGACAAAAGTACCTTGTTTGCTTTGCTTGATTTGCAAACCAAGGAAAAAGGTGAGTTCACCCATCATTGACATTTCAAACTCCCTGCTCATGGTATCTGCAAACTCGGCAACCAAAGCATGAGAAGAGCCACCAAAAATGATATCATCCACATAAATCTGTACTAGGAGGAAATCTTTGCCATGCTTGAGAGTAAACAAAGTTTTATCAACAGAGCCCATCAAATACCCTCGCTCAAGCAGAAAAGACTTAAGTCTATCATACCATGCCCGAGGGGCCTGCTTGAGTCCATAAAGAGCCTTATGAAGTTTAAGGACTTTATGTGGGTACTTGGGGTTTTCAAAACCAGGGGGTTGTTTTACATAAACATCTTCACCTATGAAGCCATTAAGAAAAGCACTTTTGACATCCATTTGATAGAGTTTGAATCCCCGGGATGTCGCAAAGGCAAGCAAGATCCTAATGGCCTCAAGGCGTGCAACAGGTGCAAAAGTTTCAGTAAAGTCAATCCCTTCTAGTTGAGAAAAGCCCTGAGCTACAAGTCTAGCCTTATTTCTAACAATTGATCCATCCTCCCCTTGTTTATTTTTGAAAATCCATTTTGTTCCTATGAAATGAACATTTGGTGGAGGATCAACTAAAGTCCAGACTTGGTTTCTTTCAAAATTCTCAAGCTCTTCATGCATGGCATTGATCCAACTAGAATCAGAAAGTGCATGACTAACATCCAAAGGCTCGAAAGAAGCAACAAAAGCAGCATTAGTGAAATGAGCGTGAGAACGTGTTACCCTTTGATCAAGCTCACCAATGATCTGCTCGGGAGGGTGCATCCTTTGGACATGATGTGGAGCCTCGCGGCGGGATGCAGTCTCCCCCTCAACTTGTGCGTTGGAGTGGTCCAAGATGACCGATGTTGAGGTAGTCGCTTCGGGACCTCGTGCCGAAGTAGTTGAAGCGGGGTCAGCTTCGGGGGTCGATGTCGAGGGTAGTAGGGGATCATCCTCGAATTCTCCGGGATCTTCGTCTTCGAATAAGGTCTGTTCCATGTCGTGTTCATTTGCCTGTTCAAAAGCAGAACTAACAGAGGGGGTTGATTCATCAAAAGTCACATCACATGACTCGATGACAGTGTTAGTTTCTAAATTATAAACACGATAAGAATGACCATGAGTAGTATAACCCAAAAAGATCCCGTCAGAAGAACGCGACTCAAATTTATCCAAGTTACCACGTTTTAGGATAAAGCAGCGACAGCCAAAAACTCGAAGATGAGTAACCTTGGGCTGTCTCCCAAAACGCAGCTCATAAGATGTCAAATTTAAAATTGAGCGCAAGAAAATTCGGTTTGAGATGTAACATGCAGTGTTCATGGCCTCAGCCCAGAATTTTCTAGGAGTCCTATGCTCATCAAGCATCGTCCTAGCCATCTCAACCAAAGTGCGGTTTTTCCTCTCAACAACACCATTCTGTTGAGGAACCCGCGGAGCAGAGAATTGATGTTCTATGCCATGCTCCATGCAAAAGTCAACAAAGAGACTATTTTTGAACTCGGTGCCATTATCGCTTCGAATGAATTTTAATGCACCAGGGAGTTCAGTGAAAAGTCTCAAAGCCAAGCTCCGAAAGTGTGAAAACACTTCATCCTTGCTGGCAAGAAAGAAGACCCAAGAGTAGCGAGAGAAATCGTCGACAATAACAAGTACATACCACTTGCCGCCTAAAGAACTAACCCGAGAGGGACCTACAGTGTCCATATGGAGAAGTTCTCCGGGCTGTTCAGTCATCACAGTGGTGACTGGCGAATGCGAAGCGGCAATCATTTTACCATGTCGACAGGGAGCGCAAACTAAATTCTTCTCAAACTTGAGCTTGGGCAATCCTCGGATCAGGCCTAGGGCGCTCAGACGAGCGAGCAACTCAAAGCTCATATGCCCTAGTCTCCTATGCCACTTCCAAAGCTCAGAGGTCGAATGTGCAACAAGGCAATGAGAAGAACCAGACGATTCTGAAAAATCAGCTCCAAAAACTCTCCCAACTCTAAAGATCTTACACACCACAACGCCATCAGAATTGAGCACTTGCGAAGTATCGCGATGAAATCGCACTTCGAAGCCCTCATCAAGCAACTGAGATACAGACAGCAAATTGTATCCCAGGTTCTCAACCAAAGCAACATCTTTGAGAGTGAAGTTTGCGTTAATTCTTACCACACCTTTACCTTTCACTCTACTCCTTCGATTGTTTCCGAAGGTGATATGTTCCCTTTGCTTGGTTGTTGTGAGGCTGGAGAACCAATTTACATCTCCGGTCATGTGGCGCGAACAACCGGAGTCCATGATCCACGTGCCCTCCAAGCCTCGACCTGTCGCCTACACATGATAAGAATGCCTCGATCGCTCAGTGCTGGGGTGAGTAAAATAATGACGAGGCATCCAGCACTGAGTGACACGAGTAGTAGGCACAGTAAAAGCAGACGGTCTACGCACATAATAATCAGAATGATGCAAAGTGCGAGGTCTACCTACATGCAAAGAACGCAAAGCATGTCGAGGTCTCCTACTCTGACGAGGTACAAAGCTACTCGCCCGAGGTCTACCACCATATGGAACATGGTGAACACCTCGAGGAGCAAAACCTCTCCGAGAAGCACGAGGAGCCTCGAAAACAGGACGAGAGTAAAACTCAGACTCATGCATACCTAAAGATGGGTAATGCATGTCCTGATAGCTCATCGCCTGTGCACGTCGCTCATCCTTGATGCGACGGAAACAGAAACCAATCAAATGACCCGCCCGCTGACAATAAGAACAATGAAACACTCTCCTGGGGGCACTCTCATGGGTCATAGGAGCAACTCTCACAGGCTCCTTGGGTTTCTTCTGAGTGGCTTTCTTGGGAGGATTTTTCTTGGTAGGAGGAGCGGTTTTCTTTGGTGGATGGGTAGGCTTTTTGGCTGGTGGGGTGTCCAACAGAGCTCTCTCTTTCTCTAGGGTGGTAGGAGAGGTAAAAACAGTTTTGGACTTACTGTCTGAAGCTATCCTCTCAAAACCCAAACCTAGAGCTACCCCGGCTCTGTCAGCACACAACTTGGTCTTGGCCAAGAGCAAATCCATCCTACCCTTCCCTTCAGTGCATTTATTTACCACGGAAAGAAGGTATTCATTTTCTGACATGAGGTTCTCAGCTCGCTCTCTAACAGTGCCTAGCTGGTCCTTAAGGGTGATGCAAGTGTCACAAACAGGTTGCACATCCTTAGAACTACCGGCCCTCTCCAATCTAGCCTCCAAGTCATGAACATGCTTATCACGTAAAGAAATGCTATCGCGTAATAAAGAGCAGTTCATGCAATCAATAATTTCATGAGGTCTAGAATCCACCTCCAAAAGCTGCTTCTGTGCAGTCTCAAGCTCAGAAAGAGTTTGAGCATGAACAGAACGCAACTGAGCAAGCTCACCCATGACAACAGAACATGATTCACATTCAGCATCATCAAACTTAGACTTAAGCATGGCATATTCAGTAGATACATTTTCTAGCCTAAGTCTAAGGTCTTTTCTTTCTCTAGCGGCTTGCACAAGTAATCTATCCTGACCTAGCACAACTTCATTCAGCTCATCTAATTAATTAGAAGCTGGTCAGATGATAGGTTTACCTCAGATGAGTCAAGCTCATCGCCGCTGTGATCGCTGTCGGCCATGAAGCAAAGGCCGGTGAAATCACGTCCCTTCTTGTCCTTCTTGTCCTCCTTTCTTGGGGACTCCTCCTCCTCAGAGCTCGACTCCTCAGTTGAGGAAGTGTCGATGTCGCTGAGAGCAGCAACAAAAGCTCTGGAAGCGGCCTTGGCTACTTTCTTAGCCATCTTGCCGCGCTTGCCCTTCACAAAGGGCTTCCTCTCCTTTTGTGGAATTTGGGGCGGTCACTCTCTTCTCTCTTTTTGATCTTGGGGCAATTAGCCTTGATGTGAGAAGTGTCGCCACATTCATAGCAACCACTAAAACCACTTCTCCTCTGATCCCGTCTCTCATGATGAAAGCGGGTGAACCTCCGGGCAATGAGAGCAAGCTCATCATCAGCTAGAGTATCCACCTGCTCCTTTGTGACGGAGACCAGGGAGGACAAAGCAAAACCATCTGCAAGAACACAAGTGCCTGATGTGCTTGGTTCTGCAGTGGTGCCACGGCTTGTGCTAGAAACCAATGCCAATGGCTGTGGCAAAGAGCTTCTGTGCACAGCAAGAGATGCCTTAGCAATCTCTGTGGACTTCAGCTTGCTAAAGAGTTCATCACAGGTTAGAGTGTCATAGCCTGTGGACTCCTCAATGCTGGATATCTTCACCTCCCATATGCTACGGTCAAGAGCATAGAGAAGCTTGATAGCCCTATCATGATCACTGTAAGCAAGCGTCCCGTTGGATCGCAAGTTACTCACTATAGCATCAAAGCGCGAAAACATGGCATCTATAGATTCACCAGGTGCCTGCACAAACAGCTGATACTGTTGGTTGTAGGTGCTTTGGCGCCTGGCCTTAATCTGAGTAGAGCCCTCATGATAAATAGTGAGTGTTGTCCAAATCTCCCTAGCAGTCCTAAGGTGCTGTACCCTGTCAAACTCACTCCGACTCAAACCAATGAACAGTATGTTCCTTGCCTTCGAGTTGGCAATATACTGATCTTTTTCAGTTTGAGTGGTGCGGGTATCAGGGATGGAGTATTGTGAGTCCACAATCTCCCAAATTGCATTTCCTTGGCTTAACAAGTAAGCCTCCATGCGCACCTTCCAGTATGCAAAATCTGTCCCATCGAACAGAGGAATTTTACTGCCTCTATCCATGTCGCCAACAGATCACAAAACCGGTTAAGGTCAACTGGTGATCTTAACCTGCTCTGATACCAATTGTTGGACCGGAAACGGCGACCAGAGGGGGGGGTGAATGGGAGCTTTTAAAATTTCGGGCTGAAAACTTAGCCTTCGGATTGGTTCAGTCTTCTGCGGAACAGGCTTCGAACACAACCTTCGAAGGTCTGGTTCGGAGGTACTTCGACAGCTCCGAACACAGGCTTCGCAGGAGCAAAAGTTCGAAGCCAAGAAGACTTCGCTCCACTAACAACCCTCGAAAATCTACTCTGCTAAGTCAGTGCAGGCTCCGCACACGAGGTGCTTCGAGCAGGCTTCGCACTTCACCCTTCGCAAGAGTGGACAGCCCTCTGAGGACTTCGACCAAGTACTTGGCGACAGCAACGGGTGCTGGGCTTCGTACTCGAAGGTCTACACGCACACGCAAATGGACTACGCTAAGGGCTTCGACACAAGAAGCACTACGGGAATAAAACAGGGCTTCGCTAGTAAGCAGCGAGGTCTTGCCTCGTGTTACACAGAGCGACAGCACGCTGACAAAACACACCTCGCACTAAAAACAACCTTCGCCTCAACAGGCTTCGGTGCACTAAACTAGCGAAGTATGTAGATCGAGCTCAAGCAAAAAGCACAAGACAAACAGGGCTTCGCCGCTTGAACAAGGAACACTGAAAATGAACTCAGGATGTATTCAATCGAAGTGTGGCTACAGGAGCTCAACAGTAAATGCTCAAAGTGTTAAATGTTACCTACCGAGCCCCCATATTTATAGCCCACGGCTTCATCCTAAGGAAGTGACTACTTTACCCCTAGGGTTTACATCCATTTTGTCTCTACAGAACTAAGGGGTACAAAAGGTAGTCCACCTTTATTTTGGAGGCTTCTCTGTCAGCTGCAGAGGGGACAGTGTCAGCTTTTTTCAGAACAGACAGTGTCAGCCTTTACAGTGTTGACTTCTGGAACCTCCTTTCGCACGCGAGGGGTGCGGAAGCTTCGGCGAGAAGCCTGCAGCCTGTTGGCCTTCGCTCCGCCGAAGAAGACCTTCGATACAGTGACGGTTTTGAGCCGAAGCCGTCAAAGCCCTTGGGCCTTCGCACCACCACCTCCGGAGTGGATCACCACGGCTTCGCAGCTACTCCGAGCTCGAACACCGTCCGTCCGTGTACCGAAGCCATGCATGGCCGAAGCACCACAAGTCAACCTCACTCCGGAGCTAGCCTCGCTCCGAAGTCCTTCACACTCCGAAGCCCCACCTTCGGAGTACCACCCTTCGAAGTCCCTCCTTTGTCCAAGGCCTCCGCATGAAGCATTCCATGAGCACTTCGTCGCAGTGTCTCACTCCGAGCACACTCCTCGACGAGCCTCACCTGGACCATGCCTTCGATGCGCCTCGACTTCTGAGACCTTCGTCGGGCCACCTTCGAGTGTCTCCTTCCGGAGCACACTTCGAACACCTTGCCTCCGCAGAGGACTTGATCCACCAACTTCGAAGTCACTCCATTCGGAGTACCTTCGAAATGCCTCACCTCCGAGGACTTTGTCTCGGAGTACCTTCAGCCGGAGCCTCACTCCGCACTCTCTGCCTTCACCTGGCGCGTCTCGACCCGTGGACCGACCCGGACCACCTTCGCAGCCACCGTGACGGAGCTCCCCGCTCCCCTGGCATCAAGCCACCCGCTTGACCCAAGTTCACCTGGCTCGAACCCTGTCCGTCGCCTCCGAAGTCCCTGCGCACCACAGACAAACAGACAAGTGTATCCAGTACTCCGGAGACCTCTCCGGGTTATCAACCTTCGGCACACACTCCGGTGTACCGCTCAAAGTACCGAAGCCTTCGGTACAAACCCAGTCATCGCGTACTGCCGGACCCCTCCGACAGGTACACTCCGCTGCAACAGCTGCAGCAAGCAAACACCGAACACCCTTCGGTGACACACCTCCGAACACCCTTCGGAGGACCACCTCCGAAGCCCCTTCGGAGGTACCCTTCGAACAGAGGGTAAAAGCCTGTCAATCACTCATCACAACACCGAAACCATCCTTGGTTTCTCATCTCCGAAGCACTGTTTTCACATTACATAAGTCTTCATCAACCTCCTCATCTTCTTCATCGCTTCTCTCTTCGGCCATGGAGGACTGTTATGGATGTCGCCTAGTTCGATGCATCTACTTCTCTCTGGTGGCGGCGTCGGACTAAGCTTCATCCCACATAGCCCGACAATGGTGTCATTTGAACAATTTCGCCAAAATCCAACCCCTTCAATCCAGGTCCTATGAGCAATCCAGCGCTTTCAAAACATGCATGTCATCATCATGCACTTTTGCCGAACGTTGCAGCCGGTCCCACCAAATCCACTGAGATCGTCTTGACCCGCATGCCGAGGCATCGTCTCCACCTTATAAGTACCTATCGGCTTCATCTTATTTTCTACGCCTCCACATAACAACCCTCTGTCCTTAGCCCTTGATATCATCGCCAGCATCTTCGTACTGCTCCCAGGGCCCTCAAAACCGTGACTCTATCATCTTCCTTTCCTTCACCGGCCTTTGACTCCATTGATCATTACAATGGCCACCCATACTTCTATCCCCGAGGTTAGTTTTTTTAATATTCCATCATTTTTATCTTTTTCTTACCGTTCATTGGTGTTCTTGTCCATGTTTCGGCTTTCACTTTGAAATCCTTTTTTTCTTCGATTTTTCTTTTCTTCAGTAGAACCTGAAGAACCATATACGGATCCCCATTGCTAACCACCCTTCTAGCTTCTATCTAGGTCCTTTGGGCAATTCTAATCCTTCTGATCCTTTGAGCTTTAGAGCTTTTCCTTCTCCTTTGCCCAGTTGGAGGGAAAAGTACCTAAGAGTATCAATCGCCAATCGTACTTTTTGGGATGAGATCGACATCGGGCATTGCATTGGCTTGTCTCTCATTGAACCATATAGAAATGAGCTGATGCTTGCCGCTGCCTGTTATTTTTGGTCCGATGCTCTCAACGCCTTCCTTTTCCGCCGCGGACCAATGAGTCCTACTTTCCTTGACATATTAGCGTTGATTTCTATTGACATCGTTTCTCCCAGCAGTCCTCTTTTCTTCCAATCTAAATCAACCCGCCGCCTTGACATCAAATCCTTCGGGGGTTGGGTCAAATATATTTCCAAGCACAATAAAAAGATTGGACCTGTAGATACCCGCGAGCACGTTGCTTTCCTTAACCTCTGGTTGGAAATATTTATATTTTATGAATCCACCCTTGTTCCAACTTCTCACCTCTAGTTCATGGGCAAGCAGCTTGTTCTGATACCTGCTTGGGGCCACTTACCATCTTCTTTAGCAATTATTGGTCAAGCTATCAGATGGTGAACCCGTGGGCCACTTTGGTGGTCCTTAGTTGTTTTTGTAGCTTTGGCTCAATGTTTACACGACTGAAGTCACCAATGATCCCCCTTTCGCCCTGATGGAGTTTCCTTTTGACTACCTAGAATCAGCCAACCCCACATATCGTCAATGCTTATCTTTGGGTGAGGCGGACCGCTTGCCGCCCTGCTATCCGAATGTCACCCGATCATCTAAGCCACTAGTTTTAGGGTTACACCATGACTTCATCCTTGAGAAAATCACTTGGTACCCATATGACTTCTTGTCTAAGTATGAACACCCTCATCGACTAATTCTCACCGACGTATGTAGGGACAAGGAGTCTATCAAAATCTTTAAATCCCTTATCACTCCTTGTATTCTTCCAATCAACTTTACTGTCGGCCATCTCCGCAAAGCTTCCTACGAATTTTATCATCCGACGGTTTGTTCACGTCAACTGGGCTTTGGTCAGTTGGCATTCCATCTGTTCTTCATCAGTCAACTCCAAGTCGGTGGAGAAGTAAAAGACAACTTAGAGTATGATCTGTTGGGGAATAGGGGAGCTACGCTGCCGTCAAATTCAAAATTTATGCCCTAGGCCCAAAACTCATGCGCGTGTGAGATCATGGATCGGTACCTTCTAGCACGAGACACGCTAGGTGCAGCGAAAGAAGATGTTGGAGCAGCACGTCAAGCCTCTCCTCGCTTCGTCCTTGCCATCCTTCGCTGATCCGATCGATGAAGATGACGTAATCATTCACGTGTAGATGTCCACAAGCGTAGCTATTGGAGCAACGCCTCCACGGAGTCCACACGTACAGGGATGGAGTACCTCCCACGGCAGCATGCTAGCACCGCACTTGAGAGATGGGGATCCTTGACCTCAACGTTTGAGATCAAGAAAGGAAGGAGAGAACTCTTGGGTGGCTAGGTCTAATCTAGGCTTATTGCTTGCCCCAAGACGTCCTCCTCCTCTCCTTTTATAGGGCTGAGAGCCCCCTGGTCGTGCTCATCTCGAAACCCTAAAAATCGTAACAGATCCAATCTGTTTGCTCACGTCAGAACTTCCAATCCTGGATCAGAACTTCAGACATGGTATTTTAGGTCACCTGATACAGTACGACACGGAACAGATCTAATCTGTTATCGCCCACCTCAGAACTTCCAATACCATATCGGAACTTCAGATTAGTACAAAAATTCCCCGATTCTGAATCGAAACTTCTAGCTCGTCGAAACTTCGAAGCAACATTTGCTTTCTGTATCAAGACCAGAAAATAACCAGAACTTCTGATACTCCCTATCTGAACTTCCGATACACAGAATTTTCTTGGGCATATCCTTCATGATCGACTGCTCCTCATGGCCGACCATATTCCTTATGGTGATTTGGCTTCATAGTTGGCCTATTGGGCTAGTCCTACTAGTTATGTCCAATGGTGAGTCGAGTGGAAAGAACATCTATTCAATTGTCCCTCGAGGACGTATTGCATGCGACTGCATCCTAACTTCGATGGCGAATACTTTGAGGTATTTGCTCCTTGTCACCATCTTATCACCCTTTGATCATATTTGTATCTGTAGGAGGATGACTTTGATGCGCCCACCGAGAGCCAAAGCGATCGGTCAATATCCTATGGGCTAGTAAAAGCCACCACCAACTTGGGCATCAGTGCTCCTACTCCAACAACTTGGCTTAATTGGAGGCGAGTTAAGACCTTGGGGTGCAAGTGCAAGGCGTTGGATGTAGTTGTGCGCCGATCCACTAGAGCTCGGGCTGCCCAACCAACTCTGCTAGCTCCAACTCTATTGCATTCGGTAACCCTTCATCCCTCTCTCATGACATCCTTCTTGTAACACACATTTCTTAATGCTCTTTACCTTTTTGTCTTGCAAACGATACCGATTGCTTCCCCAACAACATATATACATGCTATTTTCTTTTATTCACCGTTTGTCGAAGGACCTACATCGACTTAGGTTTGTTCCTGCCATTTTACAATAATTTGATTCTTTGTGGTTTTAGTTTTTGATACCTTTCCATTACTTCAGCCATCATCTCTTGCTCCCCTTGACATTGCATCTCTTTATGCGACATTCGACACAATGGCTGATGACCCCGCTAGGTGCTTCCCCTGCTCCAATCGCCGAATACGTTGTTGCGACGGTCGTCTTTGAGACCACTATCCCAGAGGACACTGCCATCGGTACCGTCGCTCCGTCCGATGCCATCACCGAAGCTCCATCTGCTACCGCTGATGCCTCTCACTAGGTAGCTTCTTTTTCCTTGACTTCATTTTGTTTTACAAGGGGCTTATATCGGTCTTCGGCATAGCCGACATTTGATCTTTTGTCTAGAGATTTCTCATGTGTCTAAAGAAGCCAACTCAGTGTCAAATGATTTGTCTTAGCAAGCATCTGCTTACCAAATTAAAAGAGGTAAATTTTTTGCACAAGAAAAACTGATGCTTGACTTTATTTTAGGGAAAATTACTCGCATGCCATTATAATTTTCAGAAATTGCCTATATGCCACTGTCAGTGACTGTGGCGGCCCCCATCTGTCAGTGACACACCAATGGCATATTGGCAAACCGTAAAAATTGTAATGGCACGGAAAAAATTAACCCTTTATTTTACCACGTGAGTTAGAGCACATCGGTTTGACCGGCCTAACATGGACGATTCGACTGCAGGTGTCTGGTCCGTCTAACCGGTCATGCCAGGCTGGTCTGACTGCCCCATGCCAGGAAATTTTAGGACACGTGGGGCAAGCCCAGGTTGTAATTTGAATGCCAATTCAAGTGGATATTTGGCAAATATTTCAGAAAATCATGAGGATGATTGGATGAGAAACCAAGGGCTGGTTTCAGAGTCTGTGATGAGTGATTGACAGATTTTATCCTCTGATTCGAAGGGGTACCTCCGAAGGGGTTCAGAGGTTGTTTCACCGAAGGGTTCGGTGGGTCCGTTTGCTGCGGCTGTTGCAGCGGAGTGTGACTGTCGGAGGAGTCTGACAGTACACAATGACTTGGTCGTACCGAAGGGTTCAGTACTTTGGGCGGTACACCAGAGTGTGTACTGGAGGTTGTTTACCCGGAGAGGTCTCCGGGGTACTAGATACACTTGTCAGTCTATCTGTGGTGCGCAGGTGACTTCGGAGGCGACGGACGGTTCACAACAGGTGAACCTGGGTCAAGCGGGAGGCTTGATGCTAGGCGAGCGGGGAGCTCGGTCACGAAGGCTACGAAGGGGTCGAGGTCGGTCCTTGGGTCAAGGTGCGCCGAGCGAATGCAGAGAGTGCGAAGCATGGCTCCGGTCGAAGGTACCCCGAGACGAAGTCCTCGAAGGCGAGGCACTTTGAAGGGTACTCCGAATGGAGTGACTTCGGAGTACGGTGGACAAAGTCCTCATCGATGAGGCAAGGCGGTCGAAGTATGCTCCGGATGGAGGTACTCGAAGGTTCACCCGACGGAGGTTCGTCGATGAGTGTGCTCGGGGAGACACACTGCGACGAAGTGCTCATGGAATGCTTCATGCGGAGGCCTTGGACAAAAGAGGGACTTCGAAGGGTGGTAATCCGAAGGTGGGGCTTCAGAGTGTGGTTGTCTTGAAGTACTTCGGCCATGCATGACTTTGGTACATGGACTGACGGAGTTCGAGCTAGGAGTAGCTGTGAAGCCGTGGTGGTCCACTCCGGAGGTGATGGTGCGAAGACTCAAGGGCTTTGATGGCTTCGGCTCAAAACCGTCAATGTATCGAAGGCTGACTTCGGTGAAGCGAAGGCCGTTAGGCTCAAGGCTTCTCGCCAAAGCTACCGCACCCCTCGGTTGCGAAGGGAGGCTTCAGAAGAATCCAAAACTGCAAAAGCTGACCGTGTCTGCTCTGCAAAAGCTGATGTTGTCTCCTCTACGAAGCTGTCAAAAGAAGCCTCCAAATAAAGTAGACTACCATCTGTACCCCCTGTCTGAGAGAGACAAAAACAGTGTAAACCCTAGGGGTAAAGTAGTCTATTCACAAGGCTAAATAGTGTCCTATAAATAGTAGAGGCTGGCTAGGCAACAGTAACACTTTGAGCAGTCATTTTTAGAACTCTTGTGCTAGCCGCCACACCCTCTGTATTCATCCTGTGAATTCATTTTGTGTTCCCTGTTCACGCAATGAAACTTTGATTCTGTTTTCATTTACTGCTTGAACTTGTATGCTTGCTTTGCACTGCATGTTTTGATCTCTCTGGGCTTCACTTCTTCCTGGTTTGAGTTTATTGCACTGGAGTGTTCTTGGAGAAGTGTGAGTGTTCAATGCGTGTGAAGTGTGTTTTTCAGTGTGAGTTCGCTCTGTGAAAACTAGAGGTTAGTCCTCTCTGATTACTAGTGAAGCACTGTCCGTGGCTGAAATCGAAGCCTGTCTTCTTCCCTATCGAAGTCCTTAGCGCAGTGTGCTCTGTTAGTTTAGACCTTCGAAATACGAAGCCTAGTACCTATTGCTAGTGCTGAGTATCTGGTCGAAGTCGTCAGAGGGAAGTCATCTCTTGCGAAGGGTGAAGTGCTGAAGTCTGCTCGAAGGCACCTAGTGTGCGGAGCCTGCACTAACTTAGCAGAGTTGAGTTTTTGGTGTTGTGGGTGGAGCGAAGTCTTTTTGACTTCGAACTTTTGCTCTTTGCGAAGCCTGGTTTCAGAGCTGTGAAATACCTCCGAACCAGAACTTCGAAGGGTGTGTTTGAAGTTTGTTCCGCAGAAGACAGAACTAAAATAGAAGGCTATTTTTAGCCTAAAATTTTAATAGCTCCCATTCACCCCCCTCTGGTCGCCGTTTTCGGTCCAACATTGGAGGACTCCAATTATTCAATATTTGAGAGATCCAGGTAAGCGGGATGATCGGAAAGTTCGGCGACAAGCATTTAAATTTATGTTACTTGACGATGAGTTGTATCGCCGAACAATTGATGGAGTACTTTTTAAAAGTTTGAATGCCGATCAGTCTAGACTTGTGGGTGAAGTACATGAAGGTCTTTGTGGTACTCATCAGTCGGCCTAGAAAATGAGTTGGATGCTCAAAAGAGCGGGTTTTTATTGGCCGACTATGACTGAGGTTTGTTTTAAGTACTATAGAGGATGTGAAGCTTTTCAAAGGTTTGGTAATATCCAGCTTGCTCATGTATCTTTACTTAATCCTATTATCAAATCATGGTTGTTTCGAGGTTGGGCCTTGGACTTCATCGGCCAAATTAATCCTTCCTCTTCAAAATGGCATTGGTTCGTGTTAATGGCTACGGATTACTTCACCAAGTGGACCGAGGCCGTGCCTCTCAATAATATGACGCAAAACGAGGTAATTGATTTTATCTTGAAGCACATTATACATAGATTCGGTAAACTCTTTACCATACTATGCTCAGGTCAATGGTTAGGTCGAGTCTTGTAATAAAACTGTGATTAAGCTCATTAAGAAAAATATTGAAGAGTTTCCTAGAAGGTGGTATGAAGTGCTTTTTGAGGCATTATGAGCATGTAGAGTTGCAAAGCATGACGCCACTAAGGTAAGTCCATATGAGTTGGTATATGGACAAGAAGTCGTTTTACCCATAGAGGTGAATCTTAGCTCTTCAAGGTTACTTAAGCAAGATGACTTATTGGTCGATGAGTATGAAACTCTTTTGAAGGATAATTTAGAATAAGTGACCAATAAGAGATTAAGAGCAGGGGCATGTGTTGATAGCAAAAAATGGCATTAATGGTCAAATTTGTCAAAATATCACTTTTTGGTAATTTGGGGCGAAAATATGCCAGACCTGTCACAGGCCGGTCCAACCGGCCATGTAGGCCCGGTCTGATCGGCCATGTAGGTCCGGTCAGACCGATCCAATCTAAGTCTGAGTCCAATTAATTAGTTTTGGAGTATTTTTTATCCCTAATTAATTTCTAACAATTTGAACTCGTATCTAAGTCAAATTAGAGCCCGGACACGTCATGTCCAACCCCTATAAATATAGGGGCATGGCCGATTCAAGGACCCCCTCGAAACACTAATAGATCCAATCTATTATTTTACCTTGAATCACACTTTTATCTTTCAATCTACTTTCCTTGCCCTAGGATTAGTTTAGCACGTACATCTTTGTGAGTTTGCGTTGTAAACTCTCTGTCCGCTACGTCGTAATCACGGTAAGCCTTGTTGATTTGCTTATGAATCATCCGTTTCATCCACATAACGTATTTTTATCGTTTTATCGGTAATTCGGTCTCTTGGCCGAATATCCTATAATCTTTTGGAGTTTTGTAGTGTTTTCATCTTATCTTCTTCGCCAAGAACTCTTGTTCCAAGTTGTCCATGGCAAGACGGTCGCTGGAGCCCGAAGACCATCTTTCAGGAGCCATCGGTCTGACAGGAGGCGACACCCAAGTCTTACTGGCTCGTGTCACGCCATCATCTGACACTGCCGGCATGCAGTGGTATGACCGGCCGCACGAGGCCGGTCTGACCAGGCCTTGTAGAGGGCTTCGGAAGCACCTCGCACCGGCGCCTTCCAATCTGACCGGAGGCTACCCATCGGTCTGACCGACCGAAGGACGAAGGACGGAGCCTCTCTTCGTCCACTTCCGCATGGCACACCAGAGCCCCCTCGGTCTGACCGAGCCCTAGGCATCGATTTGACTGGCTAGACTTCTGGAGCCCCTTCGGTTTGTCTTCGCGGTACACTCTGAAGGTCCCCCTTCGTACCATTTTACGTAGTACACGCTGGAGACCCCTTCGACCAGATTTCTCGTACCGCCAATCTGACCATTGGCTTAGAATCGGTCTGACCGGCTTGCCTAGGCCGGTATGACATCTAGTTGAACTTCGGTCCAATCGACCCTAAATTAGCCGATTGGGTATTTTCATTTACAACACGGTTAATTGAATAATATTTATTATTATTTATTTGCCTGGCGACTCCATCCCCCCTTGTCACTATGAAGGGTCGTCGGAATGTGATGTCAGCAGTCGTGTTATGCTTAGGGGTTATCTCTAAGTATCCACGCGATTTTGGATCGTTGAATCGGCATCAGTGTGTTTGGCGGATCATTGAATTTTAGTGTCAACACATACTTTGTGACCTGATACCAAAGCTTTCTTGGTGCCGATGCTGAAGGGTTTTTCAGATAGGTAACTATAGCATACCTCCAATCATCGGCCTCTATTTCCTCGATCTCCACCTCAATAGGCCTGGACATTGGCTTTTA
Organism: Zizania palustris; assembly: GCA_019279435.1. Taxonomy (NCBI): domain Eukaryota; kingdom Viridiplantae; phylum Streptophyta; class Magnoliopsida; order Poales; family Poaceae; genus Zizania; species Zizania palustris. The sequence goes on along the minus strand of JAAALK010000290.1, from coordinate 75,053,074 downwards.
TGCTGATACCGTCTGGGCTAGATCATTTGCCTTTGCGTTTTGTTCTCTCGGGATGTGTGTCAAGGTAGTGCTTTTGAACTATTCCATCAACTCTTGACATCGATCATGATACTCTTTCAGTATGTCGTCTTGCACTCGTACTCACCCGATACCTGTATCATGACCAGTAAAGAGTCTCCCAATATTTCCACCGCATCTCTGCCGACTTCTGCCAATAATTGTAATCCTTTCATCATGACTTCATACTCAGCTTGATTATTTGTGGAGCAGGGCTTGATGGTATACACAAATTCAAATGATGCCCATCTGAGGGGATATGATCACCAATCCTATGCCACACCCATGTCGACCCACTGATCCATCAAAGAATAAAATATATGGTGTTGGCTTGACGTACGTTATTGCCTCATCTCTGTGTTGGACTATGAAATTGGCTTTTGCTTGTGCCTTTACCGCCTTTGCCGATTCATATCGGAGGTCAAACTCAGTGAGAGTGAGCACCCATTTTCCAATACGTCCCTTTAGGATAGGGGCCGATAGCATGTACTTGATGACATTGGTGCTTGCATACGATGGTGCACTCTGTCGATAGCAGATAATGAATCAACTTGGTGCATGAGAAGTAGAAACATAAGTAGAGCTTCTCCACTGCGGGATATCGGGTTTCAGCATCCAATAGCGTCCTACTGAGGTAGAATATCAACCTTTCCTTCTTTTTGACCTCTTGCACTAAGCCAGAGACAAACTTTTGCTTGCCATCTCTTAAAATACACACCAAGAATTTCTCTAGCCTTAGTACATCCGCAGAACCAACCATAGAATAATTCGCAGATTGCCTATAATAAGATTTTTGGATTGTTAGAGTATTAGACAATTGCAAGATTAAATTCCAAAATAGATAAATCATGGTATCCCTATTAACTAGCATGAACAGAAATATCATACTAGTAAATAGTAATAAGATAAGCATGATTTCGTAAAACATGATCATTAACCGTAAAAAAAGTAAAACATGTATTGTACGGTATCCAAAGACAGATCCTGGTCGGTGCTTCTCCTGTTGGAGTTTGATCGCAGTATCCAATGGTGACCGACAGTTGACATAGATGGAAGACACGCTATGATGACAAACTTGAGAAGTCACGTGGAGCGCTTCCTAAAAATCTTATTCGCCCTCTCCTGGTGTAGGATCACAAGGACGAGAGGTTATGGAGACCTGCTCTTCCATTCCCGGTACACGCCGATGGATGGGATAGAGTTGACTACAGCGATAACACAACAGAAAGAAGACAACCAAAACCCTAGCTTAATTATGATCTAATCTGATTTTTACATTCTCTAGAACTGGCCAAATTAATGGGTATTTATATAGGAGTAACCAGATTTTGTGTTGCGAACATGATCTCAATCAAGTCGGTTTCCATATAACCATACTCCCCAAACTTCTCCATGTTCCCAAAAAATCGGAACGAGAAAAGGAAAGACCCGATTTCCATAAGGTAAGGAGTCGATTTTCGGAAATACGTGGTCGGGCTCGGCAAGCCAACCCCCGACCTTTGAGCCTTAGCTCGTATCCGGTACTTGGGAGTGCCGACTCCTAAGTTCGACTCCTGATTATTCGGTATTATTTTCCATGACATGAGCCTTTGAGATTTATTTAAGAATTTTTAAAATATTCATACGGGTCTATCCTAAAATTCTAGCATCTGAATCAACTTATCTTAGACGGTTTCATATAGTACATTTAACCAAACAAACTTGTTCTTCAAAATTGAACCGAAGCATACTAAATAAATTTGATTCAAACAACCAAACACTACCTTAGACGTGAGCCAGACTTTCAATGATAGTTAGGGATGAAAACGGATCGGATACAGACGGATATCAGTGATATCATATCCTTTTTCATATTTTTCGGATTCAGATTCGAATTCGGATACTTAGAATATGAATACAGAATCAGATATCATCACATACAAATACAGAACGGATACGGAGTGAATACGAATACGATTACAAATATTTACTAGATATCATCAGTAATATAATTTTTAATTCGCAATCATAATACATAAGTGATAAGTAATAGTTTATATCACATAAATTTGAAAGGATTATCTTTGAATAAATTTACATCACGTAGTGTTTAGTTGTTTTTTAATTATAGAAAAATTAAATAAAGTCTGACAAATACAAAATTTGTCATGGTGTCATGATATAATAGATAGATATTGTGATAAAAATTTAAAATATTATTTAAAAATATTTCAAGAAATTTATCATATACGATATTAAGAAACTAAGAGCTTCTTAAAAATGAATTATGATTTAAAGTAGGAACAAATTGGGTTTAAAAGAAAATTGATAGATTTTCGTTTGAACTTGAATTTTTTTCTATTGTCAAAATACAAAATATCTTTAATATTGTAAAAATCTAGTATTTTTTGGGTCAGCTTACTATTTTTAATTTATTAAGTGTGTTTCTAGTATTTATATTGAAATATGTCAAATTTGGTCGAAAAATCATATTCATAATTATGAGTCCATTTTTAGTTCTTATCCGCTAAAGCAACATATATCTTAATGGGTTTTGGAGAAAGTTGATTGTTGACTTAGTTTTTGGAGCGAGAGAGATAAGGTTAAAAATTTTAAATTTGAATTGTAACTTGAATACTTGATGGTTAAATCTCCGTTTAAACTTGAAATTTTTTCTACGATCAAAATACAACATATCTCATTTCATAAAAAATCGCATTTTTATACATAAGTTTTCTATTTTTAATTCATTGTATGTTTCTATGATTTACATTGAAAATTATAAAATTTGAACTGCAAGTGCATGAAATAATGAACCAAAAATTCTAGAAAAATCGTATTCATATATTTGAGTCTATATTAAGTCAGTATCCACAAAATTGAAAGATTGTTTGAAAAAAAATGTTATGACACTCAATGGGCAACATAGATCATAATGAATTTTTAATTCTAAAAAATTCAAATAAAGTTTGAAAAATACGAGACGTCTCATGGTATTATCATATGATACATAGATACTACGATAAAAAATTAAAAATATTTCGAGAAAATTATCATCTACGAAGTTAAGAAACTTGGAGATTTGAGAGGAAAGACTTAGAATTTTAAGAAGGAATGTGTTAGGTTTAAAAGCAAATCAATAGTTAAATCTTCGTTTATACTTGAAAATTTTCTATGATCAAAATAAAACATATCTCATCTCATACAAAAAATTCACATTTTTCTACATAAGTTTTCTATTTGTAATTCATTATCTATGTTTCTATGATATGTTGTATGAGATGAGATATGTTGTATTTTTTGCCAAAAACACAAAATTCACCAAGACATTCAACAAGCCTAAGTCCGAGGTGCACGTCATGGAGCACTCCGACAAGGAGTCATCGGAGAGCGAGGATGACTCGGCTGACATGTACACCACATAGTGTACTTGGTCTAGTACGGCCAAGCCCGTCACTTTCACTGAGTTACTATAGCGCCCAGATTTAAGAAAACCCAGAATTTATTGAAATTCCATAGAAAATCAATAATCACAAGATGTTCATCACACGACAACGCACATACGTCAAACATTCGTGGCTCGCAAACCACATTATTACACAAAGGTTAAAATAAAAGAAACTATGGAAACAATAAACTAGATGAACATCTTCTCCAGGGTCGCTTCCTTGACTAGGTCGCTACTCCAGACCATCCCCATCGTAGTACGCCTCTGAAGTGGTTTTTCCAATGGGTGAGTACAAATGTACTGAACAATCCACTGAGAAAATGCAATAATGCAAGGTAATAACAAAGGGAGGTAATTGGTTTAAAATGCAGAAAAGTACAATTTTATCTTGCAGCCTTTATTTTGAGTCAGGTTTATTCATACAAAATATTTAAATTATAGATGATGCAACATCTTCTAACTCAAGGAGTATAGTCAGCCCTCCTCACTCAACAGTCCTTACAAGCCTAAACAATCATGCAACATTTCTCAAACATTGTCTAACTGTGGGATGTCACTCCACTCGCCCTTGACCGTGGGCTCGACTTTTTGAAAAGATTTAACTCTGATCAGAGGTGTACCACTGTACCCACAAGGCACTCATTCCCGCACACCGCAGTGTGTCAAATGACCCAAGTCACAAGAACTTATGCCGAAACCATTAGCATGAACCGCTCCAACTCAATGACACACACTATAGGTTTCGCCGGCGTGCCGACGCACCAGACCATCATCACGCCCCCTTTTGTGCCATATGGCCCAAGCCACCCACATGTACTTCTTGCCCCTCTCCACATAGTTCCTCGGGTTGGAACGACCCATACCTCTAGTTAAGACTTACCCACTAGACTTGTGGTTGGTACGGAAGTGCTTTGCGACGAATCCCGCAGACCGGTCCTTATAGTGCCTCGGGTGCGACTAACCAATGCCCTCACTTGCACCCGGAACCCACCATGCTAACTTATCAAACCAATTCCAAGACCAACAGAACACCAGGGGTGAGAGATATAGGGGATCATATATAAATCCAAGTATCTACGACTCGTTTTTAAGCCTATAGCAGTGGTGTCGATACATTGGACACTTCTAATATTAATAAGTATACTGGTGACAAGGAATTCATGCTCGATAGCATGGCTTGGGTTTGCACATCAAGGTCGGGGATTCGATAATTATAATGTAGGGTTATCCATTTGACTAATGCAAATATAACCTATGGGTTTTAGCGATATTTAATTGAAAACTGGGCTCAATATTCTCAAAATGGGGTTGGTGACTTGCCCTGTTCATCAAAAGGAGAAGGGTGAGCTTCAGGATAGTATTCCGGCTCTTCGACGGCGTCGTAATCTTCTTAGTACGCAAATAGAGAAATACAATCAATCAAAACAATATAAAATCACAACACAAGCATATAAATTTTATTGGGTCAAATTGAAGGGGATAAAATATAAAGCCTCTGAAATTAAAATAGGGATTTTTAGAGTTAATTTAAGGAAGTTATGGATTTTTGAAAGTATAAAACGATTTCTTAACTCATATTTTAATCTCCAATTAAACAATGTAAAATGTTTAGTATAAACATGCAAATTATATTGGATTAATATGAAGATAACAAAAAGACAAGTTTTCTGGAGTTGGAATGGAAATTTTTATAGTTAATTCCAAGGAGTTATGAATTTTTGAAGTTAGGAATTCATTTCTTCAGTTTTATTTTAAATCCCAATTAAATAATATAAAATATCCAGTGTAAACATATAAATTTTATTGGATGAACAGGAAGAGAATTTGGAGTTAATTTGAGCAAGTTATGAATTTCTAAAGTTTAAACTAATTTCTGGAATTTAATTTAAATCATAATTTAGTCTTCGGTCCACGGTGGACGGGGTTCACGGCACTGTGCTGTGGACTGGTGGACTTTAATAGAAAATGGACGACTGAGATCTCTCGGTACCCTTCGTTCAGATCAAGCAGCAAGGATTAAATCGCAGATACGTTTAATCCTTATTGTTCGATCACGATCGGGAAGTTGAGATCAGATCTGACACAGCATAGTATAAATACTATGCCGACCGTCTTCTCCGGCGACGGCCGAGTACAGTGGGAGCTCTAGCGGCGGCGACAGTGGCCTAAAGTTTGACCTAAGCCCAAAAATACGATGAGAATAGAGAGAGGGTCCTGATGGTACCGTTGGGGAGGCTCGGGGTCAACTGGATGAGGTCGGCGATGTGCGGGACAGCGGCGATCTCTCGAGTCCTCGTCAGCGAGGATGTTCTGGTGGTGATGATCTCGAGTGGAGTGGTGGCCGAGGTCGAGGGGACTATGGGGATCACTTCGGTGGCGTTGGCGGGGTGAGGGGAGCACTCTAGCGACGGCAAGCGGTGGCTGGAGGCAGGACAAAGAGACAGCGCTAAAACAGACTGCTAGCACTCAAGCTTGGGCGAGAGAGAGAGAGAGCAATTGAGCTGGGTGGTGAACGCGGTGGGGCCAGGGTCCTTTTTATAGTGCTCCGGTGAGGTTAACAGTGGCAAGAAAGGGGGGAAATCGAGGGATTAATTTCCATTACTCCAGCGAGGTGTTAAGTGGGCTAATTACAGCATTCTGGAGCATAACGGCGAGGGAATCCGAGGGCAATCAAACACGGGAGTAACAGGGATCATCATTCTGGTGTTTAATCGGAGCTTGGGCCCACGGCGGCGGTGATCGGGACTTAACCATGGTGGTCGGGGATCTCAGGCGCGCCTGGAAGACGAAGACCGACAGGTGGGACCCACTGGTCGGTGAGTGCGAAAGGATGAGGGGGTTAACGGTCATCGTCGACAGGTGGGGCCGAGGCGTGAGCTGTGAGGGGAGGGGACTGACAGGTGGGCCGGGGTCCTAGCGAGACGGAGCGCGCCAACAGGCAGGGCCCGCTTGTCAGTGAGAGGGTGGCGCGGAGGATGGGTTGGGCCGGCCAAGGAGAGAGAAATAAGGGGAGCAGCCCAATACTATTTATAATTCATTTTCGAATAAAAATAATCACAGAAAATACTTTATAGATTATGAGCTAGAAGCAAGGGTTGGAAAAATTTGTAAAAATTCTCAAAATTGTATCTTGTTCTTAGGAACATAATATAAATTTTTCAGATCATAATTTGAATTATTTCACTAGATTCTATTTACTTAGGCATTTATGACTTTATGGGAATTAAAAAAATCTTTTTTGAAAATTTTTGATTTTTCTGAATTTATTTTATTGCTCTAAAATTTTGGGGTGTTACAGTTGCGGTCATCTCCTACCAAGAGTCAGCCCAGCGATGTGAAGTATTCTTTTAGCGTGACCAAGTGTAATAGAATATTTGATTTTTTGTTGAAGAACAAACTTATCAGGTTACCGATGACTTGAAGAAGCGGGCTTATTGTAAATGGCATGATTCTCATTCCCATTCTACTAACGATTGCAATGTTTTTCATCGGCGGGCTCAATCGGCCCTAGAAAAAGAACAGTTGAAATTGGATACAAATCCCAAGATGAAGCTCGACTAGGACCCTTTCCCCATGAACACTATCGATCTTGATGGGAAGAAGGTGCTGATTTGGCCTGAGCAGGCCGGGTCCGCTAAGGGGAAGGAGGTCATGATCGGAGAACCACGCCCACACACGCTCGTGCTGAAGAACCCTAAGGTAGGAGTGTGGAAGGTGAATAATAACACATCATCTTTGGCTGCGACTCGCAAGAAGCCGAAGGTGACATATGACATGCTGCTCCAGAAGCACAAGAAGAGGGCTGAGAAGGCAAATGCTCGGCCAGGACCTCCAGCAAGGCTGAACCCACTCTTTCTCCACCATATCATTGGTCCATGGCATAATGATCGCCGTGTTACTTTCCGCCTCCCGGGTACCTTACCCCATATTATGTTGCTCATTCGTGCCCTTCGGATTTTATAACATGCATGATCAGATGAGTGTGCCAAGTGGTAATGTTTTCAGTAGGCTATCAGTCACGCCACGAGGACGCCTGGAGGTGGCACTGGAGGCCATCATCATCAAGGTGGGGTCCCAGGATGTCCCAATCCCTAAGGGGACCTCTGCGGAGCAATACGAAGGCGAACCACAGAGATCACCCGAGGAGACCGTCGGTCGGACCACAGCCTCAGGGTCGGTCAGACCGACTTAACCACTATGGTATGACCGGCCTGCTGTGGTCGGTCCGACTGACCTTTTTCAGGCACCCGGCACCAGCTGGTTTGACCGACACAGCCTAGTCAGACCGGCCCACTAAGGTCGGTCCGACCGATAGTACACAGGAGAAAAATTCAGCCAAGCGTAACAATGTCGAGGCCGATCCGGGCAATTCCTGTTTGGCCAAAAATTCCAGAAGCAAGTTTGTGGCGCCTGGCACTAAGCCGCAGCCTTCGTGGGCACCTCCAGGTATGACCAAGTCCTATAGGAGGCGGTTATAGCGTCTTCGAGCCTAGGAGATGCGCGAGAAGAAGGCTGAGGACGAGTGGGATGCCATTTTCGAGTATATCCTTCCCCAATCAGCAACAAAGCAAGTTTGGAAGCCAAAGCCAGTTGCCGTGAATAACTCGGCTCCTACTCCAAGCGACGACAAGGACGACATGATGGACGACGACTACACGCCGGTCTCTGAGGGGCACTCTTCTCAGGCGATGGACATAAACGTCGTCATGCTTCCAATTGAGTTTGCTCTCCCATAGGATGAGGCCAAGGTCACCCAGTTGAGCCTCAGCCCCTAGGAGGCTATTTTCGAGAAGCCTGAGGATACGACTCATCACCTGAAGCCTCTCTACATCAAGGGGCACATCGACGGGAAGCCGATCTCGAGGATGCTTGTAGACGGATGGTACCATTGTCAACTTGATGTCGTACTCTCTGCTGAAGAAGCTAAGCAAGAATGAAGATGACTTTATGAGGACCAACTTGACGCTCAACTGGCTTCAACGGTGAGATCTCTGAGGTCAAGGGCGTACTTTCTTTGGAGCTTATGGTGGGCAACAAGACGTTGTCGACGACGTCTTCGTCGTCGATGTGCAAGGTAACTATAGTGTACTACTTGGGCATGTTTGGATTCACGCAAATTGTTATATTCCGTCTACTTTGCACCAGTGCTTGATTCAGTGGGATGACAATTACTCAAGGCTGAGTTTATTAGGCCATGCAGGTATGTTGAATGGGTGGCTAACATTGTGCCTGTAGAGAAGAAAGGGAGTGACAAGATTCGTGTATGCATTGATTTCAGGGATTTGAACAAGGCCACTCCGAAGGACGAGTACCCCATGCCGATAGCCGACATGTTGATCAACGATGCTTCAGGACACAAGGTACTAAGTTTTATTGATGGCAACGCTGGCTATAATCAAATCTTTATGGCCGATGAGGCCGTCTATAAGACAACCTTTTGATGTCCTAGTTTTGTCGGCTTGTTTGAGTGAGTTGTTGTGACTTTTGGTTTAAAGAATGTTGGCGCTACATATCAACGTGCTATGAACTTGATCTTTCATGACTTGCTAGGAGTTATGCTAGAAGTCTACATAGATGATATTGTAGTCAAATCGGATGCTATGGGAAACCATTTAGCCGATTTGAGAGTTGCTTTTGAGAGAATGCATCAGTATGGCTTAAAAATGAATCCACTCAAGTGTGCTTTCGATATGTCAGCGGGCTACTTATTAGGATTCATGATTCATGAAAGAGGTATTGAGATTTAACCTAAGAGGCTTAAAAAGATTAAGAACTTTGAAACGCCGACATGCAAAAGATATGTGCAAAAGTTGCTAGGCAAGGTAAATTATTTACGTCGCTTTATATCTAACTTGTCTAGCAAGATTGATGCTTTTGTCCCCATACTTAGGCTAAAGAACGAAGCCGAATTCACTTGGGGAGCAAGTCAGCAACGTGCTTTTGAGAAAATTAAAGAGTGCTTGTCATCACCACCTGTGGTAAGAGCATTAAAAGCCGGGATTCCATTTTGGCTATACGTTGTTGCAAAAGATAGCATGATAGGAGATGTGCTAACTCAGGAAGTGGAGGGAAAGGAGTACATCATCACATTTTTGAGTCGTCGCCTATTGGATGCCAAGACGAGGTATGTGTTCTTAGAGTGTTTGTGTTTATCACTTTATTATGCATGTACCAAACTCCACCACTATCTTATATCTAGCGCATGTATTGTTACTTGTCAAACTGATGTTACAAAGTACATGTTGCAAAAGCTGATTATAAGTGGAAGAATTGGAAAGTGGGCCTATGCTTTTATTGAGTATGATTTGGCTTATGAACCCCTAAAAGCTATGAAAGGCCAAGTTGTCGCAAATTTTATAGTTGATCGCCATGTAGATATCAATTGGAGTAGTGATATTGCTTTGATTGAGGTAATACCATGGAAACTTTACTTTGATGGTTTGGCTTGCAAGAATAGCCAAGGTGTTGGAGTTGTGCTCATATCACCTAGTGGTATGTGTTTCGAGACCTCGGTCCGGTTTGAATTTCCTTGTACTAACAATCAAGCTGAATATGAAGCGTTATTGCTAGGACTTGAATTATTAAGCTTTCATGGGTGTTAAATATGTTCATGCATATGGTGATTCACTATTAGTAGTTCAACAAGTAGCTAAAGATGCTCAATGGTTTAATGGTCGGCTAAATAGTTACTTGGATAAATGTCTAGACATAATTGCTACTTTTGATGATTTTGAGATTTCACATGTGTCTAGAGAAGCCAACTCAGTAGCAAATGATTTGGCTCAGCAAGCATCTGGTTACCAAATCAAAAGAGGTAAATTTTTCGCACAAGAAAAATTGATGCTTGACTTTATTTTACCATGCGAGTCAAAGCAAATCGGTTTGACCGACTTGACATGGCCGGTCCGACCGCATGTGTCTGGTTGGTCTAACCGGCCATGCCAGGCCAATCTGACCGCTCTGTGCCAGTCGTCGGGCAACGACCGGTCTGACCAGCCCTATATGGTCGGTCTAACCGCCCCATGTCAAGAGGTGTCAGGACACAGGGGGCAGGTTGAAATTAACATTTTGAACACCAATTCAAGCGAAAATTTGGCACGTACTTTAGGAAATCAAGAGGATGATTGGAGAACTCCAATTATTCAATATTTGAAATATCCTAGCAAGAGGGTTGATCAGAAAGTTTGGCAGCAAGCGTATAAATTTGTATTACTCGACGATGAGTTGTATCATCGTATTGATGGAGTACTTTTGATTTGTTTAATGTCGATCAGTCTATACTTGTTGTGGGCAAAGTACATGAAGGTCTTTGTGGTACTCATCAGTCGGTCCAGAAGATGAGTTGGATTCTCAAGAGAGCAGGATTTTATTGGTAGGATATGACTGAGGATTGTTTTAAGTATTATAGAGGATGTGAAGCTTGTCAAAGGTTTGGTAATATTTAGATTGCTCCTGCATCTTTACTTAATTCCATTATCAAACCATGGTCATTCCGAGGTTGGCCCTTGGACTTCATCGGCCAAATTTATCCTTCCTCTTCAAAAGGGAATCGGTTCATGTTGATGGCTACAGATTACTTCACCAAGTGGACCGAGACCGTGCCTCTCAAGAACATGACACAAAATGAGGTAATCAATTTTATCTTAAAGCACATTATACATAGATTCGGTATTCCCCAAACTCTTACTACAGATCAGGGTGATTCATTTGTTTCTAAAGAAGTATGTGATTTTGCTAAATATTATGGGATAAAGTTCATAAACTCTTCACCATACTATGCTTAGGCCAATGGTCAGGGCGAGTCTAGTAATAAAATTGTGATTAAGCTCATTAAGAAAAAGATTGAGGAGTTTCCTAGAAAGTGGCATGAAGTGATTTCCGAGGCATTATGGACATGTAGAGTTGCAAAGCATAGCGCCACCAAAGTAAGTCCATATGAGTTGGTATATGGACAAGAAGTCATTTTACCCGTAGAGGTGAATATTGACTCTTTAAGGTTACTTAAGTATGATGGCTTACCGGTCGATCACTATGAAACTCTTTTGAAGGATAATTTGGAAGAGGTGACCGATAAGAGATTAAGACATCTAAAGGCAATAGAAAGAGACAAAAGAAGAGTGGCTGGAGCGTATAACAAGAAGGTGAGAGCAAAATCGTTTCAAGTTGGTGACTTGGTTTGGAAGACGATTTTGCCTTTAGGCACTAAGAGCCCAAAGTTCGGTAAATGGTCGTCTAGTTGGGAAGGTCCTTTTAGAATTGTTGAAATCGCTCTAGGAAATGCATATTTGCTAGAGACTCTTCAAGGAGAACGATTTCGTAGAGCTTTGAATGGTAGGTATTTGAAAAATTACTTCCCAAGTGTGTAGCAAAACACTTGAAGTGTCGAAAGGTCGATATGAAGCATATCGCCCTTAGTTCGTTGTGCTTTTGGCTCACTAAAGTTTGCCAAAACGCACAAGGGCATGTGTTGATAGCAAAAAATGGCATTAATGGTTAAATTTGTCAAAATACCAATTTTGGTAAATTGGATAGAAAATATGCCAAGACCTAGCAAAGGCCGGTCTAACCGGCCACGTAGGCCCGGTCTAACCGGCCCGTGGGCTCGGTCAGACCGACCCAAACCCGAGTCCGAGACAGATTAAGGGATTTAAGGGTATTTTTATCCCTAATTGATTTTTAATGACTTGGACTCGAATCCAACTCAGATTAGACCCCAGGCACTCATGTCCAAACTTTATAAATAGAGGCAAGGCCGATTCAAGGAGCCCCAAAACCCTAATAGATCCAATCTATTACCTTGAATTGTACTTTTACCTTTCAATTTACCTTTCTTGCCCTAGGTTTAGCTTAGCACGTACATCTTTGCTGGTTTGCGCTGGAAACCACTCGTCTGTCGCGTAGTAATCACAGTAAATCCTTGTCGATTCGCTTGTGAATCATTTATTTCATCCACGTAGCGGATTTCTATCGTTTCTATCGTTTTTATCAGTAATTCGGTCTCTTGGTCAAATTGTTTCTGTGTTTTTGGTGTTTCTTGAAGTGTTCCATCTTCTTCTTCATCGCCAACTGTTGTCATACTGAGTTATCTTCGTCGTCGAGATCATCGGCGATCCAATCTACTTGCTGCATCGCCGGTCAGTCTGACCGGCCAACTATTGTCGGTCCGATCAGACCTTGTCAGCATAGGCCGGTCTGATTGATGGCACAAGGCCGGTCTCACCGCCAGCCCCTAGCTAGCCTGATTTCCTCCCGGGTTAGTTTGGGCGGCGTCTCTTTGTACCGATGGTCAAACCATCGATTGTACTGCAGTCAGACCAGCAACCCTAGGTCGGTCTGACTGTGTAGCCCCTGTTCGGTTTAATCGTTTTTAGCTAGCCGATTAGATTTAATTATTTCCACTTTGGTTAATTGGATTATAACTTTGTGATTTGATTGCTTGGTGACTCTATCCTCCCTTGTCACTATCAAGGGTCGTCGGAACGCGACATCAGCGTCGTGTTATGCTTAGGGGTTTACCTCTAAGTATCCACATATTTTTGGATCGTCGGATCGGTGTCAGTGCATTTGGCACTTTGATCGTCGGATTTTAGAGTCAACAATATTATCATATGATACATAGATAATATGATAAAATTTTGAAAATTTTTCGAGAAAGTTGTCATGTACGATGTTATGAAAAAAATTGATATTTTTATATGTCAATTTGCTATTTTTATTTTTAGTTAATTGATTATGTTTCTAAAATTTAAATTGAAAGAAGTCAAAAACTTTTCTTTTTTATTTTATCTGTTAAAACATTACATTTTCTCTATTTAAAATGATAGGTTTGTATCCCATTTATAAACATAATATTTTTTATTTTTTTTAAAAAAAATCTTATTTATTTTTTTATTTCTTTTCTCCTTTTCTGGTCCGGATAAGAATTATTCGGATTATCCGAATTTGACGGATATCAGTCATATCATATTTGTTTCTAATTCTGAAAAAATATCCAAATTCTAATTTGTATCCAAATCAAAAAAATCGAATCCGAATCTATTTTTCCGGATACAGTCGGAAACTATCTCAACCACTTTCATCCCTAGCGACAGTACGGAGGCAGCAGTACCTAGTGCTGGCCACTTGAACTCTCTTATCTCTCTTTACAACAAATCTGAAGATTTTGCCAGCCATCTGCTGCTCAACTCGGGGGAACTATAAATTCAAGATGAGAACCTAGCTGGTCCTGCTACACCAGTACTCCAATTGTTTGGCTCTCTCTCTCAAGTCTCAAGTGAAATCAATACCGAGTAGCCATAGTCATAGTACGGGACGGGTGTGTTTGGTAGAGTTTCAACTTCAATTTTTTGTTACGTAGAATTAGAGTCAAGCTAAACATTTTTTCTTAGAAGTAAATCCTACTGAGAGCACTCTACAAAAATGAACTAGTATTGTGGAACAAGGTGTAGCCAACTTCAAGTGATCTACTACTGTTTCAGTGAATTTTATGGATTTCAGAATCCGAAACTTTAGGGAACTTCCTACGTGCCAATGGAATGAATGTGTTGGGCCGGGCGGCGCTGGCAGCTTAATTAGTTGCAGTGCAGATCGGCCACCATTAAACCCTCTCACATGCTCGCTCGCTCGCTCCCACATGTCATGCCGTGCTTAATTTCCTACGCTTCAACAGTAGATCGGCGCCAACATTAAATGTTAATTAATAACGCACTGTTACTAACTTTTTACCACACCACGAATCCCTTGCATTTTTGGCCAGCTGCTTCGGCGTGTACTGTACTCTGTACTCCGTATATGTATAGTACGGAGTACATTAATTTTAAATAATCAGGTAAATCCTGCGGGTTTAAATCTAAACCCGAACTCAACCCAAAATTAAACAGATACTCGAATCCGCAAGCCCGCAGACACAAAACTAAACCCATACCCATATCCATCGGATCAGATACTCGCGGGTAAAACTGTCATCGCTATTTACAGCTCGCTCCTACACCTTGCTTGGTAGCTTGCAGTTAGTGCGTCTACTCTCACGTACGGTACAGTGCACCCCTCACTATTCAGAACTCACTGTTGCGCCCAAGCTGCCTGAATATAATTATCCGTACGTCCCTGCATCTTTAATATTTGGCTTATCGATCGATCCATCCACGACAGGCCATCTCAGATCTTAATTTAATAATTTATAGCCATCGTGTGTCCAAATCAAACCAATCGAGCTAAATGTTTACATCGATCTACCTATCACAATCAAGTGCACTATTAAACTTTAATTATCAGTACGTATCTTCAATTATATATATCAATAAATACACAATTAGTGGTATAGTTATATATATTGTGAGCTTAAAAAGTACTTAATTCATCCCTAAAACATAAGACTTTCTATAGCTTAAAAAGTACTTAATTCATCCCAAAACATAAGACTTTCTATATCTATACTTAAAAAAGCACGTCAATTTTTTTTACCTTTTTACTAATAATTAAGATAAAATTATATATTCATAGTTGTTACGACGTCATCGTACCATCACCGTATCGCCGTGAAGAAATTTTGCAATTCGCCACGGATCGTTATATCGCTCAATGGTCTGTGGTGGGCGTCACGCAGTGCCCGCCATACGAAATTGCCGCCACCGCCGTTAGCACTGAGGGCGCGACGAGGGGCGTCAGGGGCTAGATCTGGCAAACTACGTGCGGTAAAATCCAGATCCGACAAATTGCAAACGGTGACTGCCAATGCGCCAGTGCAAAAGATGGGGAAGAGAAGAAGAGGGAAATGAGGGGAAGAAGTGTGGCGACTATAGAGGGATGAGAGAGAGAGAGGGGTGCGGAAGAAGTTAGGGTTGTGAAATAGGTTGAAATTTAAATGGGCTATTTAATTGGTCAAATATATATAAATAGATTATTTACTAAACATTAAATATTTTATATTATTAGATATAATTTTAAATATGGTTTTTGTAATTTTAATTATATTTTTTATTATAACGTATCTAAAGTGATAATATTGTAACTTGATATTATATTGCTATGTTTATTGTATCATATTTTAGTACTTATATATTGATATATTTTTCTAAATCTTATAAGCTATTTTTCTATATTATTCGTCACGCTGATGTATGTCTGTGACGACGTCGCGTCGTGTGCTATAAATATTGTAAAATTGTGAATGTGGTAGGTTGTCGCGTCTCGTCACGTCGCCGTAACAACTACCGTTAAATTCATATATAAAAATATGTTTGTGTTATATTAATTTTATAGTTATCTACGATATATATTATAAAAAATCTCAGCCAAGATTTTTAAGTTGAATATGACATCGAAAACTTATAATCCTTCAAATTTTTAACGAGAGATTAGTTAGAATTTACTAATGCTAGCTTTTCTAAACACGCACTTAATGGAAAGAGGTACTACTATACGTACTTACGTAGTGCTAACTGAATGCAAATTAGCATATCTCTGGATGCCCACCATGATTTTATTAACTAAGGCTTAATTTTATTGTACCCTTTGATTAATGTGGTCCATTCATTTATATTGATTCAATGGACCAGATTGATTTCTACCACAACTGGCTGGTAGTTTACAGAGGGATGGATCTACCAACATGTGAGATGTGCATTGTAAGACAGTAATGTTTTATCAATTATTTGACTTATGTAACTTTTATTTAATTTATTGTTGATGATATAAGGTCTATTTACGGTGCGTTTGGTAGGGTTTCAGTTCTAGTTTCTTTGTCCTGTGGAGTTGGAGTCAAACCAAATATTTTTCTTGAGTAGTGGATCTCACTGAGAACACACCGAAAAAATAAACTGAGGTGGTGGAGCGGGGTCTAGTCAACTTCAAGTATTCCACTCCGATCTAACTTCCTGTGGATTTCAGGATCCGGAGCTCTACCAAACAAGCCCTTAGTATAGCTATGACACCGTACCGAGATTTATGTTGAATCTTGAGTTTGTATGATATAATAAATTAATTTAAACATTTATTTTAGTCTAAAATAAAAACTAAATTATTCAACTAAATAGTCTCAATATGCTCTCAATCATTCTACAGCTCCTGGATCCAAGATTTCTTGGGGATACGTTTGATCGGTTCTAAAAAAATATAAGTTGCTTCGAATACATGTGTTATGTGTGCACGAAGAATTTATTTCTGATATAAAGTTAATAAACTAGTGGTGAATAAAGTTAGAAACATATGTAGAGTCGTTATTTATTTCTGTCACAAGATAATAATATTTTGATCACCTCAAGTATTTTTGTCTAATTCTAGATTGATATGATGTTGATGGCAGCAGTTTGGTGTGCATCTTCATCCGCTCTCAGTGATATCAAAGTACGTGTTTATAAGAAAATAATATTAGGAAAAGTTTACTATCCAATAGTCCAAATTTAAATGAAAAAAATTATTAACTCTTAGATTTTTTTTCCATCTTCTACCCTCTCTCTTTTCCTCTCCCTTTTCTTTTCTCTTTCCATTTGCTAGGCCTAGCCAGCTGGCTCGACATGCGACAAGGAGAGGTGGTGTGGCACGACGATGGGGGCAAACAGGGCGACGACGATGGACATGACGGGCGATAGAGGTGGCGACAGGTGACCGATGGGGGTGGAGGGGTTGCGAAGCACAGTAATGGAGTGAAAGAGTGATGGCTGTGGTGGCGGCAGACGCGGTGGGTGGCTGGGTGTGGCAACAGGGGCGGATGGGACAGCGGTGGCGGTGGGTGGAGGGTGGCGGGGGCGGATAGGGCGACTGCTGACAAGGGTGGAGGGGCATGGCGATAGAGGTGGACGGGCGACGGAGCTTCGCGGCGACGGTTGTGGCGGTGGTGGAGCATTGTGCCGATGATGACAAGGACGAACGAGTGATGACAGCGTTGGACGATCAGCGAAGCGTTGCGACGACAATAGATGGCAATGGATGGGCGTCGTGGTGACGGGGGTGGTGAATGGGTAGCGGAACACCATGGCAACAGTAGCGAGATAGGCCGGCAGAGGGGGAGGAAAGAGGAGAGAGGAGGTCGGTTCGTGAAAAAAAAATATTTTTAATTAATTTAATAAAATTAATTAAGATCTAAGATTGAATGTCACACCCTAAAAGTCCCAGTTATAAAACAATAAGTAATATTACATGCTTAAAAATAAATTCTTTTTGAGAAAGATCGAAACAGACATCCTAATGTTGGAGGGGTTTTTACGGTTTACCGATGAGTAGAAAAGAAATGAGAGTTGGGTCCGTCGAAGCCATGAATGAGTTACGATCGACCCCCATTTTTGACTGGATGTGGCTGCCTCCATTGATGAATTGAAAGCCATGAATGCGCCACCTCCGATCCGTCCATCCTCTGCCTGCCTCGGCCTCGCACTCCATCCACCCTAGCTATATCAATAATATGATGCTCCGATCCTCACTAGCTCCGTCCCACTCTCAGTTCCATCGATCCATAACCACATTTCAAGACTACAACAACAATGGCAGCCGCCGCGCCGCTCGTCGCCGTCACCTCCACCCGCACCGTCGTCCCGGCCGACGCCAACTGCGTCCTGGCCACCTTCGACCTCCCCTACATCACCTTCTACTACAACCAGAAGCTGCTGCTCTACCGCCTCCCCAACGGCGCCTCCGACTTCCCCGACGCCGTCGCCCGCATGTCCGCCGCGCTCTCCGACGCGCTCGCCTACTTCTACCCGCTCGCCGGCCGCATCCGCCAGGACGAACACGACGGCGCTCTCTCCATCGACGGCCACCAAGGCGCCGAGGTCCTCGAGGCCTCCGCCGACCAAGTCTCCGTCCAAGACCTCGCCGGACAGGAGTGCTCCGACCACGCCGAGAAGGTCATGCAGCTCCTCGTGCCCTACACCGGCGTCATGAACCTCGAGGGGCTGCACCGCCCGCTGCTCGCCGTGCAGGTATAATACCCTAGCTTGCTTACTCCCATTTTTTTAATAAAAAAACTATAATTAATCTAATAATGCACAATCATAAATTCATTAGTAATTAAATAAATATAATTAAGTGTATATGCATTATGCAATACTGTACCACTCCTACAATTGGGAATTTTTTTAAAAAATAATATTTTTTAAAGAAATATTTCAAATTTGTACGACCGTTTAAAAAATTTACAAAAGTAGAATTCGATCAGTACTTGAAGTGTCGATTGTATGTCACGTCAGCTCCAGTCAACACTTGAAGTGCAGATTAGAGCTGACATGACAGAATTTGATAGGGGCAACATCCCGTCGGTACTTGAAGTGTCGACCGGATGCCACGTCGGCTGAAGTACCGACTGGAGCTAATGTGACAGAATTTGATAGGGGCAACATCTAGTCGGTACTTAAAGTGTCGACCGGAGTTGACGTGGCATTCAGTCGGCACTTCAAGTGCCGATTGTATGCTACTTTTGTAATTTTTTCAATCAGATTTGATTTTTTAAAAAAATATTATTTAAAAAATTCTACAATTGGTACATTACATTGAATGGCCGGCTGACGTGGCAAAATAATGGTGGTAAATTGGACGCATGAATGCAGCTGACTCGGCTCAAGGACGGCCTGGCGGTGGGATGCGCATTCAACCACGCCGTGCTGGACGGCACGTCCACGTGGCACTTCCTGTCCTCCTGGGCGGAGCTGTGCCGCGGCGCCGGCGCGCCGGCGCTGCTCCCGGTGCACAACCGGTCCATGGCTCGCTCCGTACGCGTCCGCCTGCCGCTGCCGCCCACCGCCGAAGCCCACGAGAAGGCCGACCCCAACGGCCCCAAGAAGGCGCTCGTCGCCCGCGTCTTCTCCTTTCCGGGGTCCGCCGTCGCCCGCACCAAGGCCGCCGTGAACGCTGCTCTCCCGCCCGGCGCCAAGCCCTTCTCCTCGTTCCAGTCGCTCGGCGCTCACATATGGCGCGCCGTGTCCCGCGCACGCGGCCTCGGCCCCTCCGACATCACCGTCTTCGCAGTGTTCGCCGACTGCCGCTCCCGCCTGGACCCGCCCGTCCCCGCCGCCTACTTCGGCAACCTCATCCAGGCCGTCTTCACCGGCGTGCCGGCCGGTATGCTCCTCGGCGGCCCGCCAGAGCTCGCAGTGGGGCTGCTGCAAAAGGCCATCGACGAGCACGACTCCGCGGCCGTCACCCGGAGGCTGGAGGAGTACGAGGCCATGCCCAAGCTGTTCCACTACAGCGACGCCGGGCCCAACTGCGTGGCGGTGGGCAGCTCGCCGCGGTTCCGTGTGTACGACGTGGACTTTGGGTTCGGGCGGCCGGAACGCGTGCGCAGCGGCGGCAACAACAAGTTCGACGGGATGGTGTACCTGTACCCAGGGCGCGGAGGCGACGGCGCCATCGACATGGAGCTGGCGCTGCAGGCGGAGCCGATGCAGAGGCTGGAAAAAGATGACGACTTCCTCCTGCTCATGCGAGCTGCACCTTAATTAATCAATCTCTTATTGCGTTTATGTTTGCGTCGTATATCTAAATTATGGATTTCTGAGTGGATTTGGTCGGTCCAGTTTGAGTTTGAATAAATTAGGGAGATTTGCATTCATGTCATACATAAGTTGGTGAAATTTGCTATTTTGCCCCATATGAGTGCATGACATGTGGCCCTTGGGCCCAGTTGTCAAACACACAAGATGTGACAAAAAATAAACATCACTCAACTTTACGACGTAAGAGCAAAAATTCCAATAAATTAAGGAGGATTAGCATGCAGTTTGCAGGTTCTTTGTGTTGTGTAACGTCATGTATTGTACTCCTGCAATATGTACGTTCTGGAATTATATTAGTATATTTTACTAATATTATACTTTCAGTAAATTAATTATAGCAGTTGATTTTAAAGAATAGTTCGATAGGACTATTAATTTGTTGTAATCTAGATATATATAAATGTTATTATTGATTTTTCGTATAATACTAGCACATATATATATATATTCAAAATTGTACTATATAGAGGCGACGTTCTAGGAAGATTATATTACTAGAGTTTCACATATATAAAAGAAAAAAAATTGAATTACACTCTCAAAGTATCTCTGGAGTCTGAATAACCCTTAAAGAATCTTATCGTCTGAAAAACAGACGCTATATTTAAAAATAGTTCAACCTACAAAGTGTGGTTTTGCTAACCTGTCAAAATAGTGGGCGGGTTTGCTGATGTGACGCTGGTGACATTGTAATCAATGAAAAAGTCTTAATTACACTCTCTAACTTTGTATAAAGTCTGAATA
Source organism: Zizania palustris (assembly GCA_019279435.1). Taxonomy (NCBI): domain Eukaryota; kingdom Viridiplantae; phylum Streptophyta; class Magnoliopsida; order Poales; family Poaceae; genus Zizania; species Zizania palustris. The sequence continues at coordinate 75,032,359 of JAAALK010000290.1, read as the reverse complement.
ACCTCTAAACAAATAAAAAATATTTAAAAATTAATTTCTAATTTTTTTAATAATTCTGTTTTTGTCATTGCGTATGAACAACAATAGCCTACGGAAGTACCCATAGAAGAATTTGGTTAGGTTTGATGGGGAGCTGTGATACGACTCAATGGTTATCTCGAATAGCGAGACAGAGACAAAAGGGGGTTTAGACAGATTCAGGTCTTCTAGAGGATAATAGCCCTACTCTTATGTGTATAATGTTAGAATGGTGAGATCTGTCTTAAGAATATAATAGAGCATTTGGAAAAATGACGAGAAAAGTGTTCCCAAAATGGAAAACCTTTTCTCCTCAAAATGGAAAACCTTTTCCCTGTTTTCTTCTTTAGGCTCCCTCTATTTCCTTTATATGAGAGGGGATCAAGGATTACAAATCAGGAATAAAGAACTCTATTGATAACCAAAAAACGGTCAGTTAGTAGGCAATAACCGTTGGAGTTAATCGTTGTGCATCATGGCGGTCTTTATGGAAATTAATGATGGTTTGGCTTTTAAAGCCGACCGTTGGAACACCGGTAGTCGGGAGGCCTCACCCCGAGTGTGGAACTCGGGGACTTGAGACACCTGGCCACCGGTCTTCTAGAGAAGTTGCCAATTCTTGATGGGCGACTTAAAAGTCCTCAGAAGGAAGCCCAGAATTGTATTCCCGACATTTGTATATTCTGAAAATCCAAAATCGTACTAAAACTTTTAAAAATTCATAACTAATTCATTTTAACTCTAAATTTAACCATTCAAATTGCATGATTTTGAGTGATCGTATATATTGTTTATAATTAATTTTTTTGACATGTAGTTTTCGAAGTCTCTGGAGAGCCCATTTTTATTAAGAAAACTCCTATTTTTGTTTCTGTGCAACACAAGAAGTCATCTAAATTCATTATTTGATAGGGGCAATAATAATCATTTGTTTTAGAATATCACCGGAAAAGAGCAATAAAAACTATGGTATAAATTTTTATCAAACTAAATAAAGTTAATTAACCAACGAGATAACGTAAGTACAATACAAGGCAATAATAAGCAATATAATGCTAGCCCATCTAGTATTCAAAACTATACTAGAGGCGACATTCGATGAAGAGTTATATTACTAGAGTTTCACATATAGACAATTACAATTTTAACTCTCACATCAAAAATTTCTTGAATGATTGTGCCCTCGGTACATTGTATTATTTCTCATTAGATTAACAGTAGAAATTAATTTAACAATAACAAAACTAAATGCGGATGGAATTGGTGTCAAATTAAACCAGACATATCCATTATCCATAAGCATGTTCATAACGGGAGTAATTAACAAGCACGGCCTCCTTTCGTTTCATTTTCATATTCATTAAATCCGACTGATCACGACACTGAACACGAATGGTACATGTACGAGGAGAAACGGAATGAAACAGTTTTTGATATGGGGTGATACTGTTGTTTGGTTTGAGGGATGGAGTGGAATCGAGTGAAATCAAACGATCCCTAAAAACAGAATATTTCCTGTAGATGTTGAACCGTGTGGTACTGATTTTTTGACGAACAGAATGGTTCTGAACCATTCCATTCCATTTCTCGTCGTACGCAAAACTAAACAAAGCAAAGTAGGTCAGGCGTTTAATTAACCAATTTTGGCTGCTGCTGGGCCGAATAATGACAGAGAGGAGAACCATCAATTTGTTGCGTACTACCGAGTAGTATCCTCTGTCCTAAATATCACCATTTTGACCATTTAAATTTTGTTCAAAATATTATAACTTCTACAATTTTCGTTCTATTTAAAAAATAGTTTGGACTTTTTTTCCATGTAAACGCGTAGATGAGATCGATCCATCCATCTCCACCGTCTTCTTCCGCCTTCTTGCTCGAGCTAGCTAGGATCGATGATCCCATTAGGAGGATTTGGAGCATGGACGCCGCCGCCTTCATAGGCAAGCAGCCGGCGCAGCGCCTGACACGCACTACCACGCGCTGATGTACAACCTGTCCGTGCTCAAGGACAGGGTGCAGCAGCTGCACCTGCTCGTCTGCCTCACCGTCGTACACGCGTCATGACGGCCACGACCCTCTCAACGCATGGATGCCGCTGCCTCCGCCTTCATAGGCGAGCAGTCGGCAGCAGCGCCAGACACGCACTGTCACGCGTTGATGTATAACCTGTCCGTGCTCAAGGACAGGGTGCAGCAGCTGCACCTGCTCGTCTGCCTCGCCGTCGTGCACGCGTCATGACGGCCACGACCCTATCAACGCATGGCCTCGAACGCATGGACGCCGCTGCCGCCGCCTTCATAGGCGAGCAGCCGGCGGCAGCGCCAGACACGCACTGCCACGCGCTGATGTACAAACTATCCGTGCTCAAGGACAGGGTGCAGCAGCTGCACCTGCTCGTCTGCCTCGCCGTCGCACACACGCGTCGTGAAGGAGAACAGTATAATAAATTGGGATGTAAACGAGATATAAGACTTATCACGTTAGATTAGTAACAAAATAGAAGAGAGAGTGAAGGAGAGAGAATAAAAATGGGCTACTAGCTAGCAGTTCATTGATACACAGGTTCTAATAAATTTTATAAAATGGTGTGAGATGTCACACATTAAATATATAGTATATATGGCTAACTAACTATTACATGAGTGGACTACTAAATTAGCTATACGTAACATGACACAAGTAGAGGTGGTAATGAGTAAAGTACCTACGGGTATTGTCCGCCCATACCCATACCCGACATAGCAAACACATACCCATGGCTAATTCTCACAGATTGACACAAAGGGGAGCGATCCCTTCCAAAAACCATCCCAACTGCAAGAATTTTTCGGCAAACTACTGTAGAATACTCGTAAACCAAAATCCCTTGATATCAGCAAACCACAATTTGAGAGAAGGAAGACACTGACCTCCTGTTCCTTTTGCAACCGTCGTGCCGGCTGGAGCTAGAGGTAGTAGGTGAGGCTTCAATGCGGATATGGGTAGTATTTTCTTATACTCATACCCGTTTACCCGACAGGTATAATTTTTTCCCATTTATATACCGATGGGTATTGATTTTATCACATACTTATCCCTAATAGAGTAATTACCTATGGGTAAACGGGTATCGGGTACCCATTGCTATCTCTAGACACAAGTATAAAGCTAAAAACTAACGAAATTATTAACGTTGCTCTAATCCAGGAGATCATCGTGGCCGCGTCTTGCATGATGTACGTATTCCAGCTGTTGTGCGATGTTGGCGTGTCAACCTCCACCAATAACGCGCAACAGGAGGGCAACATCACCGTCGTCAGCTTCGAACGGGAGATTTAATTATTTGCCACTCTTAACATGTGAGTGGCAACAAAAATGTCACTCTGAGTCGATGACATGTGGGGTCATCTGAGTCACTGACATGTGGTCCATTAATTGACACATGTTAAGAGTGGCAAATAGTTAAATTATCCACTTCGAACATGACAAGAACAACCATGGGGACCAGTTGTTCACAGAAAAACACTATCTCATGCAGTAGTAGTGACAACAGAATGGCATCACACAACAAGAAAACGGAAAATTTCCGTCGGCTATTTTATCTTCCGTCGGCATTTCGAAAAGCCGACGAAAGTTAAATAACTTCCGTCGGCTCCTCTAGGCCGACGGAAGTTATTTAACTTTCGTCGGCTTTTCGAAATGGCCGACGAAAGATAGAGAACTTCCGTCGGCCAGCATTAAAGCCGACGAAAGTTAAAATTAACTTCCGTCGGCTTTAGATGTGACCGACGGAAGTTAAGTTTTCAGCAACACGTTTTTTTTCTAGCCCCCGCACTCTTTTTCCCAGCCCTAGGTTTTTCCCCTTCATTCTCCTCTTCCCCGCCGCCGCCTCCACGCGACTACGCCCGTCACCTCCGCCCGCCTCCCCGGCCTCCGCCGCCTCCCCGACCTCCCGCCGCCTCCCCGGCCTCCCCGGCCTCCTCCCCGGCCTCCCCGGCCTCCGCCGCCTCCCCGACCTCCCGCCGCCTCCGCCGCCTTCCCGACCTCCCGCCGCCTCCCCGGCCTCCCCGGCCTCCTCCCCGGCCTCCCCGGCCTCCTCCCCGGCCTCCGCCGCCTCCCCGACCTCCCGCCGCCTCCCCGGCCTCCGCCCGCCTCTCCGGCCTCCCGGCGCCTCCACCCGCCTCCCCGGCCTCCCGCCGCCGCCTCCCCGACCTCCCGCCGCCTCCGCCGCCTCCCCGACCTCCCGCTTGTTCCTGCAGCCTGATGATTAGTGGATGCCATTTTTCACCAGCAGGATTCTTTTCAAAGACATGCTATATCTGGTTCATGCTTTTTTTTCTCTCTGTGTATTCCAGGTGGATGGTACATATCAGTTCAACTTGGAAGGGTTGGTCCCAAGACTATGTGAACTATCTCAAGAAGTGGGAGAGGATGAGAAGACAAATGCCCTACGTGCTGCAGCCCTGCAAGCCCTTTCAGCTATGGTAATCTACTAAGCTCTACTTTCATAGTATATCAAGCTTTCATCATATGCTAGCACTGATCGCTAAAATGATGAATATAAGAGTAGGAAGGTAGTGAATATATGAATACTGTTATGTTATGAGAAGAGATTCAAGTAACACTTCACTTCTAACATATCTATTTCATATAATTTGCACCTGAGTTTGATGCATCCCTTACTATGTGATGAACAGAAGCTCATAGGCATTTTGTACTGACCACTCATAGACAAATCCATATGGTTCTCACCTTTTTTTTATAAAACTAAGGTGCCAAATGCAATAGTATAGTGTATCATTGCTTTATCTTAGTTTTATATGTATGCTGCACTGTCTGACTGTAAATTATCTTTCACATGGATGCTCTATTCTTGTTTTCTTTTATTCTTCTTTTTCTAAACATAACTATTATAAACATTTAAAATTTACAAACTGAATACTTTTGACATTCATAATATCATTCAATTTCTTGTGCTGAGCAGATCTGGTTCATGGGAGAGCTCTCACATATTTCATCGGAGTTCGATGATGTAAGTTGTATATGAGTGAGTGTTCTTTCATTCATTAGTTTTGTCTTAATGTGTATTTAACAGTCTTCAGATATCGTCTAATTTTGAATGGAGTATGAAGCACAAAACTACTATATGTAGTTAAACCTTTCTAGATACCTGAATTTGGCTCATGCATGGACTTGGACTGTCATTCTAGCACTGCATTCTGTTGAAATTTATTACTGATTAGTGGACTATCTAAACCCTACACCAGCTACTCTAGATTTCAGTCCCATTTACCTATTCATATATGGATTATGCCTAACAAATCCACTGGCTGCTCCCACTTCATAAGAGCTTGGCACATAATGCATGAAGTTCTCTTTGACTCTCTGTTAAGTTCTCTTCTTTTTTCATTAGGTAGTTTCTCAACAGATTTGTGTGATGCAGGGAAGATGCTAAGGATCCTAAGTTTTGGGCCAGAATCTGTGTGCACAATATGGCCAGGCTTTCTAGGGAGGCAACAACGTTCCGTCGTATCCTGGAGTCTTTGTTTCGGTACTTTGGTAACAACAATTCATGGTCACCAGAAAATGGACTTTCTCTGTGTGTATTGTTGGACATGCAACTGTTAGTGGAAAGCTCAGGTGCTTCATTTGCATTGTATGCACACAAATACTAAATTAGCATATGCAATGAACCTAGATATTTATTATGTTTAAATACTTCTACAGGACAAAACATGCACTTATGTTGTATCATTTGATATGCTCATACATCACTATGGATGGAGTATGAGCAGAATGCCACTTTGGAAGCAATCGGAGCAGCAAAGTTGCAAATTTTCTTTTTTTTTCGTATTTTTAGTTAACTTCCGTCGGCCAACATTAGCCGACGGAAGTTATTGGCCAGCCGACAGAAAAAAGAAAAAAAAAAGTAATTTTCGTCGGCTAGATTTGGCCGACGGAAGTTACCAGATTTTCTGGTAACTTCCGTCGGCTAGGTTTGGCCGACGGAAGTTAGCTAACTTCCGTCGGCGGCCGACGAAAGTTAGCTAACTTCCGTCGACCCGCTTCCGTCGGCCAAAAGCCGACGGAAGTTAGCCTTTTGCCGACGGAAGTTAGCTTTTTCCGTCGGGAAAGGGCTAACTTCCGTCGGCTTTGGCCGACGGAAGTTCCCTATTTTGTTGTAGTGTCAGCCAACTGCAACATGGTGCCAACGCCCATTACGGCGACAGCAGCAGCCACTAGTGTGTAGTGTTCCGGAGAGAGACAGTGTGGACACGATCATTGCCACACCTCAGTTGTCACGATTTGAATTGTCGCAACAATCCATCATCTTCACATTTTCCATCATAGTCCTTCAAATCTTTTTCCCACAATAATCTTTCCAACTTTACATTCTTATCTTTACATCGGTACTAACATGTTCCTCCGTCTTCTGGAAGGTTTTTTCCCATTTTATCTCTTAACTGAGGGTAAAACTTTTCTCTCTCTATGAGCCTTTTGACTTTTCGAGCTACACAGACTTGTTGCCGATCATAAAGGCTAGCCGTATAGTTTGAGGGTGCACTCTGGTAACGCTTCCCAACCCTCAACTTACTTTTCTTATTTAAAACCAAAGCCAAACACTACGCATGGGCAACTATCATGACACACGTCTATAACCATGGGCATGACTGTTCGAACACTTTATATTTTGATAGAATATGTACACTTTACCCTTACGTTATGAACTTACTCCTATACCCGTCGGCATAGGAGGCTCGCTACAAGGCATTTCACTAGCCGACCTAGCTCATTGTCACATAGACGGGTCCAACCAAGGATCCATTAGCCCTCGGCCCTCTTTTTCTCTAAAATACCGAGGGTACTCAAATCCCCTTTCACAGATTTGTCACCTTCCTTCATAACCATCATAATCTCATACAACTCTTTGAGACCATAAATAAAACACAGAGTCACCTCGAGTATTTCACGCCTACTAGCAATGAAGCAATCTTAACCCCAGTAGGTATTCAACCAGCGATACTCTATAATGCCTGTAAGGTTTTACTTTGGTGTGCATGACGTTTTTTCTAAGGAATCGGTTCTTATGCACCACTTGAAGTCAAACCTCAAAGGCAACGATAAATAATAACGGCGACGATAACCTTTTCCATATATTTTTTATGTTTTCTATTCAAACATGGTATTTTTTGTACTTCGTATTTTTACTATATAAACTTGTACAAGTGAACCACTTAGTTGTAAAGATAAATGAATGCAGGCAAGAAGCTTTACATCGCATGTCATTATTCTTGTCAGCTAAATGCAGTAACCTTTTTAATACCTCACTCTTTCTTTTTGTTCTATTATTTTTATCAGATTATTCTTTTTTTTTCACAAAAGGTTATTTATTTGATGCTTGCATGACCATGTTCTAGTTGTTACCATTATAAAGGATCATGACTTTTTGACGATAAGCTCTTTACTTGAGTGTGCTTCCAATTGATTCTATCGACGCATCACATTCTAAGTTACTCTTGTAAAGTTCTTGTTTGATTTCATTTTATCAGGTTGATTCGTTAGGACACAAGGTTATTACACTCTAAGTCTTGTTTAGAAGATATATATAGCTTTTGAGAATTATTCTCTAGTATATCAGCAATATCCTAGGCTAAGTTTCCCATGCGACCAGTGCTAAATGTATTTTTGCATGCTTTTGAATCATTCAACTCCCTATTCATTAGGTATTGGTGCTTCTTTGGGAAAATTACTCACGTGCCATTATAATTTTCTACTTATATGCAAATTAATTTGTCTTATTACTTGGTGGAAGGGTTGTTGAATTTGGTATCAATGGTTATTGTTGGAGACATATTCTACACTATATGATTTTTGACTTATTTGATCAGTCCTCGTGGTTGTTGTTTCAAATGTACTATAGTAAGGTTTCTTTCTATATGTAGGATGTATTTTCTTTATTGTATGCTTTTTAACTTGTTTGCTTAGTCTTTGAGGTTGCTGTTTGAAACATATTATAGGCAAATGATCGATATTGTTATTGGCCTGATATTTTCACTACATTGGTAGTTGTAAACTGAACTTTGATACAAAGCAATACAAAATGACATAACACTTATTTGTTTATGCATATGAATTATCCTCTAGCATTCAACCTACTCTAGTGTTGCCAACTGTTATTGCCAAATCAATCTAGACTTGACTGTTTTGTTAATGGTTCAATGGTTGAAAATAGTTTGTTCCATACTACCTTTTAAAGTCACTTGTGAGCATGAGAACTCGAGCAAAACTTCGTTGAATTTTGTTAATGGTTCATTGGTGTGTCAATGACAAATTGGGACCACCACAATCACTGACAGTGGCATGTAGGTAATTTTTGAAAATTATAATGGTATATGAGTAATTTTTCCTTGTTTTTTTCTTATCACCAATTAAGGTCCCGTACTAAAGCTGATTGTTAGTTAGAACTAATTATTAGTTAGTTAATAATTAGTTGGCTAATAATTGGTTCACATATGTTTGGATACTTTGACTAATACCTAAAAAAGAGTAAAATGCCCTATTAGTTCCCATTAGTTCATTTTTGTGGACTAATAGCTAACCATTAGTTTAGTAATTAGTTGGATTATTTGGATAAACTAAGCCTAAAAATTAGCTACTAACAATTAGTTCATAGATCCAAACAGAACCTAAATTAGCAGTAGCACAGTACATATTTTGAGATAAATCAAAATTTATATAATTTGACTAATAATTAAGCTAAACATATATAGGTTTGGTATTATACATGCTGCATAAATAGACTAATATGTGAAATACTTTAATACAAAGTTAATTTTATAGTCATTGATGGTATACAGTGAATGAAATTAATAATCAAAGTTCATATTACAAATCATGTCAATAATTTATACACCTTATATTATTTGGCTAAATTGCCATGTGCTTTTTTTTGAAATAGGCCACATGGGCCCCACCTTGTTTGATCCTGGTACTACTCTCGCTTGAGCACACTTAACACTGGAGTTCTGACAAGATTTGCTATGTGCTTTTGACTACATATTAGATATATGTCAATCTCTTGACAGAAATTTGTAGCTGGCTATAGAGAATCAAAGGTCCCATTTGGAAGAGATTTTAGTGGCTACCACTATTCATGAAATCTGTAACTATCCAAAATAATTTATATTCTTAACCTAAAAATGAATTAGTGCCAATTAGATATTCCCTCTGATTCATTATTCATTATGTAAATCATTTTGAACATATACATAAAAATTAAGAAATCAACTTAAATGATTGTTTGTTGCCTTGTTGTTTATTTTGCTTTGAGAAAGACATGTTGATTATTTATGAGAAGAACAAACAACCTCTGTTTGTATAAGACTAACATGAAACAAAAGATGGAAATGCATAAAATTATAAAAGGCTTATATTTCGCAAATAGTTAAGAATATAAAAATGAGTTACTTAAACAATCAAATGTAATACTCACCGGTTGTGTTTAGAATCAAAACTTCCCCCTGTTCGGTTAGGTGGGGATTGAAGGGGATTGGAAGGGATTGAGGGAGATTGGAGGGATTGTAGTATAAATCCCCTCCAATTCCTTCCAATCCCCCTCAATCCCCTTCCCTGAGGGGATTAAACAAACAGCCCCTAAGGAGGGGTGTTGGGTTTTAAATCTAATTATAAGTTATAATATTATAAAACTAACATGAGATTGTTTTCATAATCAAAACTATTTGGGTATTGGCCTATCGAGAACATGTTTGGTTAGGAAGTGATTGAGAAGGATTGGAAGGGGTTAAGGGCTGGTTTGGGTGACTTCAATCTCAACCCATTCTCCAGGGATGGGTTGGGGACCGGAGGCGATTGAGGAGGATTGGAGGGGATTATAGTATAAATCTCCTCCAATTCCTCTCAATCTTTCTCAATCCTCTTCCCCAAGGAAATTAACCGACCAGATCTTGAGAGCGAAGTGAACTGAGGGAGGAGAAGCTGAATAAAAATGGAGATTTGGGTATTGGCCTATTGAGGACTTGTTCAGTTAAGAGGGAATTGGAAGAGATTGGAAGGGATTAAGGGCGTGTTCGATTAATATTCTTGGGGAAAGGGATTGAAAAAGATTTATACTACAATCTTCTCTCAATCCCCTCCTAACCGAACAAGTTTAATGGATTATAGTATAAATCCTCTCCGATCCCTCTCAATCACCTTTCTTAGGACCTGTCCGATTAGGAGAGTATTGAAGAGAATCGAAAGAGATTGAGAGGGATTAGAAGAGATTATAGTATAAATCCCTTCCAATCTCTCTTAATCCCGTTCGTGAAGGGATTAGCCGAACAAGCGAGGGAGGAGAAGGCGAGAAGCTGAATAAAAATGGCAAAACGCGGGGGGTTAAGGGTGCAAAGTAGAATGGAACTCAGAATTCCAAAGAAAGTGGTGGTGGTATTCCGAAAAGGCCCCTCTCCTTTCGTACCGCCCAAGCCATGTGGTGCCGCGGATGCATAGTATATGATAATTACCAAATGATTAAATTAAAAACCAATAAATAAATTTGATGTTAAGAAAAGAAAATAGTAAACGAATTTAAGCATATTTATTTTTAGAGTGATGGAGGTAAATTGGTTTCTTGCTCCGAAAGCCAAAAATCTCCTCATCACAAACTCTCTCCCCCATTCCGCTCCAATCTAGGGTACAAACCCATGACCCATCCCTCCTCGTCGTCGTCCTCCGCGCCTCCGGCGGCCGCCGCGCCGGCTCCGGCCGAGGCCACCTCGCTCGCCCCTGGCTTCCGCTTCCACCCCACGGACGAGGAGCTCGTCTCGTACTACCTCAAGCGCAAGGTGCTCGGCCGCACCCTCAAGGTCGACGCCATCGCCGAGGTCGACCTCTACAAGGTCGAGCCATGGGACCTCCCTGCCCGCTCCCGCCTTCGCAGCCGCGACTCGCAGTGGTACTTCTTCAGCCGCCTCGACCGCAAGCACGCCAACCGCGCCCGCACCAACCGCGCCACCGCCGGCGGCTACTGGAAGACCACCGGCAAGGACAGGGAGGTGCGCCACGGCTCTAGGACCGTCGGCATGAAGAAGACGCTCGTCTTCCACGCCGGTCGCGCCCCTAAGGGCGAGCGCACCAACTGGGTCATGCACGAGTACCGCCTCGAGGGAGACGACGCCTCAGGGAACCCGCAGGTACCTGCTCCATTCATTTTGTCCCCATCCTCCATTTCTATGCTGCTAGATTGCCTTCCGTAGGAATAATTTCTTTTCTCGCACTCACATCATATGTGTGGATTTGGCGTTCGAGTTAGATCGATACTTATGTTTTTCCCCAACAAAAATGTCTTTCCTTGACTCTGTTGAGTTCGATAACTGCATATCCCTCCTACTAGCCATCACCCTCCTGCTGATCGTTAGACTACTAATCTCTAGCCTTGTTTACTGCCACTACTGGCTCAACTTGTTATCTGCTTTACTAATAATGCTAAAATGCGATACGATGATGCTGTTTTTGACACATATATGCACAGGATTCATTCGTGGTTTGCCGAATCTTCCACAAAGCTGGCCCAGGTCCACAGAACGGGGCGCAGTATGGAGCACCCTTTGTTGAGGAGGAATGGGAGGAGGAGGAGGAGGAGGAGGAGGATGATGATGATGTTGGTCTGCTGCCGGTGGAGAGACAGAACTCTGATGACCACGAGGTTCATGGTTCTATGGAGAAAGGCTATCTTCAGATGAGTGATCTCATTCAGGTATAGTTGCGAAATTTCAAGCCTTCCGTTTTTTGACTGTTCGAGTAGAAATGTATTGCCAGCTAATACCAATACCTGGAATGCATAACAATTGAGCTATACTTGTAACTTTTTAGTGTTCCATGTCTGAAGATTATTAATAACTGGATTGATATTTGTGCATAGTCTCTTCAAGTATTTCCTTGATTCAGTCAAATTGACATGCACATGCAAAAGTCAATAGACACCACATATCTATTTTTTCTTATAGTGCTCCTATATGTATAATTTATTCTGTTATTCCTTCCATAGTTATCAAGGTGTTGCTAAAGCGTTGCTTTAGCGATAAGACGATCGGCGGGGGTAAGTCATCCTGATGGTAGTTGACTCCTTACCCCTAGGGTGCTCACTTGCTCGGCCAGGCGTGCAAAGGGCTGGGTGTGGAGCAGATCTGGCACGGTGAGGCCAAATCCAGCGCAGAGAGGTCAGGCCAGGCGTGGTGTGGAGTGGGAGGGAGGGGGGGGGGGGGGAGCGGTGCACAGCGAGGCCAGGTGCGGAAGAGAGGGGAAGATGGGTGTATCGGCTAGAAGAGTGAGCTGAGAGAGGGGGGAGTGGGAGAGATGTTAGGGTTGAGAGATGAAAAATACTAATGGGCTTTAAATATGCTGTTTGGTCAGATTTATATAAATAGATTATTAACTGAACATTAAATATAATATTAGACATAATTTTAAATGTGTTGTTGCAATTTTAACTATATAATTTTGTCTTATAAGGTATCTAAAGTGACAATATTGCAACTTGATATTGTATTGCTATTTTTATCATGCTATATTGCTATTGTTATTTGTAATTTACTACTTATCTATTGATATTTTTTCTAAATCTTATATTTTCTATAGGCGTAAGGCATCGCCTCGCCTTACGCCTTACCACTTAGGCGGTAGTCCACTGCCTTGCCTCGTCTTACCACCTTAATAACTATGATTCCTTCCATATAAATACTTAGCATTTTTCCTGCCAATCTGTGAAACCGTAGGTGATGGAATCTTTTGTAAGACTACACTATTACTGAAGATGGATTTTGTCGTACCTTGCGTTTATGATTATGCACATTGATTAACCAACTAACTTGTTCATAATTGGAATGCTGGATTTTCCCAGTATTGTCCTTTAGGCAGCCTGTATTGATGAATTTCTATGCCATGCTGTGTAGCATGAATGCTGATTGCTGACATGTATTGGCTTTTTGACATACATCTTCATATCTCTGTCAGGATTAGGTAGCAAGTAGCAACTCATATGAGATCACGACAAACAAGAGTCATGATGCCATAGTATTCATGTCTATGAGCATTAAAAGGTTGGAATTTTTGTGTTGCATATCTATGTCTTTCACTGTGTATTACCACTTACCAACTTCACAGGGCCCTAAACACATTCTTATAGCCTGTTGAACATATTGGTGTTTTGGTAAAAATATGTTTCCTCTAGTAAAAGAGGAACATATTATTCATCCGAACATGTCATTGTTTTTTTTTTGGTGTGAGTTATGTTCCGCAGGTGATTTTTTTCTGTTCCAGTCTATCCATTTCTTCACCTAACATGTATCCACTGCCTGGTAATGGTTCTAATTATTCTTTTATTTCCTTTTTCAGAACTTGGGTGATCAAAATGAAAATGGCAATCTCTCTTTCCCAGTTTCAGACACTTCAAATAACAGTAACCATTCCGAGGATGTGGATGGAAATTCAGGGACATTTTAAGTGACCCAAACCTTGGTTCTAATTTCTTTCACTACATTGATTCCGGGGAGCAAACCAGCGTAGTGCTTAATGAAAATATGGTATCTAATGCCAACATTGGAGATGCTTTTAATATTTCCAGCCCCAATGATGGATTCCTCGAGCTGAAGGACTTTGCTGATGATGCAAATTTGGAGAATTCTTTAGGCAACGAATCCACAATCTGGCCTTCTGATGGTTGGCCCTGGAAAACACCTGACTGTGTGGAGGCCATAAATGAGGCTAGCACTGAATTTCCTCCCTTCACTGATGAGCAGACTTTTCACCCATATGAGTTGGAACAGCTGTTGCAGTCACTCCAAGAAGACTCCCATATGGGTTCAAGTATCTCTGATCCCCCATATTCATCTATAACAAATTTAGTTAAGATAGAGGATGATTCCTTGATGTTCTATGATGCACCATTTGATTCCACAGTGTGTGATGATGGTTTTAGACAGCTCAATGGATTTCTTGGCTCCCCAGCAATGAATCTGTCCGGCATTGACAAGCTGGATGATGGTATGCCGTACTATGATGCCATGGATGATAACACGTTTAATGATATTCTGGGCTCAGTACAGCAATCAGCTGGTAGCAGTTCCCATGCTTTTAGCGGGCCAGTCCTTACTCAAGAGGTATGCAATCATTTGCACCAGGAGATACTTGCTGCGTTTCGTGCAGATCATTGATGTGCTTACTGGAGATCACCCACAATTTTCTACTTTTACAGGTCAACAATACAACCTATACATATAGTCCAACTCAAAAGGTTTTAGAACCTAATTTTGTAGTTGGTGCCCCATCGTCTGCTAGGTTATCTGAAGCGGGTAGTCAGTTAAATTATGTTGTTTTACCAGGTAATATTACTATGGAGAAGTATCATAGGTTAATTATTATTTTCTGCTCCTTGGCGCTGATCCGTCATGGAAAAAGAGCATTTTCAGCACCTTCTGTGACACTGATATCTATTTTTGTTGCTCTGAGGGAATGTTCATTGTTATGTTTACTTTGTCCTGATTGAACAAGATTGAGGTATTAGACCAATTTGTGTTCTAGTGATGGAACTCTTAGTCTTTCTCAATCAGGGCAGTGTTACAACTAGCATGTGATACATTTCTCATTGCGTGGTCCCTAGCTTGTACCTGAATGAACATTATTGACAAGTTTTTGTACTGTTCCACAGATTCCCAGACAAAGAGTAAGTCCATGGGGAAACATTTTGTAAAGATGCTGGATTCGATCTCTGCTCCCCCTGCTTTTGCAGCAGAGTTCCCAGCCAACCATTGCAAATCCTTGGCTCCTATTTCTGGAGCACATCCCAACACCATCCGTGTGTCTGCAGAAGTAATCAGCATAGGAAGTTTATCTGTTGCGTCTAGAGATAAGTGGTCTCTTGAGAAGGATCAAGGCATGGAGCTGCTCTTCTCGGCAGGCTTTGAGCCTGATACCCGTGTACACTGTGGTTGCAACACGATAACCGCAGTGCTGCGTGGTGGCTTCTGCCTTTTCTTCTTTTCAGCAATAATGCTCTTGGTGAGCTACGAGGTGGGCATGTGCATCTATGGCAAGTAGCCTGCCAGTATCCAAGTAAGAATATCACATTAGGTAACCGTGTGTGTATTGAGGCCTCCTGCTGGCTTAATGTACTACTACTGCATGACATGACCTCCGTGTGTTAAAACCTCAGGCTGGTAAACTAGCACTAGCACAGTACCGTTTTGCAGCTCGAGAGCTAGTTGGTGGTGTATGTATGAATTCCTCAACTGCTATCCGTATTCCGTAGCAGCATTGAATTGCTTACTTTGGTACTATTCATGTTTCTGGTTGGCTGGGTGGTGCTAGCACGTAATACTGTAAATATTCTCTAAATCTCCAGCATGCGTTTGCTCTATGCCTGTTGCAGTGTTCCAAGTTTTTCAAGGGGAAATTAAAAGAGAAGGAAGTAGTGTCATCGCCATGACATGGTGTTAACCCATTTTTAAGACGGATGAAACGAAATAAAACACCCATTGAAAGCCAAATCGTTTCATCAGAGAGAGTATTTTATGAGAGTTAGTTATATTTAATTACACTGGTTAGCTTAGGAAATAGTGAAATGAAATTTTTTATTGAGATAAGGTATTTCATTCAGTTATAAAACATTTTAGAAAACAATGTTATGAAACCCACCTATCTCTCGTTACAACTTGACATGCCTTTTGGCAAAACTATATAGAAACACAAGCATGTCAGAGAATCAGCATTGCATTCGATTGTATCATTGGTGTACAAACTCAGCACTCAGCAGCATAGTTTGAATCTCCATGGCATCCTTATTAAATATACATACAAATAACTGCTCTCTTTCTCTCGACTATACGTGTGTCTCCCGTCTACTAACTCAAGGCGGGGGTTGCTCTACAGCCTACACCTCTCCAGGAAGCATGGTGTCTCCTGGAAGATCGCAAAATGCGTTACCCTGCATTGCAACAACATGCACAGTGGTCACTCAGTCAGTAAGCAATAGGCAGCGTTTGCTTCTGCATGATCACTTCACTTACCTCTCCTGTAAGATGGGCGACGCATCTTTTCTCGGCGAGCAGTTCAGCTTCACTCTGGAAGGATCAAAAACCTGCATCATGATGCATGCACGTACCCTAGCAGAATATTATTGACCAAACAGCAACTCCTACAGCTCATACCTTTTTGATCCGTTCCCAGAGGAAATCGTCTATTGCCACGTCTTTAACCAGCTCATAGTCACCATCCCCCTGTGTGAAGCGCGTAATGTGCTCATCTCAATGGTGTCAAATCTAGGGAAGCAAAAAAGCAGGGAGGATTTTTGAATTTTGAGTATGAAATTAAGCATACCTTTGACCTGCATGGCATGCTGAACACGATGTCCTCTGCTATGCCATAAGGATTCCCACTCGTATAAACCTAAAGTTTTACCCTAGCTTTTGATTCAGAGGCATAATAAAATTAAATAAACAACCAGCAATCACAAGTCTCGATTTTTACCCCAGTAGAGAACCAATCGCCTTCTGGGGTAGGATTTACAAGGGATCTAATAGCATCCACTATGGATACGGCGGTAGAAGCAGCTGAAGATCTGCCCCATTTTTCAATCAGCACTCCTCCACGCTGTTTCAACGTAGGAATGAAGTGAACAATGCATCACCGTTTCAGTTCTCCCAAAATGTAGGTATGGCATAAGCTTACCTTTTGAACTGTTTTGGTGAATTCTTCTTCTAACCACTTCGTGTCTTTAATGACTTCTTTCACTGGCCTCCCATTAATTTTAGAATTCAAAAAATCAGGAACCTACTCAGAGAATATCATCAGTACTAGGAATCGGCAAATGTACTTATAAATGCAAAGATAAGATACTCAGAACTATTACAGTAAAAAGAGCTGCTAGTCAGGCTATATCTAATCATATCTTCACCTGAGTTGTTGAGTGGTTCCCCCAAATAGTCACATTTGATACTTTGTCATAAAATACACCAGCTTTTAATGCTAACTACAAAATAAAGTTGATTCTGTTATTTGTTTGAACCAAAACAACAAAAGTACATCAGAAATAATGGGTATTTAAAGTCAAGTACCTGGCACTTGGCTCTATTTTCATCCAACCTTGTCAATGCATGAAAGTTTTTTGCTGGCAGGTTGGGAGCATTCTTCAAGCAAATCAATGCACTAGACAAAGTACACACCTTAACTCAGACATGATCATAGCATAAACGACAATGCACTTAAAAAAATGTAAAATATCCATACTTGGTGTTACAGGGGTTTCCAATAACTATGACTTTCACATTCCGAGATGCCACGGCGTCAAGTGCCTTACCCTGATACATTCAGAATTTCAGAGCATAGCAAGAACACAACTTACAATCATGTGATACTTACTACTGAGTATGTTCCCTGCAATTATTTTTCCTTTTCAGGAGGTTTCCTCACGGTTTCACAACAGTATAATCGACATTCGACAACAAATGAGGAAGGGAGAAGCAAAACAAGACCTGTTCAGCAAAGATTTGACCATTGATATCTAGCAAGGCAGATCGCTCAATTCCAGGGCCTCTGGGCTTAGCTCCGATTAGAAGAGCCCATTCTGCATCTTCAAAGACTACATAAGGATCTATGCCAATGCTGACTTCCCTTAGCAATGGATAGAGTGAATCCTCCAATTCCATAGCCACACCTGCAGTTATAGTTCTACAAAACATTATGAACAAGGGAGAGACATCCACTGCCTTGTAACTCAATTTGTACCTAGAGACATTATGGAAGGTTTATTTTGGAATTTAGAATTATGTAGTAAATAACAAGGATGAAGCTACCTTCGAGTGCTTGCAATGATCTTTCAGAGCCCAATAATTTAAGAGCTATTGGCTGGTCTGGTCCAAAAACCTCACCTGAGGCAAGCTGCAAACATTTATAGTCAAGAAATGATCTGCATTGCTAAATGTTTGCAACATTTGTGGCAACCTTCCAGCCTAAGCACTTTCATCCAAACGGTGATGGTATTATATGACATGGTCCATAACACTAACTGTACCCACAATAGTTGAGTCACTTCATGCTACTTACTTTGAAAAGCAGATGATTCGATATCATCCCGGCCGCACCCGACACAGCAACATTCACTAAGCTCTTCCAGGACTTCGTCTTCTCATCCTGCGTTCCATTCAACAGGACGGACAATAAATAGATTGGCAAGCCAGAATTCCAGAAGCAGGCAGTGCTGCATCCAAACGAATAAGTGGGAAATTGGCTGAATGATGCCCCGATTCAGGAAACTTCGATTGTATCGCTATGGTAAAACATGGCTACAAAGTTGTAGATAAAGGAGAGAATATATTCATGGCCTCTGTTCTTGGTGAAAAACAGTCAATGGTAGGTGCAGTGATTATTCTTGGCGCTGGTACTGCATCCTCCACTTGGCTCTGTATGGAAAACTAGATGGAGATCCAAGTCCGCCCAGCCCGATGGAGATCAAACTAGATGGAATTCGGATGCGACATCACAGTCGACCCACCAGCAAAGCAGAGATGGAAAGGAAATCTTCCCAACCGAGACGTAGAGCAGGCGAACATTTCAACAAACAGATGGTGTGAGGCTCACCGCCTTGAGGTCGTATGTGGTGCAGAAGACTCCGTAGCACTCCTTGCGCGCCGCCGGCGCCTGCTCGGCCGCGACCGCCGCGGGCCGCCCCTGCACCTGCACCTGCCTGCGGTGTACCGGCAGAGTTACTAACTGACTTGCGGGCAGGTGTGATCCACATACACATGAGCTAGCCGTAGACGAGCTCACGAGCCTTCCCGATCGATGGGCAAGCAAGTGATGGCCGCTGCAGGAAGTGAACAGAGAGCTGCTACTCACTTTGGCGCGTCGACGGAGCAGCGGACGGTGGCAAGGCGCGGGCGTCGGAGGACGAGGTGCGGGGAGCCGCGGCGCGCGGCGAGAGTGGCCGGCGATCTGGCCGGCGAGTACGGGGAGGAGAGATCCATCGCCATGGGAGGAGAGGGAGTGGTGGATAGGCAGCTGAGCTCGCGGAAGGTGAGCGAGCCCGCGGGTGAGGTGGGAGTGGACGAGATTATTCGGATTGGAGGATTCGGATTCGGACTAGGAGAAGAGCCCTATTTATACTTGCCCAGTGAATTATTAGGGTTCGTTACTTACTACGTATCCGGCGATTGCTGTACATTTCTACTAATTATTTGGCACGTTTATTTCAGTTCTAAATTACAATATTAATCTAGCTTATAGAAATAATGAGCCTCTGATCGAGCTTATCAAATTATTATAATTTACACACCGAATTATAATAAACAGACGAATAAACTAGTATGTTTATTTCAGTTTATGAAAATAATTTCAAATTGTGTATTATTGAAGTTGTATAATTAGATTTAAAATCTATAAAATATTAGCTCGATCGGCTAGAAATCGAAGCTGGAATTAGCAGTGGAGCTGCACGTACTCTTCCTGTCAAAAGGACATGGCATATATGCTTTGACACAAACAAGATATATAAACCATCACTTGACACCTCCATCTATCGTCTCGAAAGGCGTAAAGATAGATGCTTTGTGATTTGCGAGTCAAGAATTTCTCTAGCTTCTTATCATGGAACCAGCTTGTTTTCTTTTATAAAAGAAAAACAAGAGATCGAGCTTGTTTTTCAATATAATATATGGTTGGTGCAGTGCGTGCATAAAATGATTGAGGAAGCTTGTCAGGTGCGCGAGGATATATGAGAGTGAGAGAATCGGTTTGCATTACCAACATAGTTGTTCTTGTACCTCTACCTCAGCTGAGCTCAGTCCTCAGCTCGATCCGTTGGTGCAGCTAGCTAGAGCATGCAGGCAGATGCAGATGAAGAGAGCACACTGAGCACAACGTGGAGAAGAAACGGGGGCTATATATATATATGCAAGCATATATATCCTTAAGCTTAAGATGTTGCTGTTATTGGTCTCAAATCCTTAGCTGTTGGTGCGGCATGAAGTGCTCAGCCACAAGGGAGCCATGCATGCATGTTTCATGCATCGTGCATCATGAAATTGGTATCACTTTCATCTTGTTCGGCGCGTATACACAGTAGTACTTGTAATCATCATCGAGATCACATCATGCATGCATGTACACCATGTCCAAGTTGGATTTTTTAATTTATTTGAAGTTCTTGGTGGCCTGGTAAGTGACGCCGAACTGCCAGTCGCGTGGGAGGACATGCCAGGATGTGGCCTTGCGGTGGTCGCCGGTCATGACGCGGAAGGTGAGCGACTCGCCGGTGAGGTCCTCGGACGTCTGCCACTCCTGCCCCCAGTTGCGCTTCAGCGTCGTCCACTTCACTCGCTTGTTGCCCTTCACCATCAAGCTAGACACGTCGCCGGCACCGCCCACGTTGGTCACCATCACCAGGTTGAAGTACTTGTTCCCCGTGATCGTGTACCGGATCCCGCCCTGCTTCACGCATGGCACCCTGTAGATTGTATGGCGCTTAGCTTGACGAAGACGAAGACGAGCATAGAATTGGAATTTTCTAGTTAATTACCGCCTATATGAGATGGGCACGATGCCGGCCTTCTCCTGCGCGATCTGCAGGAAGGCCGGCATGGTGAGGTCCAAGTGCTCGCGGGGCGGGTTGCACCACCCGCCGTTCTCGGACGACTGGCCTGGGTTGGGCGGGCATAGGTTGGTCGCCGTCACCACCACCGGCGCCGCGCCGGCCTTGCAGCCGTCGGGGCTATCCACGCACCGCACCTCGTAGCACGCGCCGCACCCGGCGCCGCCGTTGAACAGAACCGTGCTCACCGCCACCGTCTGCACGCCGTACCCCTCCGCCGACGTGTCCTTGTACCCGCAAGCCCCCGCCAGCGTGCCGGACCCGTCCCGCCCGCCGTAGAACGTCGCGTGCGCCTGCTTCCATTCCCCCGCCGTGAACTTGCCGTGGTTCCGGTGCACCTTTGGGGCGTCCTGGCCACCGCCGCCGCCGGCCGCATCGCCCACCAACCCAATCAGCACGAGCGCCAACACGACGAGACATGCCTCCTCCCGCGCGCGCCGGCGCCGCGACGCCCACGGACAAGGCATATTTAGTACTTCAGATAATTATTTAGTACCAATGCAAGCGGGTCAGATCCCGAACACTCTGCATCAGATCATGTCGCCTAAATACTCCATTGACGACAGTAATTAGCTCAAGCCATTTTTGGATCAATCTAAAGACAGATATGATGCTCCATTTACGAGAGGGTTGGAGCAATTGGAGGATGACCATCCAAGACAAACCAAAGAAACTACTCTCTATTATCAGCTTCAACTCACCTGCCTGCATATCGATGTGTGTCACCCTTTGCTTCAAACAGAGCTCAACAGAAATTGTGCACGCAACAAGCTGAAGTACACGTTAAACTGTATGGCCATGAACAGCTCATGCGTGATCACAATTTTATTAGTATGAGACGAACGAAGGATCAACAAATGCTACCAAGCATCCACAGTGCAAAGTCCATGCAATGCAAGAACGACGCTGTCTCAAGCCCGACCAAGAAGACCAACAGGGTGACATGGATGTGACACCGACACTTGAGCTGCATGCCAGCGACCTACAACGGAGTCAGGCCAACAACACCTGCACAACGAACATACTAGTGTTGGAAACAGATGCATTTCTAGCTTCCTTTGTTAAAGAAGAGCAAAACACTTGCATTTCATGCATAATCTAAATGAACATTTCATAACATTCGTTATGACTTGTTTGTATAACCAATTAACCATTGTAAGAATTCACTACTACTCTAGTGTCACTACAGGAAACAAGATGTTTGTAGAGTACATTCCCTCGAGCACTCGACCGAAACAAGATGTTTGTAGAGTACATTCCCTCGAGCACTCGACCAACAGGGCTGTTTGCCGAGTGCTCGTGGGAATGAACTCGGCAAACCCCTGTCTGCCGACCACGGGTTCACCGAGTGTTCTTTGCCGAGTATAACACTTGCATTTCATGCATTTAGTAGGGCAAATACTAAACAATGGCTAAACATAGGTGAAGACTGAGGAATTACAAACACTCCATAATCTGAATGAACATTTCATAATAGTCATCATGGCTTATTTGTATAACCAATTAACCATTGGAAGAATTCACTACTACTCTAGTGTCCTCTCATCATCAGCAAGTGGAATATAAATTCTAAAGCATGTTTCACTCTGATGTTTTTTTTCAAGCGTGCACAAACGTAACATACTAACATTACTAGCACATTCATGGAATAGTGATCTGATATAGAGAACATACCACAAGCAAGCCGTCCACCAGCATTTCCAGTACTGAGGCTGAGCTCATGGCCCCCTAAAAAGCATTGGATTAAAAATGAGGTGCACATAAACTCAAGGGAAAAAATGTTGAGCATGAGTATAATGAGGTGTACCCTTCCCCAAATCATCTGCAAGCTCATGAACAACGAATGCTCTCCCAACAACAGAATTTGGGCCGGTCAGAGGAATCTATGTAGAAGAAACCATCAAAAGTTGGTAAGCTGAGTTTGCAATTTAAAACAGCAACGCTGCAACTCATCCTAATAGCAAAAATATGATCTTTTCACTTTACCTGCTTATCAACTATGGTTGCCTCAGCTACACCTGTATGACCACGATTAAAACAGACACACCATAAAATAAGCCAACACTCGAAAAGACAAAATTAGAAACAAAGGTCAGAAGTGTATTAGTAGTGATTGTTGCAGGCTATACCTTCAGCATTGGCAGTAATGTTTCCCAGGTCACCCGCATGACGCACTTCATCTCCCGGTGCACCGTGCGTCAAATTGTTTGGGTTAAAATGTGGTCCTACAGGACAAAGTTTTGCCATGTAACATGAATTGAATAAAAATAATTTCTTTTCATAGTATGAGGCTATGCGCATTGCAGAGGACAGATGACACTTGTAGGATGAAGTAACCATAATAATGCAAGCTGAAAGAAAATCTACATGGGAACTTGGTGGTGCTTATTAGGAAAAAGTAAATGTTCATCATGTGGATTATGAACTATTGGCATTCACAGGCATAATCGAGTTCAGTGGACAATCAACCTGTTGATATGCACCCATTTGTAGTATCGCCAAACTGGTGCTGCAGAACGAACAGGAATATAATTTAAACGAAATTATAATGTTTTGTAAGTAAAAATGAAGAAGTGCAAGCTCATCTCAACTGAAAGAACAAAACTTACGAGGTGGAAGCCGTGAAGTCCAGGTGTAAGTCCAGTTAGACGGACGTTCACCGTTGTAGGACCTGAAATACAAGACCAAGTCGAGGAGTGAGACACCTGAGAAGTAGAACCGATCTAATGGTGAACGCACTCACGTACACCGATTGTGATACACCTGATTTTAGTCGGAAGCCAGAAATCGGTAAGTTCAATGCTACTTTTTGGTGTGCTAATTGTGAATTGAAATAAAATCGTTGTGTGCCCGTAATTGAGGTTGACTCGTGGGACGCATTGCAAATTGACTCGTGGCAATGCACGTAATCGAAGCAGAACTCAACCGTTGGCAGGGCTAAATTCGAGTAGTGAGTAAAAAGAGAAACTTTGCAAATATCGTGAAGAAAGAAAGGAAAAGCCCCTCCTTTTCTTTGGGTGTGCAGTCAATTAATCATCGAGAAAGCTTCGACGAGATGGGATTCAATCAGAGTAGAATGCATGGTTACAGGGGAGATGAAGGGAAGGGAAGGGAAGTGGGGGAAAGCAGGTAGTGACCCTCATCTTCCTGAGTGAGCGTGACGACCCCCTCGACCTGGGAGGTGCCCTTGAGCACGGCGACGGCCTTCTTGGTGGCGTCGGCGACGACGAGCGCCCTGGCAGCAGCGGCACCTCCGAGACCGGCGACGAGGCGCAGCGAGTGGAAAGGGCAAGCAGAGGAAGGAGACTGGAAAAGAACCGCAGGCGGGGCGGCGAAGAGGAGGGTCTGGGCGGCCATGGCTGCAGCAACCACGGCTGGCTGGCAGGCGGCGGCGACGGCGGCGGCCTCTTTCTTGCCTGGAGACCTGGAGGTGGGTTGGTGAAGTGGCTGTCCCTGATGATAAGGTGTACTCCAGCTATTTTAATCAGAAGATCTGACGGCTTGGCCTGCTCCACGTGGCTCAATCCTGCCTCCTCTCCCTAGAATCCTCTCCTCTCCAGATATTGTTGCTGTGGTTGTGCCTATGTCCAATAAGAGTACAAAAAATGTTTTTTTTTTCAAAAAATAATATACTCTTCCCATAGAAAGAGACACACCTTATTCTACACACATCTTATTAGTCTTATAGTGTTAAGAGTAAGTTTTTTAGTTAGCTTGTCTGTTAGAAAACTAGAAGCCAAAACAAAATAAGGTGTCGTTTAGTTCTTTAGTCCAAAAGTTTAGTGCCGTTACATCGGATGTTTGGATGCTATTTTGGAGTATTGAATATGGACTATTTATAAAACCTAATTATAATCAGTGGATTATTCACGATACGAATCTAATGAGCTTAATTACGCCATGATTTGACAATGCGATGCTATATTAAATATTTGCTAATCGTATATTAATTAGGCTTAATAAATTTGTCTCGCAAATAATCATATGATTCTGCAATTATTTTTATAATTAGTTCACGTTTAATCCTTCAAATTGATATTCAAACATCTGATTTAACATGAACTAACTTTAGTTTATGAAACTAAACACCCAATGACATAGAATGAAACTAGCTTGGCCGTAACTTCAAGGTTCACGTTGCCAATCTTTTGGCTGGTCCACATCGACTTATTATATTCACTATTAATTGAGATATGAAATCGTAATTTTCTATTGTTAAGATTAATGTAATCATTCTTTGTAAGTCGATAACTATTTTAATCAAATAACTTCGTAGTTTTTCACAACTTATAATATCTTTTTCATAGTTTACAACTAACTTATTATAGTTTTCGGTCAATTTAATGGGATATACCATTAATCTCCATCACACAAAAGATAAGCTAAATAAAAGTCACCTTTTAATTTGTGAGCTGCATAACACAATTGTACATTGGACTTTAGAGTGTTTTTTACTAAGTAGTTTGCTTAGTGTAAACCCTAGGTAAGGCTCAAACGTGAGTAGACTGTAGAGTGGAAAGAGCATTCCAAAGGCTCATGATGATTTGAGCCTGCTCTGCTAATTTGTGTGAGAAAACAGTTGGGCCCATGGAGGCTCCTAAACCGGTTTTGAGCCCCTTTTGTTATAGGCCATGAATTTAACAAAAATTATCAAGTTGAAATGACCAAAATTTGTCACGGGAGTTAAAAAGATACTAGCTCCAAGCTAGTTGGCAATAGACACTACCGAAAATGAGAAGTTTGTCGAGTGCCCTAAGCTTTGCCGAGTGCAATATCTCGGGCACTCGGCAAAGATTTGTTTGCCGAGTGTTTTTTAAAAAACACTCGGTAAATAAAAAACACCCGGCAAATATGTTACTAACGGACGTCACGACGGCGTGCGTGCGCGGTAAAAATTTTTTTTTGAGGGTTTGCTGAGTGTTTTTTAAAAAGCACTCGGCAAAGAGAGTATGTTTGCCGAGTGCTCCCCATACGGTTGATCCCATAATAGTCAACATATTGTATCGCTGGTCACCATGCATTTAGGATCACCGAGGACCCTTCGTCGTTAGTGGCTACTCACAGGTCTCAAACAATTTAGTTTTCTCAATGGTTTGCCCCCACGATGATGGAATCATGTAAGTCATGGTGTGTGTTGGCATGTAGATATTCCGACACTGCATATTGAGAAACCATTGTATGGAAATGGAATGAAGCAGAAACCGGAGTTTTGTTTGATTGTGAAGCTATTGATCAGTAAAAGTATGACCTTGGATGTAAAAATGTGGGTGTCAATCAAGCTCATGCATATGAACAGATGGACCTTGTTTGCTGGTCTCTAGAGCATGTTGAATGTGTCATCAGTATATTGTAAATGTGTTAATCCCCTCTCAACCAAATTAGGAACCAGACCAATCAGGTGACCACTTTCCTTGGCCCTAAGCAGGATTTCTGACAGAGTATCACTTACTAAATTAAATAGTAAGGGAGAGAGAGGATCCCCTTATCTCACACTCTTATAAGTTCTAAAGAATCCACCTAGATTACCATTAATATTGATGGAAACTCTCCCTCCTATAATTTTCTTCATCCAATCCAGCCATTTATCATTAAAACCTTTGTGTTGGAGCACTTCAAACAAGAAAGCGCCATTGAACTTTATTGTGGGCTTTTTAAAAATCAAGTTTCAAAATCACCCCCTTTTGTTTTTTAACTCTTAACTCAAGAACCACTTCATGCAAAAGAACCACCCCTCTAAAATGTTTCTACCGGGAATAAAAGTAGCCTAACTTTCATCAATTAGATTGTGAGCCACTAAAGCAAGAATCTTAGTAATGATTTTATAAAACACATTTAGTAGGCAAATAGGACATAATTGGATAATTTTGCTTGCTTCTCTATTTTTAGGAATAATCACTATAATCCTAAAGTTTAGACGAGCTAAGTTCAAGTTTCCAACAAACAACATATATAACATTTCCTTAAAGATAGGCCTAAGCTACTACCAAAAAGCTTTATAGAACTCAACGGACAACCCATTTGGCCTAGGAGCTGCACTAGATTTCATACTCTTCATAGCTAAGTTTAGCTCTTCAAGAGAAAAGACACAATTAGTTGATTGCACTCATAAATTGACAATCTTATTCTATCTGCCCACATATCTTGCCTAAGTTGCAACTTGGGGGCAATTTCAGAACAAAATAAATTTTTATAAAACCCATAAATATGATTAGAAAGGTCAATTGGTCAGATATCCACACCCCTCACTACAAGAAAACAGAAAGTTTTCGTCGGCTATTTTATCTTTCGTCGGCTTTTCGAAATGCCGACAAAAGTTAAATAACTTCCGTCGGCCTAGAGGAGCCGACGGAAGTTAAGCTAACTTTCGTCGGTTTTTTACAGTGGCCGATGGAAGATAGAGGAATTTTTTCCCGCCCGGTATAAATCCCCTAACTTCCGTCGGCCAGCATTAAAGCCGACGGAAGTTAAAATAACTTCCGTCGGCTTTAATGCTGGCTGACGGAAGAAGTTTTCAGCCGCACGTTTTTTCCCAAGCCCCCGTCCTCTTTTTCCTAGCCCGCGCCCTAGGTTTTTCCCCTTCTCCTCTTCCCCGCCGCCTCCGCCGCCTCCCCGGCCTCCCGCCGCCTCCGCCGCCTCCGCTCGCCTCCCCGGCCTCCCGCCGCCTTCGCCGCCTCTGCCGCCTCCCGCCGCCTCCGCCCGCCTCCCCGGCCTCCCGCCGCCTCCGCCCGCCTCCCCAGCCTCCCGCCGCCTCCGCCGCCTCCCCGGCCTCCCGCCGCCTCCGCCCGCCTCCCCAGCCTCCCGCCGCCTCCGCCGCCTCCCCGGCCTCCCGCCGCCTCCGCCCGCCTCCCCAGCCTCCCGCCGCCTCCGCCGCCTCCCCGGCCTCCCGCCGCCTCCGCCCGCCTCCGTCGCCTCTGCCTGTGCGCTTGGGATCTGGGAGCTTGTAGAGGGCTCATTTTTTTTTTGCTAGAGGACTATTTTGCCTTGCTGTGGTGAACGTGGTGTACGCGTGTTAGGTCTTACTACGATGGATCAACTGTATTGCATAAGTTAGCTTCTTCCGTTGTAAAAGGGCTAGCCGACGGAAGTTCCCTGGATTATTGTAGTGCCTCATGTTCTAAATAAAGAATGGTATTTTTTCCTTTTCCTCCCTAAAGTCGTCCCATAAAAATATGAACTATTTGCATCCCCTAAAAGATCCATTGATGCCCACACCTCTTCCGCCAATAACAAGATTCCAATTCATACAACTGCATAAGTTTGTTTTCAGAATTGTATAAATTTTCCCATTCTTCAGGTAAAAGAGGGGACATCTCATCTTGCTCTTCTAAGTGTTGAAACCTCATTCACAAAAGATCTCTTTTGTTGAACCATATCACTCCTTAAATTTGTTTCCCACCCCCTCATACTTCTTCTAAGATGCTGGCTTAAAAAGTGCCAATGATCAAGAATATCTTTCTTCTCTCTAGTAGGCCATTTGGAGAGCAATTAACCAGGGTTTAAACTCTTCTTTTTGGATCCAAAAGCTTTCAAATCTAAAGGCATGCACTTTATTCCTCAACCGATTTCTATCTAAGTCAACTAACAAGGGGTAGTGGTCTAAACCTATCCTAGTAAGGTTAGAATCCAGAGATAAGGGGAAGATAGAATCCTAGTTATTTGAGATAAGAATCATGCCTAACACCTCCCTGGTCATATAGATTGTTTGTTAGTCCAAGTGAAACGAACACTCACCTTGTGTAATTTTCTTAGCTCAGCGGTATCAATAAAACTGTTAAAGGCTCTCATCCACTTATGGCTAGGCACCCCCTTGACTTTTCAACAGGATATCTAATTATATTAAAGTCACCTCCAAACAGAACTAGAGTAGACACAAAAGAAATTTTAGTTGCTTATTCTTGCAGTAATCTGGCTTTAGCTTCTTCAAAGACAAGCCCATAAATGTTAACAAGCTCCCACAGCTTCTTATTGGTTTTCACACCCATCAGTATGACCATAGTGACCATTAGCTGGTTTGGTTAACTAGTAAAAATCTTTCCGGTCGAACTCCCTATAACGAAAGTTTTCTCTCATAGTTTCTTGGATACAGTCGTACAGACAAAATCTACCTCATTCTTTCTAGCATTACTTCCCAATCTTTTCACATTCCAAAACATAATTTTTATAAGGTAAATAATGTTTGATCAAAGACTCCACCGTATGCACATTGCTACATGGTGATTATATTCAGAGATTAGGCTGCGTTGGCGTTCGCTGGTTTGGAACAGATGGTCTTTGGAGGCTCACTACACAGTGCTGCTAGCTTCTATGCTAAAAAGAAAAGTTTTTGTTTGATTTGGGCCCAAGACTCAATCCCAATGCAATTAGGCCTCATTCATTCAGTGTATCGTCATCTATCGCATAGCCGAGCTTAGCTTGTTCTTCTTCAGCAATTGAAAGCTAGCTAGTGGTGCGAGTGAAATTGTACTGACATTGATGATATGATACTACTCGTGCATGACACACAAGCAGGCCGGTTGAACTGGCTGAAGCATGTAGCATGTAGCATGTAGCTCACGAGGAGGAACAACTCGATCGCTTGTAATAACAATTAATTTACTGGTGGCAAACTGCATGTTACAGGATACAAACAAGGCATGCAAACACACTAGTGAAATAGCCAAACAGGTAGCAATAGGTAGAAGCTGCACGCGTACGTACGTACGTATGTAGAGGTAGAGCAAGAGCATGCACGTACTGCACGCGCGCAGCTAATTAATTTTGATTAAGAGATCGATTCGTGGACGGAAACCGATATTAATTGTCGATGAATCGATCGATGACTGAAAGGCGGAATGGCGGATCATATCAGACGACGTGGTCGGAGGAAGTAGGCAAGAGGAGGGGCTGGGTGACGGCGGACGAGGCGTGCTTGCCGCCGATCCGGCCGGCGGAGGAGGAGGTATCGCGGTCGACGGCCATGGCGGGCGCGGCGGCCTCCTTGGCGAGGCGGGCACGCTCCTGGTTCTTGCCCCAGAGGACGAAGTAGAGGCCGGCGATGATGAGGACGGCGCCGATGACGCCTCCGAGGTAGAACTTCTCGCCGAGGGTGAGGGACGCCATGATGGCCACCACCAGCGTCTGCACCGGCTGATACACCGCCACGAACACCGGACCCCCTCTGTCGATGCACCAGATCTGCACCGCGAACGCCACGCCCGACGCGATGAAACCCTGCATGCACATTGCACACACACAAACATCATTAATTCATTCCATGCTTGCTTGCTACTCATTTTATTAATCAGTAATGCATGCATGGATCGACAGAATGATATGATGCATGAGTACGTACGGCGTATAGGATGGTGAAGAGCTCGGAGCCGGAGTGGAAGGCCCAAGCGTCGGCGTCCCTCTCCATGAAGGCGGCGATGATGATGAACTGGATGACGCCGAAGAAGCAGGTGTAGGACGTCACGGACAGCCTCGCCGGGTACTTCTTCAGCACCGGCGCCTGCAGCACTAGCCATCCTGACCACGACAGGCAGTGCCCGATCAGGTACACGCACCCCAGCGTCCAGTTCTTCCCCTCGCCGGCCATGGCCGCCCTCCACGGCACCTCCGCCGCCGCCTGGAGCTTGTCGGAGCCAGGGCCGAAGATGGTGGGGCCCTTGTACAGCGTGATGACGGAAGCGCCCGCGACGCAGGCCAGCGTGCCCACCACCTTGGCCACGCCGTCGCGCCGGTCAAGACGAACCTTCTCGATCCTGCAGGCAATGCAATATTAATGGCAAACATGCAGAAAAGTGCATGCATGAATATGCATGTGGGTGTATGTAAATGTAAGTACCGACCGGAGCGCGGCTGCCATGGCGAAGGTGATGGCCGGGACGGAGTTCTGGATG
This sequence comes from Zizania palustris, assembly GCA_019279435.1. Classification (NCBI taxonomy): domain Eukaryota; kingdom Viridiplantae; phylum Streptophyta; class Magnoliopsida; order Poales; family Poaceae; genus Zizania; species Zizania palustris. The sequence goes on along the minus strand of JAAALK010000290.1, from coordinate 75,001,840 downwards.
GCGGAGGCGAAGGTGGGGGAGGTGTTGTCGAGGCCGAGGAGGTAGAAGCCCTGGTTGGCCGTGATGCCGCAGAGTGCCAGCAAGAAGAACTGGACCACGAAGTTGAGAGTTAACTGCGGCCGGTCCTTCCTGCATGCATATTCGATCGATCTCAATTAGTCTTATTAATTCGATCGGGATAGATGATCCATCGATGCATGCATAAGCCATATATATGATTAATTAAGTGGGTAGCTAGGTAGGTACTTCTCTAGGAAGTAGGCGAAGGGGACGAGGAGGATGAGGGCGATGATGTTGCGGTACACCGGGAAGACGAGCTTGCTGATGCCCATGTTGAGCGCCAGCCGCGACACCACATGGAACCCCGCGTAGCCGAACTGCAGCGCCAGCATCGCCACATGGAGCTGCACCCTCTCCGGCACGCCGCACACCTTCCGTGCCTCCGCGTCCGCCATTGTTGCGCTCCTAACAGCTTGCTAGCTACCTCCCTCCTCGATCTCGCGCGCGCAGCAGGCTGATGCTGGCCTCAGCTCCCTCCTCAAGGATTCGGAAGCTAATTACTAGTTACTACCACTGCTTGCTTAATATTAGCAGGATATATGAAGCTAATTGCATGGGAGATGAGGAGTAACGCGAGAGGTGTACGTCCAGCTATATAGAGCAGCGGAGCAGAGCTTAGCTTGCTGCTCGCTTGCTAATCCATGAGAAGCTACTTCCTCGCGCGCTCTGTGGCATATTTCCTTTGATTTTTTTAATTCAATTTTATCAGTTATTGATATTTTTTTTATCAAAGTGTCCATTGACCAATACAAAAACAAAAGATTTATAATGGTACAACATTTACTCACGAAGTAATACTTTAAATTAATCTAAACTATTGATTTTAGTTGGATTAAAAATACTTAGTAACCGCCATATAATTGAAAGCCATATAATTGAAAAGTATGCGAAAAAGATTGAATTAAAAGGAGGAATTTCAAAAATTAAAAAACCAAGGGTGACATATTACCTAATATATCTCAAATTTCAATCTTAACCGATATAAAAATACGAAAGTTTCATACTATTTCTAATGTATCATAAAATTTGACATATAATAAGTTACTGAGAGAATGATCTCATCGATACATACTATTTCCTTTCCTTTCTGGTGTATAATTTTAAAAATTATTAAATTATTAAAATATTAGGATTTGATAAGTAAAAATGGTATCAGGGGATAATAACTCTAGCCAGACTCTAAGTATCTGATTGCATGAGTTCTTCGTCCCCATTACAGTGAAAAGAGGGGGGTATTTATAGGAAGAGATATACAAGGGAAATGCCCGTTTACCCTCTAGTTACAACCGTCATTACAGACTCTATTCACCGGACCCCGTAGGGGTACGACGGTACCAACTTATCTAATCGCTTGAATAAAGCAAGTGTCTAGTCGGAGTGACGGCGCACGTCTCGACTAAGTGTACGCCTCGTCACGACAAGACGTCTTCGTAAAGCGAATGTCTTGTCCAATGGATAGCACCTGGTGCTATAATCATCACGTCCTATTTAGTGACGCTCCTCCGAAGGAAGCGGAGCCCTGGAAGGCCTTATGCAAGAACTCCATTATGGCTAGCTTCAGAGTGCTTGCGAGGGCTTCGAATCCCTTTAGGGGTCTTCGTCTGGAGGGGGCACCGTACACTTCGGAGCATCGTAGCGACGCCGAAAGATTTTGTGTGCGCTGGCTCCAAAATCATCTTCAGAGTTCTTGCTTATACCGACGGGATTATTTCAGCACACACCCACCCCAAACATATATAAATAAAGAAACAGCGTAGATCAGGTCGATATATGCGGTTGCAGACTAAGGCGATATCATAAATATCATCTGTGCGTTTAAGAATTGATGTAAGGTAGTAACATCAGATCGAACGAATAATGGAGGTACATCATCAGGTCCCCGCTAGCTACACCGATCGAGCATGCGTGCGAAAGCTCAGCAAGTAGCTGATCACCCGACCGATCACTCACGACTTTGGCGCTACAACTGGTTGCTGTCTTTGTGCTTGTCTTTGTACGTGTACCCCCACATGACATCTCACCCTCTCCAGCTACATATGGATCTCACTTTAATTCCCTAGCTCCCAAAGCCATCTGATCTGATGAACACATACAGCAATATAATGCAGCTTAGATTAGCTTATATATTACTAGTAGCATCATATGTATATATATAAATGTTGCAGATAATTAACTAGATCTGTAAATGTTAATGTACGTGGTTCATACCACTCTCAGATCAGATCCCCTCCTGTTCGTATATACGTAGCATTAATTACGAAATTATCTAGCTTTTCTCATGATATATGGTCAAATTAAATTCGTGATTTGATATTCTAGCTAGCACTACTACAAAGCGACACTGTAGCGGCGGGCAAAAACGACCTATAGTGGCGGGCATCTAGTCCGCCACTGCTATCGCTGGTTAGCAGTGACGGTCAGAGCGCCCGCCATCACTGTGTCAACATCAGTGACGGGCGCGCTGACCTCATCTGCCCGCCACTACTATTATCAATAGCAGTGGTGGGCAGATGATGTAGAGGTACCAATAAATTATAAATGGATAGATACGCGCCATATGCAAGCATACAGCTGCTAGTATAGCTAGCTAGTGGTAATCACTAATCAGCATATGATATGAAGCGCTCGGCCCATGCATGCGTGAGCTAGCTGAGGTACGTGATATGTACGTACGTTGATGTTGCCTCTTGCTAGCTCGGCTACTCCAGTGCTGCTGCTGCGTCGCTTTTGCCATATGTGTACTGGTAAGTGTGTGTGAGAGCGACGAGACAGCATGAACTAGTGGCTGCATGCATGGACTGGCCTGGCATGTTTGATCGCATCGATCTCTCCTTTGGCGCCACTCCACCACACTAACGTACTGCCTGCCCGGCGACGCAGCTAGCTAGCTAGCTAGCACGCTATCCTGCTCCAGATTGACAGAAAGAAACCCATCCAAAGTCGATCTGCCTGCCTGCCTGCCTGTGCAAAATGAATTTAAGTCATCACAGATGAACTAGCGCTAGCTAGCTTGCAATATTTTGAGCTGTGCATGCAGTGCAGCCTCTTAGACGATGCTTCCTTAGCTTGCATCGGGTTTACCTCAATGCAGTGCAGGTAGGGCCTCAGATCGAATGTCTTCCCAACACGTACCGATCAATTCACATGCACTACTAGTCTAGCTTGCTTGCATGGCCGGCGTGCGTGTGACCACATAATATAATATATATCGCCACGACGCCATTATATATATTTCTATATATGTATGCCCATGAATTCATCAGTCACAATTAGCTCCTGTTTGAAATCCTAATTATTTTTGATCGAGATGGATGGATGCTACAGCTACTTGTGCTCATGTCGCAATCGCAAGTCTGAAACGAACTGTTAAGTTGAAGCTCTGAAAGTATTGTAGTACTGTAGCTACATTACTGATGGTAATATGGTATAGAACTACTATGAGTAATTAACATGGGATTTTTTTTAAAAAATATTTTTTTAAAAAAAATCAAATCTATATGTCCGTTTGAAAAATTTACAAAAGTAGCATGTGGTCGGCACTTGAAGTGCTAACTGGTGTCACGTCAACTCCAATCGCCACTTCAAGTACCGACTGGATGCTGCCTCCTACCAGATTCTGCCACGTCAGCTTAAGTGCCGACTGGAGCTGATGTGACATCCAGTCGACACTTCAAGTGCCGACCGCATGCTACTTTTGCAAAATTTTCAAACGGACATACAGATTTGATTTTTTTTTAAAAAATATTTTTTAAAAAAAAAATCTTAACATGGAGTAGCTATAGCTAGCTGCATATATAGTATTTCATTGCAGTATTATATATATTGCACCCAGCTAGCAGCTCACTTATTTCCATGCACTGAGGAAAAAAAAGAAGAGAAAGAGAGGTAGGGAACAAATTAAAGAAAAGAAAAGAAAGGCCAATCAAGGCTACTCCAGGGATATATAGATGTAAGAATTGCTCCACTAGACAGATCGATGTACTCCAGAAAAGCAGGGGGAAACCAAAAGAAAAGAGTGCAAAAGCAAGGAGAAAAGTTGCAACCGTGGAGTCTTTTCAGAACACATGAGTGAGTGAATTATATATATACATACATATGTATGTCCTCGGCGTGTTAATTTATGAAGCTCGCACTATGGTCGGTCGGTCGATCGATCGATCGATGCACACAGCGAGCATGCAGTACGTAGTGGATTCAAAGACAGATGCTTGCTTTTACTAGTTGGTATATTCGATCGGTCCGGGCTTGGCCACCCAGCTGGTGCTCAGCTCAGCTCAGCTCAGCTCGAAGCTGGGATCAGTTCAGCCTTTGCTTGCTTTTTTTTTCCTGCTTTTCAGGGACATGCTGTTCGACTCTGCAGCGACACACCATCATCATATCATACCATAATCCAGCAACAACTCACTCACGCACTCGATCGATCGACCTCCATTAGCCTACCCTTGCATTGCTACTTAATTGCATCCATCCATCGATCGATCGATCGATCGATCGATCCCAGATACGCACTTGATTATATTCCAGGTGCTGCTCCATCTCCATCACTTTCAGTCATCCACTGCAATAATCTCACAACTGAAAGTAAGCCAAAGGATCCTCCCATTATGACTGAAACGGCGTTTCAATATTTATGGTTTCTTGGTTTCGATATATCTGGTTTTTTTCTTCTTTCAAGCTGATTCAGATATTGAGATGATGAGCACGAGCTGAAGCGATCGTAGGTGCGTGCCTGAACTTGACAGTACTCTGAAACATAACAGTATAATTATGTACGATACTAATTAATGAGGTGGTCCAGTGCCTAATGTCGATCAGTGGCTAGTTTATATATGAAGCTAATGATCGTAGATCTGGCGATCGATCGATGTTGAACATATATAAAATGGAGATAGTTGTCACAACAAGTGGCCCTGAAACTGAATGAATGAACATGCACCTGGAGCCTGAAGCTATAGCCTGCATGCCTGCATGTGATGGATGGATGGATGCATCCTCTGCTCTCTAGCTAGCTAGCTACATGTATGTGTCCCTGCAGCTGATCGAGCTGCTAGCTAGTCTGAACTCTGTAGCTTCAGTTTTAGAGAATTAATTAACATGTAGTAGTCGATCGATTGATTATTGTTGTAACAGCTTGCCCAGTTCCACTGCACGGCCGGCCGGCCGGGCAGGCAGGCAAGAAAATCTAATCTGATCTACTAGTGTCTGAAGCGTCCAGATTTGCATGCAGGCAGGTGCAGGTCGAGGCCGACAGGGTTGCCATGCAGCACTAGCAATCCACGCATCATATCTTCGCCCTTAATTCCATCAGTTCAATCTCTCGTCGATCGAGATGCACTAGCTAGCGAGCTGCAGGCAGCAACACATCACTACTACAAAATCGTTTTAGATTTGTACCTGCACTGCACTTGTCTGAAACAAGTCATTTTATATTTTAGTATTGCCATTAATTAGTGATCGATCAACGTTGCACCACATTTCCAACCACTAGCTGAGCTAGCTTGCCGTCTTCGCCATTAATTTTTAATAGCAAAAAATAAAATTAATGGTTAAAATTATCAAAAAGTCAAAATTAGAAATTTGGATCGAAAATATGTATTTCTTGGCATAGACCGGTACAACTGGCCATGTAGATCTAGTCAGATCGACCCAAACCGAGTCTGAACTATTTTTAGTTGTTCCACGATGTTTTTATCTCTAATCAACTTGTAACAACTTGGACGCATATTGGAATTAATTAGGAGCCCAGGAATGTCAAGATTAACCCCTGTAAATATAGGGGCAAGGCCGATTCAAGGGACCCCCAAAACCTTAATAGATCCAATCAACTATTTACCTTGAATCGTTCTTTACTTTCAATCTACTTTCTTTGTCCTAGGATTAGCCATAACGTCCATCTTTGCTGGTTTACGATGTAAATCATTCGTCTGTCGCGTCGTAATCACGGTAATCCTTGTCGATTCGCCTGTGAATCGTCCGTTAAATCCACGTAACGGATTTCTATCGTTTTTATCGGTAATTCGGTCTCTAGACCGATTTGCCTCTGATTTCTTCGTGTTTTTGCAGTGTTTTCATCTCTATCTTCTACACCAACAACTCATGCACCCATTTGTTATCGACGAGACAATCGCTAGATCCCAGAGGCCAATTTCTAGAGGCCTCTGATCTGACCGAAGGCACCTTCCTAGTCTGATCGGCCCGTGCCATCATCTGGCATGCCAGCACGCCTCGGTCTGACCGAAGGCTCAAGGATGGTCTGATCAGCCGCGTGCAGAGGCCCCGAGAGCCCTTCGCGCCACCCTCCAGAGAACCCTCCGGAGCCCCTCGCGACCACCTTCGGTCTGACTGGAGGTCTCTTTTCGATCTGGCTGACCGAGCACCGGAGGCCACCCTTCGACTACCCCCTACGTACTGTACACGTCGGAGGCCCCCCTTCGGTGACCCCTTCGCATCGCCGATCTGACCGGTGGTGTACTGTCGGTCTGGCCGTCTCGCCTTGGCCGGTCTGACCGCCGAGTTCCCTTCAATCCAACTAGCCTTGACTTGGGCGGTTTGATCAATAACCCGTACTTTGGTTAGTTAAATAATATTATTTTGGTATTGTTTAATTGCCTGGTGACTCTGTTTATTTCCTTTGTCACAGTCAAGGGTCGTCGGAACGTGGTGTCGGCGTCTCAACACGTTTAGCGAGCCACCCCTAGGCATTAGCGCGCTTTTGGATTGCCGAACTGATGTAAGTGTTCGTTGGTGCTTTATCAACTGATTTTAGCGTCTACACACTTTTTGGCGACTCTGCTGGGGACATACACACCAAGCATGACTATGCCGACGACGGGTACGACTACCACGACTATATCGACGACACCCTCTACATTGACGAACATGGCAGGGAGTACAGAGATCGACGACGATAATGCCATCCTCCCCACCATCGACGACATCTCCGAGGAGGACAGGACTGAGATCGAGGCCAAGACAGAGGGAGTTGCACGCCCTCATGCTTGGTCGCTACACGAAACAAGTCATTTTATATTTTAGTATTGCCATTAATTATATGTCTTTATCTCTAATCAACTTGTAACAACTTGGACGCATATTGGAGTTAATTAGGAGCCCACAAACGTCAAGACTAACCCCTGTAAACATAGAGGCAAGTCCGATTCAAGGGACCCCCGAAACCTTAATAGATCCAATCAACTATTTACCTTGAATCGTTCTTTACTTTCAATCTACTTTTCTTACCCTAGCTAGGATTAGCCATAACGTCCATCTTTATTGGTTTGCGTTGTAAACCATCCGTCCGTCGCATCGTAATCACGGTAATCCTTATCGATTCACCTGTGAATCGTTCGTTAAATCCACGTAACGAATTTCTATCGTTTTTATCGGTTTTTATCGGTAATTCGGTCTCTAGGCCGATTTGCCTCTGATTTCTTCGTGTTTTTGTAGTGTTTTCATCTCTATCTTCTTCACCAACAACTCCTGCACCCATTTGTCATCGACGAGACAGTTGCTAGAGCCCAGAGGCCAATTTCTAGAGGCCTCCGATCTTACCAAAGGCACCTTCCCGGTCTGACCGGCCTGTGCTGTCATCTGGCGTGCCGGCATGCCTCGGTCTGACCGGAGGCTCAAGGACGGTCTGATCGGCCGCGTGCGGAGGCCTCGAGAGCCCTTCGTGCCACCCTCCAAAGAACCCTCCGGAGCCCCTCGCGACCACCTTCGGTCTGACTGGAGGTCTCTTTTTGGTCAGATCGACCGAGCACCGGAGGCCACCCTTCGACTACCCCCTTCGTACTGTACACGTTAGAGGCCCCCCTTCGGTGACCCCTTCGCATCGCCGATCTGACCGGTGGTGTACTGTCGGTCTGACCATCCCGCCTTGGCCGGTCTGACCGCCGAGTTCCCTTTAATCCAACTAGCCCTGACTTGGGCGGTTTGATCGCTTCCCCGTACTTTGGTTAGTTAAATAATATTATTTTGGTATTGTTTAATTGCCTGGTGACTCTGTTTATTTCATTTGTCACGGTCAAGGGTCGTCGGAACGCGGTGTCGGTGTCTCAAAACATTTAGCGAGCCACCCCTAGGCGTTAGCGCGCTTTTGGATTGCCGAACTAATGTAAGTGTTCGTTGGTGCTTTATCGACTGATTTTAGCGTCTACACACTTTTTGACGACTCTGCTGGGGACATACACATCAAGCATGGGACATACACACCGAGCATGACTATGTCGACGATGGGTACGACTACCACGACTATATCGATGATACCCTCTATATCGACGAACATGGGGGGGAGTGCAGAGATCGACGACGATAATGCCATCCTTCCCACCATCGACGACATCTCCGAGGAGGACAGGGCTGAGATCAAGGCCAAGACAGAGGGAGTTGCACGCCCTCGTGCTTGGTCGCTACACAAAGACTCATGCAGGCTTCGTTAAGTGTACCCCCGATATCCCTAGCATCTCCATGAATAAGGTAACGTCACCATCCCCTACTCTGTCGCCCTTAGACATCGAACAACAGATAGCGGCAACCGTAGATCAAGTGGTTAGTGCCACGTTTGCGAATCGTCTATGGCCCGAGATAGAAGCGATGCTTAAGAGATTCGTCTTTTCCAAGACCGCTTCTCCGTCTCCGATTGCTAGCGTACCCCCTGTTCATCACCTCTACAGTAGAACCGGTGGGAGTACTGAGAAGAGTGTCGTGTCCTCGGCCTCACCATTTATGGACGATACGCTGTTTCCCCCTATCGGTCAGACCGATGTGTGCCAGATGATGCCACCGACAACTGTTGGTCTAACCGGCATCTAGCCCGGTCAGACCGGCGTGTGCCACCCCACGAGGCAGGGCGTATATTCTGGCTCACCCCCGACTATTACCACGGTCGGTTAGACCAGCTACCAGTACGACCCGACCAGCCCCTACACACTCGGTTAGGTCGGCCCTATGGCCGGTCAGACCGCCCCACATACAGTATGTTATGCGCCGCCTCCACCAGCGCCCGTACTACCTCTACTAGCGCTACCCGCACCTCCTGCTCTAGCCACGAGAGGAGGGTAATAGAGGGGAACCATACAGTCGACATGTCGGTATACCACCATGTGTCATGCCCTGCACAAGAGACGCGCACAAGAGAGAGGCGTAGATGACATAGATGAGTGTATTCATGCACTTTTCAGGGAGTGCATGGGCTTCACACCCCAGGATCAGACTATGGTTTACCATAAGACGTACCCAGACCATTATGACACAATCACATATCCTCACGGTTTTAGGGTTCCTGAATACACCAAATTCGGCGGCGAGGGTAACAAAACCACATGGGAGCATATAGGTCAATTTCTAGCATAGTATGGCGAAGCTAGTGGGTCAGATGCTTTTAAGCTTATATTATTTTCTTTGTCGCTATCTGACACTGCTTTCACTTGGGTTTCGGCGCTACCGCCAAACTCTGTTCAGACTTGGGCCCAGCTAGAGCAGAAATATCATGACTACTTTTACACTGGAGAAACCGAATTTAGACTCTTGCACTTGACATCGGTTAAACAAAAATATAATGAGGGCATCTCTGACTACATTGGGCGGTTTAGAGACACTAGAAACCGATATTTTAGTCTAAACATTTCGCAGAGAGATTTGGCCGACTTAGCATTCAACAGTTTGCATTCCGAGCTTAAGGAGAAGCTAGAGGGCCATAACTTTTTAGAGGTTAGTCAAGTTTTGCAGCAGGCTCTGGTCCAGGAAGGCCGAGCCAAGAATAGAAATTCACTAAGACCTTTAGCAAGCCCAAGGCCGAGGTACACGTCTTGGATCACTCCGATGAAGAATCTTCGAACAGGGAGGATGACTCAGCCGATATGTACACCGTGGAGTAGACTTGGTCTAGTAAGTCCAAGCCCATTATTTGCTCTGAGTTACGACCGTCTCCCACTAAGAGTCGGCCCAGTGAAGTCAAATACGCGTTTGATGTGACCAAGTGTGACAAAAAATTTTTATTTTTTGTTGAAGAACAAACTCATCATGTTACCGAAGGGTCATGTCATTCCCACTGCCGATGACTTGAAGAAACACGTTTACTGTAAGTGGCATGATTCACATTCTCATTTTCCTAACGATTGCAATGTTTTTTGTCGATAGGTTCAATCGGCCATAGAGGAAGTACGATTGAAATTAGATTAATTCCAAAATGAAGCTTGACTAGGACCCCTTCCTTGTGAACACCATCGATCTCGACGGGAAGAAAATGCTAATTCGACCCGAGCAGGCCGAGTCGGCTAAGGGGAAAGAGGTCGTAATTGGAGAACCTCGCCCGCAGATTCTTGTGCCGAAGAATCCCGAGGTAGGGATTTGGAAGGTGAACACCAATGCAGCATCTTTGGCTAAATCACAAAATAAGCCGAAGGTGACATATGAGATGCTACTCCAGAAGCACAAGAAGAGGGCTGAGAAGGCGAGCACTCGGCCAGGACCTCCAGCGAGGCCAAACCCTCCGCGAAGGAATGAGTTCGGCCCACAGTGGGTTAGACCGCTAGAGCCACTGATGCCTCCACCTCCGTACCAGTTCCCGATGACGCCATGGGCCCCATGTTACTTTCCACCTGTTGGGTACCCATTTCCTTACTTTTTTATGAGTGCCCCATTTATGCCCCTCCCCCGAGATCCATAACATGCAGGGACAGATGAGCACAACAGGAGGTGACATCTTCAGCCGACTGTCTGTCGCACCACAGGGACGGTCGAACCGGGGATCTAAGGCCATTGCCATCAGAGTGGGTTCCCAAGATGTCCCAATCCCCGAGGGAGCCCCACCAGAGCAGAACGGAGGCGATCCGTAGAAGAAAACTAAGGAGGACCCCGTCGATCTGACTATAGCTTCAAGGCCGGTCATACCACCCTCACTACCCCGGTTTGACTGACCTACTTTGGCTGGTCTGACCGGCCCTTTTCAGACATCCAGCAATAGCCAGTCAGACCGGCCCACCATAGCTGGTCCGACCGACAAGGCCCTGTCAGACTGACCTAGTAAGGCCGGTCCGACTGATTGGGTACAGGAGAGTACCCCTACAAAGCGTAAAAATGTCGAGGTTGATCCGGGTGTTTTCCATTTGGCCAAAAATTCTAGGAGAAAGTTTGTGGCGCCCGGCACAAAACCACAACCCTCGTGGGCGCCTCTAGGCATGACCAAGTCCCAGAAGAGATGTCTACATCATCTTTGAGCCCAGGAGATGAGAGAGAAGAAGGCCGAGGATGAGCAGGACATGATTTTCGAGGAGATTCGTCCTCGACCAGTGCCCAAACAAGTATGGAAGCCCAAGTCGGTTGTCGTAAGCAACCCAGCTCCTAATCCAAGCGACGACGAGGATGATATGCTGGACGACAACTACACACCTGTCTTAGAGAGGCCACCTTCTCAACTGATGGATATGAACGTGGTGATGCTTCCCGCTGAGTTTGGTCCTTCAGGAGATGAGGCCGAGGTCGCTCAACTGAACCTCGGCCCACGCGAAGCTGTTTTCGAGAAGCCCAAGGAGTCGGCTCGCCACTTGAGGCCCCTGTACGATCGAGGACACATCGACAAGAATCCTATCTCCAGGATGCTCGTAGACGGAGGCGCCACCATCAACCTGATGTCATACTCTCTGTTGAAGAAGCTCGACAAAAATAAAGATGACTTGATGAAGACCAACCTGATGCTGAACGTATTCAACGGCGAGAGCTCCAAGGCCAAGGGCATACTTTATTTGGAGCTGACAGTGGGAAATAAGACGTTGCTGACAACATTCTTCATGGTAGATGTGCAAGGTAAATATAGTATACTACTTGGTGTGATTGGATTCATGGAAATTGTTGTATTCCGTCTACCTTGCACTAGTGTTTCATCTAGTGGGATGGCGATGACGTGAAGGTTGTACCAGCTGACACTTCGGCCTAGGTTGCTTTGGTCGATCTGTCCATAGACACCATCCATGATAAGGTAAAGTGTATGTCAGGTAGAGACCTCTCAGATTACGACTTTGTTAGCGTGTCTGAGGGGAGGTTTGTTCTAGTCTCTATAAAGTTGGATGGTGTAGTTTGGTTGTCTCTAAACTAATTATCATGTCAAATATAAGTAATCTTGATTGGCTAAAGTCTCATGTGGAGTAATATCGGTCTTCTAAAGACGGTATTGTTGAAGCCATTGAAGATTTTAGCGAGGTAGAGAAGTTAGGTCAAGGTTTTGCGTCGGCCGACCCTTCAGAGGAAGTAGATATAAGTGATGGTAGTATTCTAAGGCCGACTTTTGTAAATCAGAATTTATTGGCTTGTGATAAGGCTGAGATAAAAAAGTTAATTTGGTCGTACGTTGATTGTTTTGCATGGGAGTATAGCGAGATGCCCGGACCTAGCCGCGAGCTCATGGAACATCGACTGCCTATCAAACCCAGGTTTAGGCCTTATAAACAACCCTCTCGTCGCTTTAATTCGATCGTGTATGACCGAGTTAAAGAGTTGATAGAGCGATTACTTAAGGCTGAGTTTATTAGGCCGTGCAGGTATGCTGAATGGGTAGCTAACATTGTGCTTGTTGAAAAGAAAGGGAGTGGCAAGATTTGTGTGTGTATTGATTTTAGGGACTTGAACAAGACAACTCCGAAGGACGAGTATCCCATGACGATAGCCAACATGTTGATCAACGATGCTTCAGAACATAAAGTACTAAGTTTTCTGGATGGTAATGCTGGTTACAATCAAATTTTTATGGCCGAAGAGGATGTCTACAAAACGGCCTTTAGATATCCTGGTTTTGTCGACTTGTTTGAGTGGGTTGTGATGAATTTTAGTTTAAAGAATGCTGGTGGTACATATCAACGTGTTATGAACTTGATCTTTCATGACTTGCTAGGAGTTATGCTAGAGGTCTATATAGACGATGTTGTAGTCAAATCAGATGCTATGGGTAACCATTTAGCCGATTTGAGAGTTGCTTTTGAAAGATTGTGTCACTATGGCTTGAAAATGAACCCGCTCAAATGTGCTTTTGGTGTGTCGGCGGGCAAGTTCTTTCATGATTCATGAGAGAGGTATTGAGATTGATCCTAAGAGACTTGAGAATATTAAGAACTTTGAAGCGCCGACATGTAAGAGGATGTGTAAAAGTTGCTAGGCAAGGTAAACTATTTGTATCGCTTTATATCTAACGTGTCTAGCAAGATTGATGCTTTTGTCCCTATACTTCGGCTAAAGAACGAAGCCTAATTCACTCTGGGGTCAAGTTAGCAATGTGCTTTTGATCAAATTAAAGAGTGCTTGTCATCACCACATGTGGTAAGGGCACCGAAAGCCAGCATTTCGTTTCAGCGGTACGTTGCTGCAGAAGATAGCGTAATAGGAGCTGTGTTGACTCAGGAGGTGGAGGGAAAGGAGTACATCATCACATTCTTAAGTCACCGCCTGTTAGACGTCGAGACGAGGTACATGTTTTTAGAGCGTTTATGTTTATCAATTTATTATGCATGTACCAAACTTCACCACTATCTTCTATCTAGCACATGTACTGTTACTTGTCAAACCGATATTATAAAGTACATGTTGCAAAAGCCGATTCTAAGTGGGAGAATCGGAAAATGAGCTTATGCTTTAATTGAGTACGACTTGGATTATGAACCCTTGAAAGCTATGAAAGGTCAGGTCATCGCAAACTTTATAGTTGATTACCATGTAGATGTCAATAGGAGTAGTGATACTGCTTCGATTGAAGTAGTTCTATGGAAACTTTATTTTGATGGTTCGGCTTGCAAGAATGGCCAAGGTATCAGAGTGGTACTCATATCACCTAGTGGTATGAGTTTCGAGACCTCGACCCGTTTAGAATTTCTTTGTACTAATAATCAAGCTGAATGTGAAGCTCTATTGCTAGGACTTGAACTTTTAGATTCCATGGGTGTTAAACATGTTCATGCATATGGTAATTCTCTATTAGTTGTTCAACAAGTAGCTATGATTGCTCAATGCTTTAATGGTTTGTTAAATAGCTATTTGGACAAATGCCTAGACATAATTGGTACTTTTGATAACTTTGAAATTTCTCATGTGTCTAGAGAAGCCAACTCAGTAGTAAATGATTTGGCTCAGCAAGCATCTGCTTATCAAATCAAAAGAGGCAAAATTTTTGCACAAGAAAAACTGATGCTTGAAAAAGTTGTTTCACCCGAGTTAAGAGACTTCGGTCTGACCGGACCTGTTAGGTCGGTCCGAATGTAGGCGTTTGGCTGATCTAACCGACAACATCAGGTTGGTCTGACCGCCCCATGCCGACTGATTGACAACGACCGGTCTGACCGACCCACTATGGCCGGTCTGACCGCCTTGTGTCATGAGGGTTTGGGGCACAGGGGCAAATCGAAGTTTTTGATTTAAATGCCAATTCAAGTGAGAATTTGGAGACTGCTTCAGGAAATCATGAGGATGATTGGAGGACTCCAATTATTCAGTATTTGAGAGATCCTAGTATGCGGGTTGATCGGAAAGTTTGGTGGCAAGCGTTTAAATTTGTGTTGTTTGATGATGAGTTGTATCACCAAACAATTGATGGAGTTCTTTTAAAAAGTTTGAATGTCGATCAATTTAAACTTGCTATGAGTGAAGTACATGAAGGACTTTGCGGTACTCATCAGTTGGCCTAAAAGATAAGTTGGATGCTCAAAAGAGCGGGTTTTTATTGGCCGACTATGACTGAGGATTGTTTTAGGTACTATAGAGGATGTGAGACATGTCAAAGGTTTGGTAATATTCATCTTGTCCCTGTGTCTTTGCTTAATCCTATTATCAAACCATGGTCGTTTCGAGGTTGGGCCTTGGACTTTATCGACTAAATTAATCCTTCCTCTTCAAAAGGGCATCAGTTTGTATTGATGGCTACAGACTACTTCACCAAGTGGACCGAGGTCATGTCTCTCAAGAATATGATGCATAACGAGGTAATTGATTTCATCTTGAAGCACATTATACATAGATTCTATATTCCCCAAACTCTTACTATAGATCAGCGTGCTTCATTTGTTTATAAAGAGGTGTGTGATTTTGCCGAATCTTATGTTATAAAATTGATAAACTCTTCACCATACTATGATCAGGCCAATGGCTAGGCCAAGTCTAGTAATAAAACCGTTGTTAAGATTATTAAGAAGAAGATTGAATAGTTTCCTAGAAGGTGGCATGAAGTGCTTTCTGAGGCGTTGTGGGCATGTAGAATAGCGAAGCACGGTGCTATCAAGGTAAGTCCATATGAGTTGGTGTATGGACAAGAAGTCGTTTTACCCATAGAGATGAATATTGGGTCTTTGAGGTCGCTTAAAAAAGATGGCTTATCGATCGGTGATTATGAAAATCTTTTGAAAGACAATTTGGAAGAAGTGACAGATAAGAGATTAATAGCTCTATAAGCGATAGAAAGAAACAAAAGAAGAGTGGCTAGAGCTTATAATAAGAAGGTGAAAGCAAAATCGTATCAGGTTGGTGACTTAGTTTGGAAGACGATTTTTCCTTTAGGCACTAAAAGGCCAAAGTTTGGTTAATGGTTGCCTAGTTGGGAAGGTCATTTTAAATTTGTTGAAATCGCTACAGGTAATGCATATTTGCTAGAGTCTTTGCATCGAGAGCAATTTCGTAGAGCTTTGAATGGTAGATATTTGAAAAAGTACTTCCCAAGTGTGTGGCAAGACACGTGAAGTGTTGTTAGACCAATATGAAGTATATCACCCTTAGCCCATTGTGCTTTTGGCTCATTAAGTTTGCCAAAAGGTAGGGGGCATGTATTGATAGCAAAAACTGGCATTAATGGTCAAAATGGTCAAAAAGTCAAAATTAGTAATTTGGACCGAAAATATGCATTTCCTGGCACAGGCCGGTCCAACCGGCCATGTAGGCATGGTCGGACCGGCCATATGGGTCCGGTCAAATCGGCTCAAACTGAGTCTGAGCTGTTTTTAGTTGTTTCAGGATGTTTTATATCTAATCAACTTGTAACAAGTTGGACACGTATTGGAGTTAATTAGGATCCTAGGAACGTCAAGACTAACCCCTATAAATATAGGGGCAAAGCCGATTCAAGGGACCTCTAAAACCCCAATAGATCCAATCTATTATTTACCTTGAATTGTATTTTTACTTTCAATCTACTTTCATTGCCCTAGGATTAGCCATAAAGTCCATCTTTGTTGGTTTGCACTATAAACCATCCGTCCACCGTGTCGTAATCACGGTAATTCTTGTTGATTCGCTTGTGAATCATCGGTTCGATCCACGTAATGGATTTCTATCGTTTTTATCGGTAATTCGGTCTCTAGGCCGAATTGCCTTTGATTTCTTGTTGTTTTGCAGTGTTTTTATCTTTATCTTCTTCACCAAGAACTCCTGTACCCATCCGTCATCGACGAGACGATCTGAGAAACCAAGGGTTGGTTTCGGTGCTTGTGATGAGTGATTGACAGGCTTTTACCCTCTGTTCGAAGGGAACCTCCGAAGGGGGTTCGGAGGTTGGACCTCCGAAGGTGATCGGAGGAGGGTACCTCCGAAGGTGTTCGGAGGTGGTTTCACCGAAGGATGTTCGGTGGTTGCTTGCTGCAGCTGTTGCAGCGGAGTGTGCCTGTCGGAGGGGTCCGACAGTACACGATGACTGGGTTTGTACCGAAGGGTTCGGTACTTTGGGCGGTACACCGAAGTGTGTGCCGGAGGTTGCTAACTCGGAGAGGTCTCCGGAGTACTGGAAACACTTGTTTGCTTGTCGGTGGTACGCAGGGACTTCGGAGGCGACGAACAAGGTTCGCAGCGGGTGAACCTGGGTCGAGCGGGAGGCTTGATGCCAGGGGAGCGGGGAGCTCCGTCACGATGGCTGCGAAGGTGGTCCGGGTCGGTCCTTGGGTCGAGGCGTGCCAGGTGAAGGCAGAGAGTGCGGAGCGTGGCTCCGGTTGAAGGTACTCCGAGACAAAGTCCTCGGAGGTGAGGCACTTCGAAGGTACTCCGAATGGAGTGACTTCAGAGTTGGTTGGAACAAGTCCTCTGCGGAGGCAAGGTGTTCGAAGTGTGCTCCGGAGGGAGACACTCGAAGGTACCCGACGAAGGTCTAAGAAGTCAAGGCGCATCGAAGGCATGGTCCGGGTGAGGCTCGTCGAGGAGTGTGCTCGGGGAGAGACACTGCGACGAAGTGCTCATGGAATGCTTCATGCGGTGGCCTTGGACGAAGGAGGGACTTCGAAGGGTGGTACTCCGAAGGTGGGGCTTCGGAGGGTGGAAGGCTTTGGAGCAAGGCTAGCTCCGGAGGAAGGTTGACTTGAGGTGCTTCGGCCTGCATGGCTTCGGTACACGGACTGACGGAGTTCGAGCTGGGTGAAGCTGCGAAGCCGTGGTGGTCCACTCCGGAGGTGTTGGTGCGAAGGCCCAAGGAGCTTTGACGGCTTCGGCTCAAAACCGTCACTGTATCGAAGGCCATCTTCGGCGAAGCGAAGGCCACCAGGCTCAAGGCTTCTCGCCGAAGCTATCGCACCCTCGCGTGCGAAGGGAGGATTCCAGAAGGTCAAAGACTGCAAAGGCTGACACTGTCTGTTCTGTAAAAGGCTGACACTGTCCCCTCTGCAAAGCTGACAGAGAAGCCTCCAGAATAAAGGTGGACTACCTTTTGTACCCCTTAGTTCTGTAGAGTCAAATCCTTTGTAAACCCTAGGGGTAAAGTAGTCATTTCCTTTGGGTGAACTGTGGGCTATAAATATGGGGGCTCGGTAGGTAACATTTAACACTTTGAGCTCTTGTAGCCACATACCTCGCTGTATTCATCCAGAGTTCAATTTATTTGTGTTCCCTGTTCAAGCAGCGAAGCCCTGCTTCCTGTGCTTTTTGCTTGAGCTTGCGTTACATACCTCGCTAGTTGTAGTGCACCGAAGCCTGTCTAGGCGAAGGTTGACTTTGTGCGAAGTGTGTTTTTCAGCGTGCTGTCGCTCTGTGTAACTTGAGGCCAGTCCTCACAGCTTACTAGCGAAGCCCTGATCGAGACCCGTTTTGCTTCTTGTGTCGAAGCCTTTAGTGAAGTCCATTTGTGTGCGTTAAGACCTTCGTGTACGAAGCCCAGCACCAGTTGCTGCTGCCAAGTACTTGGTCGAAGTCCTCAGTAGGGTGTCCACTCTTGCGAAGGGTGAAGTGCGAAGCCTGCTCGAAGCACCCTGTGTGCGGAGCCTGCACTGACTTAGCAGAGTAGATTTTCGAGGGTGGTAAGTGGAGCGAAGTCTTCTTGGCTTCGAACTTTTGCTCCTGCGAAGCCTGTGTTCGGAGCTGTCGAAGTACCTCCGAACCAGACCTTCGAAGGTAGTGTTCGAAACCTGTTCCGCAAAAGACAGGATTAAAACCGAAGGCTGTTTTTAGCCTGAAATTTTAAAAGCTCCCATTCACCCCCCCTCTGGTCGCCGTTTTCGGTCCAACAATTGGTATCAGAGCGGGTTAAGATCACCAGTTGACCTTAACCGGTTTTGTGATCTGTTGGCGACATGGATAGAGGCAGTAAAATTCCTCTGTTCGATGGGACAGATTTTGCATACTGGAAGGTGCGCATGGAGGCTTACTTGTTAAGCCAAGGAAATGCAATTTGGGAGATTGTGGACTCACAATACTCCATCCCTGAGACTCGCACCTCTCAGACTGAGAAGGATCAGTATAATGCCAATTCCAAGGCAAGAAACATACTGTTCATCGGTTTGAGTAGAAGTGAGTTTGATAGGGTGCAGCACCTTAGGACTGCTAGGGAAATCTGGACAACACTCACTGTTTTTCATGAGGGCTCTACTCAGATTAAGGCCAGGCGCCAAAGCACCTACAATCAACAGTATCAGCTGTTTGTGCAGGCACCTGGTGAATCTATAGATGCCATGTTTTCTCGCTTTGATGCAATAGTGAGTAACTTACGATCCAACGGGACGCTTGCTTACAGTGATCATGATAGGGCTATCAAGCTTCTCTATGCTCTTGACCGTAGCATATGGGAAGTAAAGATATCCAGCATTGAGGAGTCCACAGGTTATGACACATTGACCTGTGATGAGCTCTTTAGCAAGCTGAAGTCCACAGAGATTGCCAAGGCATCTCTTGCAGTGCACAGAAGCTCTTTGCCACATCCATTGGCATTGGTTTCTAGCACTAGCCGTGGCACCACTGCAGAACCAAGCACATCTGGTACTTGTGTTTTTGCAGATGGTTTTGCTTTGTCCTCTCTGGTCTCCGTCACAAAGGAGCAGGTGGACACTCTAGCTGATGATGAGCTTGCTCTCATAGCCCGGAGGTTCACCCGTTTTCATCATGAGAGACGGGATCAGAGGAGAAGTGGTTTTGGTGGTTGTTTTGAATGCGGTGACACTTCTCACATCAAGGCTAATTGCCCTAAGCTCAAAAAGAGAGATGAGAGTGAGCGCCCCAAATACCACAAGGAGAGGAAACCCTTTGTGAAGGGCAAGCGCGGCAAGATGGCTAAAAAAGTAGCCAAGGCCGCTTCCAGAGCTTTTGTTGCTGCTCTCACCGACATCGACACGTCCTCAACTGAGGAGTCGAGCTCTGAGGATGAGGAGTCCCCAAGGAAGGAGGACAAGAAGGACAAGAAGGGAAGAGACTTCACCGGCCTTTGCTTCATGGCCGACAGCGATCACAGCGGCGATGAGCTTGACTCATCTGAGGTAAACCTATCATCTGACCAGCTACTAATTAAATTAGATGAGCTGAATGAAGTAGTGCTTGGTCAGGATAGATTACTTGTGCAAGCCGCTAGAGAAAGAAAAGACCTTAGACTTAGGCTAGAAAATGTTTCTACTGAATATGCCATGCTTAAGTCTAAGTTTAATGATGCTGAATGTGAGTCCTGTTCTGTTGTCATGAGTGAGCTTGCTCAGTTGCGTTCTGTTCATGCTCAAACTCTTTATGAGCTTGAGACTGCACAGAAGCAGCTTTTGGAGGTGGATTCTAGACCTCATGATATTATTGAATGCATGAACTGCTCTTTATTACGCGAAAGCATTAATTTACGTGATAAGCATGTTCATGATTTAGAGGCTAGATTGGAGAGGGCCGGTAGTTCTAAGGATGTGCAGCCTGTGTGTGACACTTGCATCACCCTTAAGGACCAACTAGGCACTGTTAGAGAGCGAGCTGAGAATCTCATGTCTGAAAATGAATACCTCCTTTCCGTGGTTAATAAATGCACTGAGGGAAAGGGTAGGATGGATTTGCTCTTGGCCAAGACCAAGTTGTGTGCTGACAGAGCAGGGGTAGCTCTAGGTTTGGGTTTTGAGAGGATACCTTCAGACAGTAAGTCCAAAACTATTTTTACCTCTCCCACTACCTTAGAGAAAGAAAGAGCTCTGTTAGACACTCCACCAGCCAAGAAACCTACCCGAGCTCAAAAGAAAACCACACCTCCTGCCAAGAAAAATCCTCCCAAGAAAACCACACAGAAGAAGCCCAAGGAGCCTGTGAGAGTTGCTCCTGTGACCCATGAGAGTGCCCCCAGGAGAGTTTTTCACTGTTCCTACTGTCAGCGGGCGGGTCATTTGGTTGGGTTCTGTTTTCGTCGGATCAAGGATGAGCGACGCTCTCAGGCGATGAGGTACCAGGACATGCATTACCCATCTTTAGGTATGCATGAGTCTGAGTTTTACTATCGTCCTGCTTTTGAGGCTCCTCGTGCTTCTCGGAGAGGTTTTGCTCCTCGAGGTGTTCACCATGTTCCATATGGTGTTAGACCTCAGGCGAGTAGCTTTGTACCTCGTCAGAGTAGGAGACCTCGACATGTTATTCGTTCACAGCATGTAGGTAGACCTCGCACTTTGCATCATTCTGATTATTATATGCGTAGACCGTCTGCTTTTACTGTGCCTACTACTCGTGTCACTCAGTGCTGGATGCCTCGTCATTATTTCACTCACCCCAGCACTGAGCGATCGAGATATTCTTATCGTGTGTAGGTGACAGATCGAGGCTTGGAGGGCACGTGGATCATGGACTCCGGTTGTTCGCGCCACATGACCGGAGATGCAGCATGGTTCTCCAGACTCACCACAACCAAGCAAAGGGAACATATCACCTTCGGAAACAATCGAAGGAGTAGAGTGAAAGGTAAAGGTGTGGTAAGAATTAACTCGAATTTCACTCTCAAAGATGTTGCTTTGGTTGAAAACCTGGGATACAATTTGCTGTCGGTATCTCAGTTGCTTGATGAGGGCTTCGAAGTGCGATTTCATCGCGATACTTCGCAAGTGCTCAATTCTGATGGCGTTGTGGTGTGTAAGATCTTTAGGGTTGGGAGAGTGTTTGGAGCTGATTTTTCGGAGTCATCTGGTTTTTCTCATTGTCTTGTTGCACATTCAACTTCTGAGCTGTGGAAGTGGCATAGGAGACTAGGGCATATGAGCTTTGAGTTGCTCGCTCGTCTGAGTGCCCTAGGTCTGATCCGAGGATTGCCTAAGCTCAAGTTTGAGAAGAATTTAGTTTGCGCTCCTTGTCGACATGGAAAAATGATTGCCGCTTCGCATTCGCCAGTCACCACAGTGATGACTGAACAGCCCGGAGAACTTCTCCACATGGACACTGTAGGTCCCTCTCGGGTTAGTTCTTTAGGCGGCAAGTGGTATGTTCTAGTAATTGTCGACGATTTCTCTCGCTACTCTTGGGTCTTCTTTCTTGCCAGCAAGGATGAAGTGTTTTCACACTTTCGGAGCTTGGCTTTGAGACTTTTCACTGAACTCCCTGGTGTATTAAAATTCATTCAAAGCGATAATGACACTGAGTTCAAAAATAGTCTCTTTGTTGACTTTTGCATGGAGCATGGCATAGAACATCAATTCTCTGCTCCGCGGGTTCCTCAACAGAACGGTGTCGTTGAGAGGAAGAACCGCACTTTGGTTGAGATGGCTAGGACGATGCTTGATGAGCATAGGACTCCTAGAAAATTCTGGGCTGAGGCCATGAACACTGCTTGCTACATCTCAAACCGAATTTTCTTGCGCTCAATTTTAAATTTGACATCTTATGAGCTGCGTTTTGGGAGACAGCCCAAGGTTACTCATCTTCGAGTTTTTGGCTGTCGCTGCTTTATCCTAAAACGTGGTAACTTGGATAAATTTGAGTCGCGATCTTCTGACGGGATCTTTTTGGGTTACACTACTCATGGTCATTCTTATCGTGTTTATAACTTAGAAACTAACACTGTCATCGAGTCATGTGATGTGACTTTTGATGAATCAACCCCCTCTGTTAGTTCTGCTTTTGAACAGGCAAATGAACACGACATGGAACAGACCTTATTTGAAGAAGAAGATCCCGGAGAATTCGAGGATGAACCCCTACTACCCTCGACATCGACCCCCGAAGCTGACCCCGTTTCAACTTCTTCGGCACGAGGTCCCGAAGCGACTACCTCAACATCGGTCATCTTGGACCACTCCAACGCACAAGTTGAGGGGGAGACTGCATCCCGCCGCGAGGCTCCACATCATGTTCAAAGGATGCACCCTCCCGAGCAGATCATTGGTGAGCTTGATCAAAGTGTAACTCGTTCTCATGCCCATTTCACTAATGCTGCTTTTGTTGCTTCTTTCGAGCCCTTAGATGTTAGTCATGCACTTTCTGATTCTAGTTGGATCAATGCCATGCATGAGGAACTTGAAAATTTTGAGAGAAACAAAGTCTGGACTTTAGTTGATCCTCCACCAAATGTTCATTTCATTGGAACAAAATGGATTTTTAAAAACAAACAAGGGGAGGATGGAACTATAGTTAGGAACAAGGCTAGACTTGTAGCTCAGGGCTTTTCTCAACTAGAAGGGATTGATTTTACTGAAACTTTTGCACCTGTTGCTCGCCTTGAGGCCATTAGGATTTTGCTTGCCTTTGCGACATCCCGGGGATTCAACCTCTATCAAATGGATGTCAAAAGTGCTTTTCTTAATGGCTTCATAGGTGAAGATGTTTATGTAAAACAACCCCTGGTTTTGAAAACCCCAAGTACCCACATAAAGTCCTTAAACTTCATAAGGCTCTTTATGGACTCAAGCAGGCCCCTCGGGCTTGGTATGATAGACTTAAGTCTTTTCTGCTTGAGCGAGGGTATTTAATGGGCTCTGTTGATAAAACTTTGTTTACTCTCAAGCATGGCAAAGATTTCCTCCTAGTGCAGATTTATGTGGATGATATCATCTTTGGTGGCTCTTCTCATGCTTTGGTTGCCGAGTTTGCAGATACCATGAGCAGGGAATTTGAAATGTCAATGATGGGTGAACTCACCTTTTTCCTTGGTTTGCAAATCAAGCAAAGCAAACAAGGTACTTTCGTCCACCAGACGAAGTACACCAAGGACCTGCTCAAGAAGTTTGACATGTCCGATGCGAAGCCCCTCGCCACTACAATGGATACATCTGTAGCATTGGACCCTGACGAAGATGGAGAAGTCGTAGATCAGAAGGAGTTCCGAAGCATGATCGGCTCCCTCCTCTACTTGACTGCCACGAGGCCGGACATACACTTCGCAGTGTGTCTGTGCGCTCGTTTTCAGGCTTCACCACGAGCTTCGCACCGCCAAGCGGTAAAGCGCATCCTAAGGTATCTCAAACATACCCTTGAATTTGGCATATGGTATTCAGCGTCTTCATCTTTATGTCTTCGAGGTTATTCCGATGCGGACTTTGCTGGGTGTAGAATTGATAGGAAGAGTACCTCTGGTACTTGTCATTTTCTGGGTACTTCTTTGGTTTGCTGGTCTTCCCGCAAGCAGTCTAGTGTTGCACAATCAACGGCTGAGGCCGAATATGTTGCTGCAGCTAGCTGTTGCTCTCAGATTTTGTGGATGGTCTCCACTTTGCGGGATTTCGGGTTAAATTATAAGAGTGTTCCACTTTTCTGTGATAACACTAGCGCTATTTGTATTGCAAACAACCCGGTTCAGCACTCCAGAACCAAACACATTGATGTACGGTATCACTTTCTCAGAGATCACAATGAGAAGGGTGATATTGAACTTCAATATGTTGATACCCAACACCAGCTTGCCGACATTTTTACAAAACCTCTCGATGCTTCTCGATTTGCTTACTTGCGTGGGGAACTTGGCATTTGTCACCCTTACGGCATTTTGTGAGGGGGAGCTGTTTTAGATGGATATGCCTTTGCTAATTGTGTGCTAAATTGCATTTACATCTTTTGCACTTATATGCCTGCTTATAATCCATGACATCATGACGGCTCAGCTCTTTTTAATTTATCTGGAATATTCATGTGCATGATGTGTTATTTTCACAATCAAATCATGCTCACTGCTTAGTCTTGAATCTAGCATGTTTAGGCAGGACTGCTTTAGCTATCTTTTATCTGCTTGACAGCAAGACACTGTTCATGGATGCTAAAAATTGCAACTTGAAAAATTGTTCTACATCTTCATGGATATTCATAAAGTGCCAAACAATTGGTTCACTTCGTTAAAATCAAAAACTCCATGATTTGCATGCTTCAAATAAAAGATCCAGGTGGGTTTGTTTGTCGCACTACCCTATTCTAGACTGCTTACCATTGCACATTGGTCTGAACTGGAATAGTGTAGTGTATGCCAAAATCATTGCCTTAAGCTTCTTATGGTTTTCATGCCTAGGCTTGGCCTGATTGGAAAGCATAAGGTGGACAAACAAATAACCCCTGGCACTAAGAAAAGAACAACAAAATTTATTGATTATCAAATTTGCTTTTCATGCTTCATTTGAACTAGACTTGTCTGTCTAGAGTAGAAATTAACTAGCTTTGTGCAGTCCTTGCTTTTACTTGTCTAAGTTTCTTTGACTAAGTGGTGATGCTTTTATTTTAAAAATGATCAAATCACATGCTTCATCATGTCTTCTAGAGAATGTTAATTTGAGCTGAGCCCATGATCATTGGTGTTATTGTTGGCATATTTTTGCTTCATATGTATTTGCAATTTCGCTCATTTCGAAGCTTTGCATCTTCTACATGCTCCTTGATGCTTGCATTGCCGAAGGCGGAGACTTGCTTCGTTCTCTGCCGCAAGGGGCTATAATTTCCAAAGGGGGAGAAAATTTGCCATAAAGGGGGAGAAGGTTTCTTGTTGCCAAAGGGAAAATTTAACTCAGGGGGAGTTTGTATTGCCGAAGGGGCTTTTTATAGAAAGGGGGAGGAAAATTCTGTTGTCAAGTGACATGATTTGGCTCTTTCATGAGTTTTTATGGTCACTTGTGTGCTGAAAATTTTTAATTTTTCTTGAACTTGGATTTGGTTGTCAATGCACTCATCAAGAGGGAGATTGAGAAACCAAGGGTTGGTTTCGGTGCTTGTGATGAGTGATTGACAGGCTTTTACCCTCTGTTCGAAGGGTACCTCCGAAGGGGGTTCGGAGGTTGGACCTCCGAAGGTGATCGGAGGAGGGTACCTCCGAAGGTGTTCGGAGGTGGTTTCACCGAAGGATGTTCGGTGGTTGCTTGCTGCAGCTGTTGCAGCGGAGTGTGCCTGTCGGAGGGGTCCGACAGTACACGATGACTGGGTTTGTACCGAAGGGTTCGGTACTTTGGGCGGTACACCGGAGTGTGTGCCGGAGGTTGCTAACCCGGAGAGGTCTCCGGAGTACTGGAAACACTTGTTTGCTTGTCGGTGGTACGCAGGGACTTCGGAGGCGACGGACAAGGTTCGCAGCGGGTGAACCTGGGTCGAGCGGGAGGCTTGATGTCAGGGGAGCGGGGAGCTCCGTCACGATGGCTGCGAAGGTGGTCCGGGTCGGTCCTTGGGTCGAGGCGTGCCAGGTGAAGGCAGAGAGTGCGGAGCGTGGCTCCGGTTGAAGGTACTCCGAGACAAAGTCCTCGGAGGTGAGGCACTTCGAAGGTACTCCGAATGGAGTGACTTCGGAGTTGGTTGGAACAAGTCATCTGCGGAGGCAAGGTGTTCGAAGTGTGCTCCGGAGGAGACACTCGAAGGTACCCGACGAAGGTCTCAGAAGTCAAGGCGCATCGAAGGCATGGTCCGGGTGAGGCTCGTCGAGGAGTGTGCTCGGGGAGAGACACTGCGACGAAGTGCTCATGGAATGCTTCATGCGGAGGCCTTGGACGAAGGAGGGACTTCGAAGGGTGGTACTCCGAAGGTGGGGCTTCGGAGGGTGGAAGGCTTTGGAGCAAGGCTAGCTCCGGAGGAAGGTTGACTTGAGGTGCTTCGGCTTGCATGGCTTCGGTACACGGACTGACGGAGTTCGAGCTGGGTGAAGCTGCGAAGACGTGGTGGTCCACTCCGGAGGTGTTGGTGGGAAGGCCCAAGGAGCTTTGACGGCTTCAGCTCAAAACCGTCACTGTATCGAAGGCCATCTTCGGCGAAGCGAAGGCCACCAGGCTCAAGGCTTCTCGCCGAAGCTACCGCACCCTCGCGTGCGAAGGGAGGATTCCAGAAGGTCAAAGACTGCAAAGGCTGACACTGTCTGTTCTGTAAAAGGCTGACACTGTCCCCTCTGCAAAGCTGACAGAGAAGCCTCCAGAATAAAGGTGGACTACCTTTTGTACCCTTTAGTTCTGTAGAGTCAAATCCTTTGTAAACCCTAGGGGTAAAGTAGTCATTTCTTTTGGGTGAACTGTGGGCTATAAATATGGGGGCTCGGTAGGTAACATTTAACACTTTGAGCATTTACTGTTGAGCTCCTGTAGCCACATACCTCGCTGTATTCATCCAGAGTTCAATTTATTTGTGTTCCCTGTTCAAGCAGCGAAGCCCTGCTTCCTGTGCTTTTTGCTTGAGCTTGCGTTACATACCTCGCTAGTTGTAGTGCACCGAAGCCTGTCTAGGCGAAGGTTGACTTTGTGCGAAGTGTGTTTTTCAGCGTGCTGTCGCTCTGTGTAACTTGAGGCCAGTCCTCACAGCTTACTAGCGAAGCCCTGATCGAGACCCGTTTTGCTTCTTGTGTCGAAGCCTTTAGTGAAGTCCATTTGTGTGCGTTAAGACCTTCGTGTACGAAGCCCAGCACCAGTTGCTGCTGCCAAGTACTTGGTCGAAGTCCTCAGTAGGGTGTCCACTCTTGCGAAGGGTGAAGTGCGAAGCCTGCTCGAAGCACCCTGTGTGCGGAGCCTGCACTGACTTAGCAGAGTAGATTTTCGAGGGTGGTAAGTGGAGCGAAGTCTTCTTGGCTTCGAACTTTTGCTCCTGCGAAGCCTGTGTTCGGAGCTGTCGAAGTACCTCCGAACCAGACCTTCGAAGGTAGTGTTCGAAGCCTGTTCCGCAGAAGACAGGATTAAAACCGAAGGCTGTTTTTAGCCTGAAATTTTAAAAGCTCCCATTCACCCCCCTCTGGTCGCCGTTTTCGGTCCAACACGATCGCCGGAGTCCGGAGGCCAATTTCCAGAGGTCGCCGGTTTGACCGGAGGCTTAAGGCCGGTTTGACCGGCTGCGTGCGGAGGCCCCCAGGAGCCCTTTGCGCCACCCTCCAGAGCACCTCGCAACCACCTTCGGTCTGACCGACCGAGCGCTGGAGGCCACCCTTCGGCCACCCCCTTCATACTGTACACGCCTGAGGCCCCCCTTCGGCAAACCCTTCGCATCGCCTATCTAACCGACGGTGTACTATCGGTCTGATCAGTCCGTCTTGGCCGGTCTGACCAGTCCGTCTTGGCCGGTCTAACTGCCAAGTCTCCTTCGGTCCAACCGGTCTTGACTTGGTCGGTTTGATCGTTTCCCGTATTTTGGTTTGTTAAATAATATTATTTAGGTATTGTTTAATTGCCTAGTGACTCCATTTATTTCCTTTGTCAAACGCGGTATTGTCGTCTCAAGACGTTTAGCAGGCCACTCCTAAATGTTAGCGTGATTTTGAATTGCCGAACTGACGTCGATGTCCATCGCTACTCTATGGATAGATTTTCTCAATCCCTCGTCGATCGAGATGCACCAGCTAGCGAGCAGGGAGCAACACATCGCCTACTACAAAATCGTTTTAGATTTGTACCTGCACTGCACTTGTCTGAAACAAGTAATTTTATATTTTAGTATTGCCATTAATTATATGTTGCACCAACATTTCCAACCACTAGCTGATCAGCTAGCTTGCCGTCTTGCATGCGGTCGTCGATACGATCGATCTCGATCGGCAGGTTGAGCAGATGATAAAATGCATGCGCGTCACATCTGTCCGTCCATCCATCCATCCATCCATCGTCCTGCATTCCGTCGCTTCTCATTTCATTTTTCCAAAGTGCTTCCGCCACTTTACTTTGCATTGTTCACACCCTCTCGCATGCGTGCCTTGAATTGATTTTAATCTGCAAATGAAACTCCACTACTATGATGCATCGCTCTGGAATATTCAGTCATCGATATGATGCTTCGATCGTTTACTCATCAGTGCAGTAGGGTTAGGGGGTGTTTGGTTCGCCTAGTCCAAAATCTAATCCCGTCACATCGATTATTTAGATACTATTTTGGAGTATTAAATGTAGACTGTTATTACAAAACCCATTCATAATCGGTGGATTATTCGCGAGACGAATCTAATGAGCTCATTTACATCATGATTTAACAATGTGATGTTACAGTAAACATTTGCTAATCATGTATTAATTAGGCTTAAAAAATTTGTCTCGTGAATAATCCTCCAATTCTGTAATTATTTTTATAATCAATTCAAGTTTAATCTTTCAAATTAATGTCCAAACATCCGATGTGACACAGTCTAAACTTTAGTCCAGGGAACCAAACACCACCTTACTCTAATTAAGCCTCATTCGTAGATAAAGTATATTAGGTAGTGTTTGGTTGTTGCGGCGGAGCTAGAGAAAAATTGAAGGATGCATCACTTTACGAGTACATCATATTATGTTTAAGGAGACGTATAAAACGTAAAATTTTATTAATAATAAAACCCCTCGACTGGTCTGCCCCTGTTTGGTTGCTGAACCAAATTCATCTAGAATGGTTCGGTACACTTCGAAGAATAAGTCTGTTTGGTTGTAACGTACGAACCTATGCAAGATCGGTAGGTTCAGATTCTTAGAATATTTCTTTTAGATATTGAACCATTCCGTACTGCAAAAACAAACGAACGACGTCGTCTAGTTTCTATTAACTATGCTAATTGTTTATGATTAGTTAAGATTAGTGGTTTTAAGTATTGTAGCTAAAAATTATCGTATCATCTTGTACATCTAACCGAACAATATATTTGTACCAGTTTATCCACAACTGTCTCATTCCGAATCAATCTATCCGAGAGCATTCCATACCGTTCAGCTTCAATCGACAAACCAAACACTACTTAATTAAGCCTTAATTAAGGCGTGTTACTCTAATTATTATTGCTAGCCCTTACTTTGGTGCTTTAATTAACTCCCATTATGTTCACTGTATAGTATTACAATTGATCGATCAGTTGATAATGATCTCTGCTTATATATATATATGTGTATGTATGTATATGTATATGTATATGTATATGTATATGTATAGTATATGTATATGTATATGTATATGTATATGTATATGTATATGTATATGTATATGTATATGTATATGTATATGTATATGTATATGTATATGTATAGTATATATATGTGTGTATATATATTTTATATATTGTATATATATGTATGTATCTGTGTATATATATATGTATATATACATGCATGTATGTATGTATATATATATATATATATTATATATATATATATATATATATATATACGGGAGCGTTATTCTACACCACGTGTGTAGAATAGCTATTCTATACCGACTACTTTCAGTAGTAGATTTTCTCAATAAAATAGCAATTGAGTACTACTTTTTTCTTAGTAGTAGATTTCTCAGTAGAATAGTTATTATACACCTGTGGTGTAGGATAACAGTTATATGGGAGTGCTATTCTACATCACGTGTGTAGAATAACTATTCTACACCGACTACTTTCAGTAGTGGATTTTCTGAGTAAAATAGCTATTGAGTACTATTTTTCTCAGTAGTAAATTTGTCGATAGAATATCTATTATACACTTGTGGTGTAGGATAGCATATATATATATATATATATATGTAAATGGCGTAAAGATATATGTACATGGTACTAGATGTATGTCTGTCATTATTAAATATCATTCACACTTTAATTATCTAGCTAGGTGACTAGACTAGCAGATAGGCAGCCAGCGTTTATTTTAGAGCAAAGCAGATAGACCAATTGTGCTTTTGATTAACAACATCCAAACCTTAATGACACGCTAATTAGTACGGTACTATAAAGCGTTTTTTTTTTTGCATTACGCACGCTCGCCCTCAAAAGCCAACATTAGTTAGGTCTCTTTGTTTCGACTTTGAATTATAATAATTCAGTTTTTTCATAAGCTAAAATAAACAGGATAACTTATTATGTCAACTTATTATAATTTAGATCGAGTGCAGATTATAACAATCTGATAAGCTATAAATACTCATATTATTCGGTAAAAAATAGAAAATATAATGCGTAGGAGATGTTTGGACGGAGAGAGTTGTAAACGGAGTACATGAACCATATTTTGCATGGAAATAAAAAAGAGTTCCGAACCACCCTTTTCTAAGGGGTGCGTTCAGTACGGATTCTCGAGGCTGCTTGTGATGAGAATCAGCAGAATCCATACAAAACGGTTTTTTTCTGAATTTCGGATCTGAATCAGATAGAATCAATTCTCGTTTTTATGAAGGGGGAGGTGAATCTGCGAAATACCCGCTTCTCGAGAGAATCTGCGAAATACCTTCTTCTTGTTTTGGATTAATTGCTCTTTTACTTCAATCAAAATTGAGTGTGAGTATATTTTGTATTTTTGTCTTGTTATTTTTATATGTTTGAATTTACATAATTCAATAGTTTGTGAGGTAAAATGTGAACTAGTCATTTCATACCAACATACTCTATTACATAAATTAGAATCTATACATATAGTCAAACGATTTCTCAACTGATTTTGATTCACAACAGAATCACTTTACTAGAGAATCAGAATTAGAATAAGAATAATCAGAATCTGGAGCCATACCAAACGCACCTTAAAAAATAAATGGGTACATATATTTTCTATGAAATCCCCATCTATGGAATGGCTTAATTCACACAAATTTTAGAGAAAATATAATGTGAATTATATGTACCCATTTCTTTTTAATTCCTCCTCTGTTGCTGATTGAATAGCTTGTTAGCTAATTTGAAGCTAGGGTTGTAGAGATTGGAAGTATTATCTAGGAAGTAGTAGTGATTAATAAGGCAATAATTATAGAGTCGTAGTATATATATATATATATATAAATGTTATTTTACGCTACGGGAGTAGAATAGCTATTCTACACGTGGTGTAAGATAACATTTGTGTGTGTGTATATATACAAATGCTATCCTACACCACAGGTGTAAAATAACTATTCTACCGAGAAATTTACTACTGAAAAAATAGTACTCAATTGCTATTCTACTGAAAAAATCAACTACTGAAAGTAGTCGGTGTAGAATAGCTATTCTACACACGTGGTGTAGAATAGCGCTCCCATATATATATATATATAAATAATTCAGTTAGGTCCAAACAGATGAGCAGAGGAGTGTAGTTGTGGGTTCATCTCCACTACAACAATCCAGGCAACTTCCGTCGGCCAAAGCCGACGAAAGTTAGCCCTTTCCCGACGGAAGAAGCCAACTTCCGTCGGCAAAACGCTAACTTCCGTCGGCCTTTGGCCGACGGAAGCGAGGCGACGGAAGTTAGCTAACTTCCGTCGGCCGCCGACGGAAGTTAACTAACTTCCGTCGGCTTGACATGGCCGACGGAAGTTATCAGGGTATTTTTCCACGTCAGCTAAAACACACTTAACTTCCGTCGGCTAATGTATGGCCGACGGAAGTTAACGGAAAACAGAAAAAATGAAAAAAGTAACTTCCGTCGGCTAATGTGTGGCCGACGGAAGTTACCTTTTACTTTTTAAAAAAATAAAAGTTTCTTGCAGTGCCACATGATGCACATTCTGAACAGCTTCTTGCAGCTTCTTTTGCGCTCTGGGTTTCCTGACCAGCTCTGCCATTGCCCACTCCACTCCAGTGATATCACTATCTGTAAAATTAACTAGTACAACAGCATAAGAGAACGCTTGCCATAATGGTAAGAAGCTTAAATAGCATAAGAGAACGCTTGCCATAATGGTAAGAACGCTTGCCATAATGCACAAAATTGTCTTCACGCAAAGGAAATGAACCATTGAACGCTGCGAAGAATGAAAAAATGGCTAGATGATGTACCTCGGTACTGTGACATCCTAAAATATCTGGTTGCAGTCCAAGTCCTCTTAGCCCACGAACACTGAAGCACATATATCAATCTGAAGCACATAGAATGAAAAAATTTCATTATAATTGTTAATCCAACTTGTTTGGCAGTTTGTCTGACAGTTCCTTTAGACTTCAGAGTTCAGGATAGCATAAATGTAATGACCGTTCCTGGTGACATACAGGCACACAACAAACAACTTAAAGTACTCTCCAAGTCTCCATGGTGGATACATGAGTTAGGTCACACTCACATGATGGGAAAACTCATGGGTACCACCTTCCTGGAGGGAACTCACAGAGTCACAGGCTATAATGGCACATTTCTAACTACCCCACAACAAAAAAAAACTTATTCTGCAGTGAGTTCAAATATGAATACTTACTTGTATAGCAGCGACAGCTTCTATTCCACCGGCAGCTCCTAGCAAGTGGCCTGTCATTGACTTTGTTGAGTTTACTCTAAGCTGCATTACAGTGAAAGCTTTAATATATGGAACTCAGAATCAATAGAAATTGCAAAGGTTTTCAAAAGAAATATAAGATTTCTGAAATCAGGAGGCATGCCTGAGGATTTTGGCCGAAACAACGGCTAAGAGCCTCAAATTCTTTCAAATCACCCATCTGTGTGGATGTTGCATGGGCATTTACATAATATTAGTATCTATATAGACCATCAAAAATGAGGAAAACAGGAGAACCACAAATGGAATAACAAAATAACAGATACATAAGGTATAACCATATTCTTAACCTTCAGGATGTGGCTCAGTCATGTGGTATGCATCGCATGTGAAGCTTCCTCCTAGGAATTCAGCATATATTTCTGCACCTCTTTGCTGCAAAATGTATATCCATATTGGAAGCTCTTAGCATTTGAATAAAATCACTATGAACCAACCAGATAAATAGATAAATTTGACAAACAAGGAACCATGGAAATTGCTTGAATGGAACCTTTGCATGCTCAAGTTCTTCCAGAAGAAGCACACCAGCCCCTTCCCCCATGACAAATCCATCACGGTCCTGTGATACAAAAGATAAATAAGAGGGTATTGGACCAGTGAGAGTTCCACATAATCATCTCCATAAGTAATATGTGCACGGGAGGAGCCAGGGAGGAAGAGGGGGCGTGGGAGCGAGTGAGTTACCGCTTACCACGGGGCCGGCGGAGGGCGAGGTGGGGAGGCGTCGACGCGGGATGGAGGCGACGGGCAAGGCGTGGAGGCGGGTGGCCAGCGGAGGGCTGAGGTGGGGAGGCGGGTGGCCGGCAGAGGGCTGAGGTGGGGAGGCATGGATGCGGGCTGGAGGCGGCGGCGGGGAGGCAGGAGAGGTGCGGAGGCAGGTGGCCGCCGGACGGCGAGGTGGGGAGGCATGGAGGTGGGGTGGAGGCGGCCGCAGGGAGGCGAGGAGGCGTGGAGGCGACGGCCGGGAGGCGGGTGAGGCGCGGAGGCGGCGGGCGAGGCCCGGAGGTGGGTGGCCGGCGGAGAGCAAAGCCATGGAGGTGGGCTGGAGGCGGCGGCGGGGAGGCGAGAGGCGCGCGGAGGGCAAGGTGAGGGAGGCTGGGAAAACCTAAGCGTGCCAAGGAAAAACAGGGTGTATCATTAATTTTGGGGAAAAGTATCTTCCGTCGGCTGAGAGCTGGGCCGATGGAAGTTAAGTTAACTTCCGTCGGCTGCAGTTAAAGCCGACGGAAGTTAACTTAATTTTCGTCGGCTCATGTAGACCGACGAAAATTAATTAATTTTCGTCGGCTTTCGAAAATGCCGACGAAAATTAAAAAAACCGACGAAAATTAATTAATTTTCGGCTCACTTGACTTTGACTGTGCAACATGCCATGCATGCAGCAGAGTCCAAGGGAGACACAACAGAGTTGAAGCTACCCAGCATTCACCTTGGATTCATCTGCTTGTCCAAGCAACAAACAAGTACTCCTCCGTCCTACTAGCTCGCAGAAAGACCTAGCTAGGAACGCCATGGCCAGATTAAACTACTTAAAAACCTAGCTTGAGTTCAGTTCAGAGAGAGCTCACTTGAGTATATGCAATGCAAGTAACAGCTACAGGCAGGCGTGCATGCTGCAGCAGGTTAGAGGTGGCTGTCGAGAAAGACGAGCATGCAGGGGACAGACAGACAGACACACGTACTGTCCAGAGCTGGAGACTGGAGATCGACTGGAGTAACGATCGATCGAGCCATCGATATTGAGTGATAAAGCGAGCATGCATGCCGGCCGGCCGGCCGGCCGGCGGTGAGTGCAGCAGCAAGTTTAGGAATCAAACTCAGGTTTTTCATTACTACCCAGACCCCAAGCTTGAAAGCGTTAAGGGCATGTACAATGGGTGTTTTGAGTTGTGTCTTCGGGTATGTCTAAGGGAGTAAATGTAAAAAAAACTCAAGACACGTCTCTTAACGAAGACACTGTGTCTTGGTCCTATGCTCGAGGCATAAGACTAGCTGATTGGTCAATTTAATTTATTGAATGCTCTGATTGATGCAATGAATATAGCAAGACACAGGTTTTAGACACGCCCACTGTACTATATTGTGTTTTAGCTATGTCTTATGCTTGGAGTACCGTGCAGCAGTGTCAGGATTGTACATGCCCTTACCCAGACCCCAAGCTTGGAAGCGTTAATAAGTTGGGGAGATCTCGATCGGAATGAAATTAAATCACACGACAGGCAGCAGATGAATCATCAAATTTAGGATCTGTTTGTTTTGTTTAGAACTAAACTTTAGCCTTCTTTTTCGTGGTACAGCGAAAGTATCAAACAAGTGGACTAAAATCTGGACTAAAGCTTTTAGTCCTCTAGCCCAAAGAAGTAGACTAATAAATTGAACTAAACAACACAAAAGACACTCCAACCCTCGCATTTATGGCACCCGAACAAGAAAAAAGTACTCCCTCCGGTCTACAAATATTAATCGTTTTAGATAGGATTACACATACTAAAATGATATTAAATAGAACAACATAGGCCGTCTCAACATAAGTTGTCTCTAAAAATAAGTAACCACGGTAAACATGCCTCAATTCAGAGCCAGACTCGATCGATCAATTGCTGCGTATATATGTAGCATGCATCTTTGGTGCGAGTACCTATCATACAAGCTTAAGTGTGCATTTGGTTCCATTTTTAAAATCTACTACTTCAGCGCGGTAAAAAAACAGAAGTTGAACCAAACGAGTTTATCAAAATTGATTCTCTCACGAAAAATAATTTTTTTCAGTATAAATTTTGAAGTAGCTTGAACCTTGCTTTTATGTTTTTTAGTATAAATTGTATAACATGAATTCAAGGTCTCTTAATTGATCTAATATTTCACAATTTCATGAGACAACTATGTGGTTGTCGGTTGCTTTACGAGATGAATTATGGACTTTTTATTTTTTTAATATATTTTCTAGATATTTAGTTGTATCAATGTTGAATGTTTCCAATTTATATATATATATATGGAATATTATAACGATAAAAATTATGTCAGTTATAAAAAACAGTTTTACAACAGCTTGAATCTATCAAACAACTTTTAACTTTTCTACACCAAATAACTCACAACAACTTTTCACAGCAGAAACTCACAACAGTTTTTTTCCAACCCTATTGGTAGAACCAAACGAACCTAACTCTCCGTTCCATTCTATGGCTGAATTGTCATTTCATAACACGACTGAAATGGCTTGACCTTTTACAGGCTCAGCTAAATACTGATCTAACTGAAACCACAACTTCGATTTTAAAATTATGTTTTTCAATTAAAATATTTGATATTAGACTAAACGTAACATCAAGCTCTCCCTTGGTCGATTGGCTATTCATAGTGATTAGTTTCATAACGCTGTTTTCTAGAAGTCTACGTCAGCTTTGTAACTGAATGAAATAACCTCTCTCAATAGAGAGTTTCAT
This sequence comes from Zizania palustris, assembly GCA_019279435.1. Classification (NCBI taxonomy): domain Eukaryota; kingdom Viridiplantae; phylum Streptophyta; class Magnoliopsida; order Poales; family Poaceae; genus Zizania; species Zizania palustris. The sequence goes on along the minus strand of JAAALK010000290.1, from coordinate 74,965,559 downwards.
TTCACTATTTCCTAAGCTAACTAGTATAATTAAATGCAACTAGCTCTCATGAAATACCCTCTCTCCGATGAAACGATGTCACTCTCCATGGGCGTTTTATTTCATTACATCCGTCTTGGAAACGGGTTCGCACCATGTCACGGTGATGACACTACTTCCTTCTCTTCCCTTATTAATTGAATGACATTTCAGCAAAAAATCTGATGTGACATGATAATTAACCATGAAACACCCTATGAAACCTTCATCAAAACACCCTATAAAACCTCCATCGTGAATAGACTAAAAACGGTGGGATTAACGATAGTAATCAGTGCATGCATCGGCTAATGATGGCGCATCAAGTTAAGCATCTCAGTCGCTTTAGCTGCAGTGGCAGAAAGCTAAGGCAGCAAAGCAAGCAGCAGTGCACGCATGTCTGCATGATATTTCAAAGCTCGGAATCATTCCGACTCCCGGTTGGGAGGCACATTTGCAGTGCACCCTGCTACCTCATAGTACCCCAATTTCATCCACATCCTTTCCATTCCATTCCATTCATCTCAGATGTGAGAATCCTTTTGTAGTTTCGTTTGGTTCTTTAGTTCTAAATTTTAATCCTGTCACGTCGGATGTTTGGATGCTATTTTGGAGTGTTAAATATAGATTATTTATAGAACTCATTTCATAATCGGTGGATTATTCGCGAGACGAATCTAATGAGCCTAATTACGCCATGATCTGACAATGTAGTGCTACAGTAAACATTTGCTAATCGTGGATTAATTAGGCTTTAAAAAATTGTCTCGTGAATAATCCTCCAATTCTGTAATTATTTTTATAATTAGTTCAAGTTTAATCCTTCAAATTGATGTCCAAACATCCGATGTGACACGGACTAAACTTTAGTCCAAGGAACCGAACACCACCTAACTACTGTATCTATATATATATATATCCAAAATCATAAAAAAAACTCAAAAACTAAGGATCTGTTTGGTTACTCGATATAGCTGCATAGAGTCGTTCCATACAGTTTAGGACCTATTAGTTTCAGCTTCTAGCAGCTATAGATTCTTATTAGCTAGCTAGTCTGAGCAGTTGGTGTTTTTTGGTTTTGGATGCTAGTTCATTTTCAGATTCTGCAGATACTGATTCTCACAATCTGAGTTTAGAATCTAGACCATTTATTTCTGTATCAGATTTTATAAGTAGGTGCAGCTGTCCGAAGCTGAAACAAATAGGCACTTAGTATCGTTTGTTCCATGTACAAGCTGTTATATTAGACAAAGGAATTCCTCTTAATAAACATAAGAAACAATTGAAAGTTCATCAGGTACAGGTGATGGAGAGACGGGAAGTTGTAAATTCAGGGAAAAAAATCACAGGAAGAACATAATGCTCCAAGCATTATTTGTATGAAGCTCGAATGAATATAATGCTCGATCGATCATATCGCAAGTTAATTTGGGATGAATTTCTTAAAGCAGGTGGTGGTTGGATGCATTGATTGGATGATGAGATCAGAAGACCTTGGCGACGTCCTTCATGAGGCCCGGGTTGGCGTTGCAGAAGGAGATGAACTCGTTGAAGTCGATGAAGCCGTCGCCGTCGGTGTCGATCTCGGCCATCATGCGCTGCACCTCGTCGGCCGACGTGGAGCCCAGCGTCCGCAGCGCGTCGGTCAGCTCCGACAGAGAGATCTTGCCGTCGCCGTTGGTGTCGAACCGCTTGAAGATCCTCTCCATGTCAGCCGAAGAAGCCGCCATCGTCGCCTCGGTCTCGACGGAGCGCTCTCGTACGTCGGACGATGATCTTATCTTCTTACTTGAGCTGATTCAATTCACTTGCTATACTGATTACTGATCACGATCGATCGGTTAATTCTCCAGCAATCAATCTTCCGTCGCTGGAAACTAGCTTTAATGTTAGTTTATATATAGGTGGCATGGACGGTGGCGAGGAGGAGGAGGAGGAGGACGCCGGAATTAATGGCGCGGGCAGCAGCTAGCTCACTGTGAGAGGCCGGGAGAGATCGCCGCCGCCGACGGAATCGTTCAGCCGACCACCAAATTTACCGCGCCTTGCTTGCTTTCGGCCCAATCTGAACTTGTATGGGCCTCCGAGAAATCAGCCCACGGGCCCAATTCCGGTCTCGTTGCTGCTGCCTCGCGATTGATTCGTCGTCTCGATCCCACCTCCTTTCCAATTTCCGATTTCCATGGCGAATGCTCCGCGGCCCATGAATATGATCTTGGATCTAATGGTGCGGAGTGTTGGAATAGTCTCATCTTGGTTGTGACAAAGAGTGGATGCAACTTAAATAGTGAGGAAAGTAGCTTTTGGGTTACAAAAAAGGCTCCCTCCCGGTGTGGGCCAGAAGTTGAATTAGGCCCTGTTTGGCATGGCTCCAACTCCAATCAGAGCAGCTCTACTCCAGAAATCCAGCTAGAGCTGACTCTGAGTGGAGTTGGAGCTGTGGAGCTGCGATTGAGGTGCTCCAAACAAATGAACTAGAGCTCCAAAAAACTCCATGAAGTTACATTTTTTGGAGCTGGGGTGTTTGGCTAGCTTCGGTCAACTCTAGCTTGGAGTTCGGCTCCAGAGTCATGCCAAACACCCCCTTAATTTCTCCTATAGTAGGCCGACAAATGATGCGGAGGCCTAGTGCAGACAGAAGTTGGATTAATTTCTTTTGTAGTGGATCGATGGAGAAATAGTCCCCCGTGTCTTTGGAGTTCAGACAGAAGTTGGATTAATTTCTCCTGTAGTGGATCGACACAGAAATAGTCCCACCTTAGTTGTAGGGGAAGAGTTGATCCAACTTAAATAGTGAGGAGAGTCCATCACTTCTTAGGCTAGTTTTTGAAGTGCAGACAAGGCTCTCTCCCGATGTGAGCTAGAAGTTAGATTAATTCCTCGTGAACGGACACGGAGCCCTTTCAATTGCTCGAAATGAGTTTTACTATGCTACGAACCTCCCGATCTTGATTGGATGGTGCGGAGAGGGACGACTGTACTTTGTAGTCAGCCCTAATACGACACATCGTCTCTCGGTTGGTAATCAAAGTCGGTGCCTATGTCATGCACCAGTGATGAGAGGCCTCAACCGACAAGAATACAAGATGGACAAGGTTCAAACTGTATCCCTAGATGATAACATGACATTGTTTCAAAAATGCCATGCATGGTTGCAACATCTTTATGTTTATTAGAGCATCTACCATGTAAAAAAAGCCCATAAGCTTAGAAAATATTCTAATCATCTATCTTTTTGGAGGTGATTTTTATAGTGATCTTTAGTAAAAGTTAATCATAATCTTATGAATTGTTCATGAAAAATAAAATAATATTTATCACTTCTCTTTGTTCATTCTCTCTTATTTTAATGTCTGATTTTGTTATAAACATTATAAAATAGAAAATAACTATTAACTAATATAGTAAGGCCATGTTTGGATTGTGTTGCTTATTTTTAGGGACTAAAACCTATTTATTTAGTCCGGACTAAAATTTAGTCTCTCTGTTTGGATGTAAGAACTAAACAACATTTAATGTCATAGAAATGATCACTTTACCCCTAAGAGTCTTAGATGCCCCCTGCAAATAGTCACGGTATCCATGACCGTGGCCGTCCATGGTGTGGGGAGGAGCAGAGAGTATGACGCCGGGGAGGGCACACGAAGGGTGCGGTAGGGACAATGGAGGTGTAGCGGCGGGGATGATGGAGGTGCGATGACAACAAGGACAGAGGGTGCGGCGGCGGGGAGGGAGGACAGAGGTGCGGTGGTAAGGAGAATGGAGGTGCGACAGCGGCGAGGGCAGAGAGTGCAATGGCAGGGAGGCCACATGGTGGGTGCGGCGGCGAGGAGGATTGAGGGTGCGGCGGTAGGGAGGAACCAAAAACGGATCAGACTAGGTAGGTGCAGACAGGTGCGGGGGCAGGGTGTCTAGAGCAAGTTTAATCCCTATAAGCAACATTTAAGAAACTAACGGGTAACATTCAATGAACTAAAGTTTAGTTCTCATAAGCAATGTTGTTTGAGATTTTAGGAACTGGATGAATAAAACTAAACTTTAGTCTCTAAAAATAAGCAATATCAATCCAAACAAACCTTAAATCTGATCTATATGATTTGGTTTTGCCAAGCATAGATGCATATGCATACGAGCATTTTTATAATGTTTGTGCTAGGAGTGGTCCATCTGCTTTTATAACGCACTTGTCATTTCAGAGCTTCACATGCACCCCGAGCAAGTTGCTGTTAACACCTTCTCCATCTCTGTATTTTGCCATGTACATCTACACTTCAAAAAAAAAGCTATTGTAATCGAGTTAAGAAAGCCATGCTACTGAGTGCATGTAGTGGCGAAGCTAGAGAAAAACTGAGGGAGTGCATGTAGCGGCGAAGCTAGAGAAAAACTGAGGGAGTGCATCACTTCATAGGGTACACCATATTTAATTTAAGGGGGTGCACAACAGATAAAAATTTACTAATAATAATTGGAAAAAAATTTGGAAGGGGTCTTGGAACCCCTCCCAACAAGCTGGCCCTGCCCCTAAGTGCATGCATGCTCGTGTGTGTGTGTATATATATATATATACTAATGAGTATATCAGAATGGACTAATGTGGACTTTTGTTTTGCTGAAAAATCGCAGGTTTTCTGATATAATAATCTTGCAGTTCCTTTGGGCGTCAAATGTTTGATCTTAACTGAGACAGAGATGCTACAACTGAAATTGAAGGAATGAGGAAAGACATCAAACGGAGCTTTTTTTAGGATAAGTAAGCGAAAGCTTCACCACCAAATATATTAAGAAACCAAATATATTAAGAAGAGTAATAACCCTGGAAGAAAGAGTTACACCCTTAAATTACAAAAACTGAAAGCGAAAAAAGAAGAGCAGGGGAGGGGGGAGAGCTAGAGGGGAAAGGAAAGAAAAAAAGGGGAGCTAGGGAACAAAGCTTAGGGATCGGACGAGTTGGCAATGATGGAGCTGTTAAAGTCTGAAATCATCAGCTCGCTCATATGCAGGATCGACTCAAAGCGAGAGTGAAAGATCCGTCTGTTCCGTTCTTTTCAGACGTTCCACCACAGATAAATGACTAGCCCGTTGAACTTTTTTCAGGCAGTTGCCGGTAACATTGGATGTGTTTAGCCACCAAACCTGCGGTAGCGATTGGCAGGAGGCCCAAAATAAGGAAATGTGCAGTCACCCGAGACCAAACTTGTGCTGTGAAAGAGCAACAACAGTCAAGGTGTTGGGTTGTTTCTACCTCAGTCAAGCATAGGTGGCAGAAGGGGTAGCATTGCCAGTCTCGTTTGAGGCTATTAAGATTTTATGCTTAATCATAGTCCAAACGAAGAATTTACACTTCAGGCAAACGGAGCTTTATAAGCTTTGTCCTGGATTTTGGTGTATTCAACTGTACTTTAGAGCTCGAGTAGGAGTAAATTTCTTGAATAAACAACCAACAGGGTTCCGTTAAATATGGGATGCAGGTTTTGTTTTTTCTTGCTGATTTGGGAGCCCAAAATCCTAGCTCATTTTCTGGGGATGGCCGAAATTTTAGACTAAAATCTCGGCTCATCCTCAGGGAATGGACTGGGATTTTGGGCTCCCAAACCAGCCCTGAAAGGTTCAAAAGTCTCTAGCCCATTTCATCATCTTATCAAAGATCAGATTTAGGACGTGGTTCATTGCCATATCGGACAGCCTGCGATGAGACCTCACACTGCATGTTGCAGTCGAATTGTAAGAAGCAGGTCAGGTCAGATCAGATCATGTAAGGGGTGTTTGGTTTGTGGTTGCTAAAATTTAGGGACTAAACTTTAGTCCACTTTAGTCCCTAAATTGCCAAACATGTTACTAAAAGGGACTAAACTTTAGTCTCTAAACTTTAGCCCTTTAGTCCCAAAAATCTTGCTAAAAAGGACTAAAAGTACTAGTTACCTCTCAGTCCTCACTCTCTTTTAGTACTTTAGTCCTTAGAATCAAACAGCAAAGGATTAAAGTTTAGTCCTATAATGCAGCTGCATGCAATAAATTTAAGATTTTCGATGGTACCCTGTCACCGAAAAATCAGCTCAACTGGTACCAACCAGTACATTCATTCTCAAATAATAAATGGCACTAGTGTCCAACACATATATCTCCACTGCACGCTGTATTTCCTAATTAAATATTTATAAAACTACATTTAAAATATCAAATCTAGTAATATTATTTATTTATTAATAATTTAAGATTTTAAGATTTGACTGCACATATTCTTTTGTAGGACGGGGTATAATATCACTCTTGTAGTCTTTCTTGTCTCATCAATGCTATCATCTTCTTTCTTTTCCTTTGCTGTAAAAAAATACCTGAGCTGGTGTAGTGAAGCTGTTTCTACCGAGCAGGAGACTGTGTGATGTCACTGAGCATCTTCAATGCAGGGCAAGGGTTGTCAATTGGAACCTGTCCACCACAATAGAAGAAGAAAAAAAAACTGAGATTTACATTTCAGCGTCGAGCCAGAACGACTGCAGCTACTTCTAGAATCTGATGCGGAAACAAACGGTTCGGATTCTATACTTAGATTATGAGAATCAGTAGCTGCGGAATCTGAAAATTAACTAGAATCCAGAAACTGAAAACAACAGTTACTCAGACTAGCTAGCTACCGAGAATCTCTAGCTGTTAGAAGCTGAAACAAATATGCCATAAGTATGTATCACTGTTGATGCATGTGTGTGTGCCGGCCTCTTGTCTTTCTCACAGGCATTGCATTGCTTGTGCATGTGGTATTCATCCTTGAACAAACTCTATATCACCAACAGCTACTACATGTCATGAATGCACACTCTTTCCAGCTCGCACTACTCCATTTTGTTTAGTTGAATTTATGGTGGAATATATATATATATATATATATATATATATATATATATATAGTAGGGGTCACTTACCATGTGCCCAGCTCCGAGTATCCAGTAGAATTTCAGGTTCTTGTAAGATTTGAGGAAGGCTTGTGTGCCAGCAGCAGCTGCTGCTGCTGCTGCTGCTTCACCGCCATTATTGCAGTAGAGCGGCACTCTGCGTGAGCTCGTGAAGTTCTTCAGCCCGTCCCACCTGACGACGAGAAAACAACCGGCACGACACGGCACGCATAAGATCGAATTGTATATATCTAGTAGTCGTCTGAGCTGCAAGGCTTACTTGAGTTTCTGAACCCAATCCAGCGTCCCCTTGGTCGCACAGATCAGATCAAGCTGCAAGAACAACAGTTGCCGATTATTTAATTTGATTATAAAAAGAAGGTAACGAGCCCTTGCGATCAGCACTAGAAACAAGAACAGCGTCGTCCAGAAAGCCCGTGATAAGCCTAAGGATATCACATCAAACAATAACATCCACCTACCCGGCCTCAAGCTAAGATGGTTAGACAACGATGCTTATAATTTTACCAGGCACGCAGCTGTTTGTCATGAGGAATATATTCTATTCCTTGCTGACGATTCACAGGCCACTAGTGCACGTGCCAGTCGACGACTTGGCAGCTTGTAACACGATCGAGGACGAACGACAGCCAAAACAGGAGGCAATAGCATTAATTTCCTGGTGCGTTCCTGACGGACAAGTGTGGCTGTACTGTTCATATGGTATCTGTCAGTGTCAGGAAGCTAGTGTGCGTGCGTGCGTGCGTGTGAGTGTAAGCTTGGGTGCAAGCAAGCGAGTGCATCGATCTGGAGCATGGATGGATGCTTGCAGGCATGATCAAGTTAATTGTATCGAGCTGTCATGCATGGCAGCCGGCCGCGGCCGGCCGGGCGTATATGTGTAACAGTGTTGGATTTCATACCTGTCCGCTGTAGATTGTAACATTCACGCGTAGCTTGAGCAGCTCGTCCACCTGCATGCATGCGTGCATGCATCAAGTATAGTATAATCAGATTAAGCAAGTGATGATATACAACTGATTGATGAATTGATCACCTCGTGTATTCTCGGTTTCATGAAATCTCCTGCAAGAGCTTCGAACACGTCGTCCGACTGCTCTCCCCAGCTGTCAAAGATAGAACAGATTACTAGAATCATATATAATGGATCAATTGAAACGATAGATAGATGCATATATATATGTAGTTCGTACGACAAGTTTTTTGGGATGATCCGGAGCTTGTCCTTGATGACGGTGTTCATGAGGCCACTGAGGCCGCCTTCCCTCGTCACCTTGGAGCTCAGGTAGCTGGAGTAGCGCCTCCTCGACTTCCCCAGCGACGACGACGCCAGCGACCTCTGCCGCTGCACCGCCGCCGCCGCAACGACGGCGGCGTCCTCCGACAAGTCGTCCTTGAGGAAGTTGTAAAAGTCCTAGTGGAATAGAATATATACAGTATATATTAGTCGGCCAGGTCCAAGATGATCGGAGCTACTAGCAGCTGGCTCAGGCTCGTCGCGACGTACGATGGAGTTGGCTTCCTCGAGGACGGCGTTCTCGAGGTCATTCCATGACTTCTCGGCCTCCTCGAACTCCGTCGTCTCCAGCTGCGCGCTGATCTGCTTCGCCAACCTGCATATTTACAACGTTTTCAACTTCCATTTGCATCTGTAATTCAGCTAGCTGCTCTAGTGAAGTGAAGTGAAGTGAGGTAGTAGTAAATTTTACCTGTCGCAGCGGCCGAGGCCGTTCTCGTCGACGCGGGACACCTGGTACAGCAATGGCCCCCACGATAGCTGCACGCACGCACGCACGCGTTAATTCCCACCTAAATATAATCGAAATCGAAATCGAAATCGAAATCGATCTTTCACTGATGAGAAGGAAGGAGCATTTGGAGTGGAGTGGAGTGGAGTGAGCTTACCACCGAGTCCTCGGGAGAAATCCAGCTATTTCCAAGCGCAACTCCTGAATGGATCAGCTCATTGGTCGGTCGGTCACACAGTGAATCGAAGTGAGTCGAAGTACGTACCGGCGAGGTTGGCGGCGAGGCGGCCGGCGTGGATGGCCTTGAGCGCGGACAGTGCGGTGGTCACGGCGAACTTGCCGCCGTAGGACTCGGCGACGATGTAGAGCGGGCTCCCCTGCAGCCGCGGCCGCGTGTTTCTCCGGTACAGCTTGCAGAGCAGCGTCGTCAGGTCGCGCGCCGCCTCGCCGTCCGTGTGCGCCAGCAGCGTCCTGTTGCCGCCCTCCACGAAGCTGAACCCGGTGCCCACTGGATTGTCCTGCCATTGCCATGCTCATCATGCATCCGCATGTAGTAATTGAGTGGTCAGACAAGGTTAGGCGTGTTACGACGAAGAGGAGATCCGCCTTGGCGAGCCATGTGGAGGCGCGAGGTTTGAGGTTGGTGTCGAGCGGGCCAATCTCCATGAAGTTGCCGTACCCGACGCCCGACGCGCCCTGCAGCAATGCAACATCAACACACGCATCTAATCTATATTCTATCATCTTCTCCGCGTCGAACCGATCTGGAGGAGGCGAGGGCGAGGCGACGACAGAGAGAAGCACAATGGATCGGAGATGAGTACCGGGCCGCCCTGCAGCCAGAGCACCGTCGGCCATGGCGTGCTGCCGTTCTCCACTCGCTGCGGGCTGCGATACAGCCACCAGAACATGTGCGCCTCTGCTCGTATCATATCATATCATATCATATCATATCACATCGTATCATATGGCAAGAAATACAAGAAAGATCGCAACAAGAAGATGATGTTGATGCTTACTGGGACGGATCTCGACATAGCCCCACTGCTCCGAGCCGTCCGGTGTGCCGCCGCCGCCGCCGGCGGCGTCGGTGGAGCGGAGGACGAAGAGAGCGCCGCAGCAGAGCAACAAGAGCAAGGCGACGACAGACCTCAAGAGCTCCATCGCCGGCGGTGAAAGGGACGCGCGCGGCAGCGTCGACCAAGCTAAGCTAGAAAGCTACTCTACTCCGGATTGGATGGACGGCTGGGTATTATTATGGACGACGACGACGACGACGACTGGGTCGAATTTATACTACGTGTACGCATTGCAAATCTGCAATTTGCATCTGATCTGAATCTGATCTGAATCTGAATATACTATATATGTTCGTTTGCTTCGTGCGGGAAAACCGCAAGCAATGGTAGCTGCCGCCTGCCACTCTGTTTCCTTGGTTTTTTCACACGCAACGATGAACATGAACCGCATCCAAATCCAATCGGAAACTTGAGTATCGCTCTGGGTTTCGTGTGACCCAATTAAGGGTACCGAACGTTCGAATACTAATCAGAATGATTAAAAATGAGTTAATTAAAAAACTAGTTACAGAATCTCTAAGCTAATCTGCGAGACGAATCTATTAAACCTAATTAATCAACGATTCGACAATGTGGTGCAACAGTAACAATGTGTTAATGATGGATTAATTAGGTTTAGTAAATTCGTCTCGCGAATTAGCCTAGAGGTTCTGCAATTAGTTTTTTTAATCAACTCGTGTTACTTCTTCTAATTAGCATCCGAACAGCATCATGCTGTTGCAATTTTCTCAATTAGAACATTCTAGGGTTCAGATGGCGATGTTGATGAGCAGTGATAATCCTATCTTTGTAAAAAAAAATCTTGTGAAGTTAAAGACACAAATTACTTGTGTGATTGGCAGTGATAATCCTGTCTGCATGCATTGCCTTTTGATTCGCAAGTGGACTCTGCCTACATTATGAGCATCTCCCAGAAATACCTTAAATTTTATTCACTAAATCACATATAGGGATCATCATAAACTCTATCTATTTCTAAAAATTAATCAATCTACAACAGTTTCCTTATAATCTCGATCCCTATTTTTAAAATCCTATAAATACGGTCTATAATATGTAATAATTTTGTATAAAACTTTGATACGTTCAAATATGTGTATCGTCCAATCTATAACAACGCGTAATGGAGAAAATAATGTGCATGCAAGAGAAAAAAATATGTGTAAATGGAAATAAAGGCTTGCTAAACTAATCCTATATTTGAGAGAGATGAACGGTGATTTAGGGAATGGATTAGGAAAGAGACTCATTTAGAGGGACTCTTGGAGATTCATTTTTCACCAAAATACCTAAATTCAAATTTAAGTAGTCGTATAAGTAATCTCTTTGGAGATGCTCTAACATCGGGCAATTACCTTCCAATGGTTCATGTGCTGGGTCTTCACCTATCCTGACCAGTGCCCCACCTCATCTTGCTTCCGTTAACATGTCTTGGACGTCACCGACTATCACCTGCCATAGTGAAAAAAATCGGACCGGTTATCGAACCAGTCAAGATGTCGGTTCACCGGTTCACTGGTCCGACTGTCGGTTTACCGGTTGGACCGTCGGTTTTTTATTTAATTATATGATATTTATGTTGTATTATTTTAATATAAAAATAATAAAAAATATGGAAATTTAATCCTCTCAAATAAATATTTTAAAATTTTCCCGGTTTTTTTTGGTTTTTTGCTCAAACGGTCTTTTATCAAAACCAGATCGATTAACTGACAGGTTCCGATTTTTTTTCCACTACGTCACCTACTCTGTCCTAGCCTACGTCTTGTGTGGCTGGGTTCACCGTTAAATTAACGTGGAATGACACGGATCTTATTATTATAATTGTCCTATGATGTCGAGGAACCGACTTTAGAGGATCTCATTAGAAAGACGATTACAATATTAGGTGCCACACTTCTTGAACTCAGTGCTGGTAAGGATTGTCCAATGTGATGTTGTTTGATGCCATAAGGATCTGGTATGTAGTATTCATTAGGGAAATTGAGGAGGTTTGTTTGCAAGGCGAGATTTGTTATTTTAACACTCAACGGAGTGGCTTCGTATTTTTGACATCTGGACTCCATTTTCATTGACTCAGACAGTTTTACATGTCAGTCTCCAATGTTATTATAACAAAGCGCACATCTTTGAAGTGTCCAATATAACCCAAAATTTACGTTTGCAAGAGAGGAGTTAAATAATCAGAACTAACTGTACGCCACAATGTTGTTGGGCGGAAGACTATGACATGCAGCATGCATTGCTGCTTGCATTCTTGTGCACAGAGGGGTATGGTATGTTAGCTATTTTTGTGTCAGTCCTTGTCCAAATTAGCGATTGTATTTATTTTTGTTAAAACAAATTTAAGTCGGATTCAAAAAAATACACAAACTGTACTCCCGTCGGTACTCGATCGGCCGACAGTGGCCGTCAGCCCCATTCGGTACTTCAACTACCGAACGAGGCCGACGTGGCCAAATTGGCTGATGCATGCAGTGCCAAACATGTCTCTATAAATAGGGGAACCACATTAACGAATTTGGCCACGTCAGTCTCGTTTGGTAATTGAAGTGTCGAACGTACCTAACGTGGCCACGTTCGGCCGAAGTAGACGTTGCGGCGCTGATGTGACTCCACGTTAGTCACGTTTGGCACTTCAACAACCGAATGAGGTTGACGTGGCCACTTTCGACCGATGAAATACTGAACGTAGCGTGACATAGCCACGTTCAGACGATCAAGTGTCAACGGGAGTCCAATTTTGTAATTTTTTAAATCCGACTACCAGATTTGATTTTTTAAAATATTTTTTTTAAAAAAAATCCAAGTTTAGCATACGTAATATAGAAGACTCGTTTTATGTAATATTTTTTATCTTTTGTAGAAATAAGAAATGGAATTAATCTTAACCATCCGTTAAAAAACAAAGTGAAATATTACGAGAGATAAGAGTCGATTTGTTTAATAATGCTCATCAGATCAGACTAATCTATTAAGTAATAAGAAATCGATACATTTTTAATTATAGATATTAGATTTATAAAAAATGGGAGATTTGATAATTTACCATCCTTAATTTTATGTTTCGACTATTTACCTCCCTAAACTTTATCTTAGTTGATTTTTTATTATTCTATCATATTTAATTCATTTCTCATTTTTTTTCTCTGTGGGAAAAGACCACTCTACTCTTCTCATTTATCTCTTCGATTAGAAAATGACAACGGCACGCTTAAGTACAATGAGGAGACGTACATTTTTTGCCAACATTAACATGATATTAAAACTAAATCTAATCTAAAATTACATGTGCAATATTAGAACTGAATCTGGACTAAGGGTGTTGTGTTGACCACATTTTCTAGTTTAGATGCCACCCGTAACACGGACACAATTGGCGGTAAGGATAGATTAGTCTTTTTTAAAATATAAAAAAACGATAAATAAATTAAAATATGGTAGAACGGCAAAAAATCAATTAGGATGAACTTTATTGCGACATTTTATCGAAGCCAAAGTTTAGGGTGACAAATAGTCTAAACTTAAGTATGACAAATTATCAAGTTCTCTAAAAACAAACCGTGCTTATTAATTTGATATACCTTAGAACTTAAAATTTAATACATATTTGTAGCGTAAATAATGAGATGTCGCTGCATCGGAATCAGGAAATTTAATACTAATTTGTAGCCGTGAACCCTAGGAAATAATTGGGAGCAATCGGGATGCTGTTAGTTGTGGGCCCACCCCACCAGTCTCTCTCTGCTGGCCCAGCTGCGGAAAAGACGATTATTTTTTTATACTACTCACTCTGGTTTCTAAAAGAAAACCGTTTTATACATAATTTCATATATCAAGGAAATTTAATTAGTGCGTATATTACCTGTTTGCTCATATTAAACAGGGTGTATATATAGCAACCAGATTCAATAATCTCTTTCAGTCCCATTGGTTACCGGGAGTACTATTTTAAGAATAAAAACGTTACAACATTTCCATCGTAATTTCTATCCAACTTGCTATGCTTAAAAATAGCAAGAATTGTCCAAAAGGTGTCTCCGTTGTATTTGCTATATGACTTGTTATTTTAGGAGGCTTGCTATTTCTCTCACCAAACTTGCTATCCATCAACTGCATTCAAATAGCAAGTTAACAATAGCAAGTACATTGGAGTGAGTAGCAAAATAGCAAGCCAATTAAAATAAAGAGAGTTGCTATTATATGAACAACAAGTCAAAAATAGCAATTACAATGAGAGTGCTCTTAAAATACATACAAAAATACAAAACGACATCTTTTAGGAAACTTTAGATACAATGCTAAAACGATTTTTTTGGAAACCGGAGAGATTACTGGCTAACGTAGGAATGTTGTTGAGATAGTACCGGCCGTTCCAAAATATAAAGCATATATTTATTAATACATCGATCCGTTCTAAAATATAATAAAAGGAGTTTATGTTTTTAGCAAATCAATATTTGTAACTTTTGACTAATAATTAAGACAAAACATTTAAGTTTCCTACGTACTAATATGTGTCGTACTAATACTATATATGCATGGTTAACTAGTCAAGTGACGAGTACAACATACTCTCTTAATTAATTAACTTCGTAAGGCTATTCACATTAGGGTTTTATGGGGTTTCGTAGTATTAATTACTATGACACATCGATTTTTTTGCTGACATGATATTAAATTAATGAGGGAAAGGAAGGAAGTAGTGTCATCTCCATGACATGATGCTAACCCATTTTCAAGACGGATGCAACGAAATAAAACGCTCACTGTGAGCCAAATCGTTTCATCGGAGAGAGGGTATTTAATTCAGTTGCAAAACATTTAATTACACTGGTTAGCCTAGGAAATAGTGAAATGAAACTCTCCACTAAAAAAGAACGTATTTCATTCAGTTGCGGAGCTGATGTGATTTTTTAGAAAACAGTGTTATGAAAATCGCACTGTGAATAGCTTAATAATAATGAACCGATGGATCGAATTGCCCAGCGACCAAACTCGACATATTGATCACCGGACCTAATTGGCTTCCTAGCTATGCTATTGCTATGCTATCTCAGCTCGTGTCACTTGTCGGTACGTCCTGACACCTACACTTGCCAATGCAACTGCCGTCTGTCGGCGGTCGATCAATTCATTTATTTTTTGAAATAGGCCACATGAGTCCGACCTTAAAGATTTGGTGCCAGCTAACTCACATCCCTTTCACGACGATTGGTTCATCTCATCTTATCTACCTTGTATCGGTGTATATCATTAGATATAGTGATGCATAAATTGGATCGGAGTATGCAATGTGCTAAGAAATGTATCGATGGATAGATGCCAGGCTAGAGAGTGTGTTGCATGCATGCATGGCCGGAAGCTAGCTAGCTTTAGGCTCCCTTTGGTTTGGCTTTCGTAAGCAGCTTTTGCTTTCTGGAAGCCAAAAGACAAACTAAAGGGCATATTTCTAACCAGCAGCTTTTAGTAAAAGCAGCTTTTGGTGCAGTGTAAATGTGAAAGCTCTTCCAGATCTACTTTCCGCGGCTTTTGGTTTTTGGCTTCGCAACCATACAAAATTTCATAAATTGATATTTCAAATTTCATACAACCATACAAAATTCTATAAATTGGCATTTCAAATTTCATACAACCATACAAAATTTCATAAATTGACATTTTAAATTTCATACAACCATACAAATTTTCATAAATTGACATTTCAAATTTCATACCATACAAAATTTCATAAATTGACATTTCAAATTTCATAAATTGACATTTCAAATTTCATACAACCATATAAAATTTCATAAATTGATATTTCAAATTTCATACAACCATACAAAATTTCATAAATTGAATTTTTTACACAGCTCACAGCTTAAAGCAGCTTCACAGTCGTTTTAGCCAAACGTCTTTCAACTTTCTCACAGCTAACATCCTACAACAGCTTTTCCACAGCCCACAACCCACAACAGTTTTTTTCCACAGCCACAACTCAACTAAACACACCCTTAAGGTGTCTCCTGATTACATCATGTATCTAATAATGTATATATTGATCTCGATCGAGTTGACAATGATCAACCCTGTGTAGGAATTAAACAAAAGCTAGAGACTGCGTTCATCTTCTTACGATGATGAGACGACGACTAGCGTGGGAGGCCGATGAGACTAAGGGTGCGTTTGGTTCTGTTTTTAAAATCTGTTTTTGTTGTGAAAAATCTGAAGCTGAATTAAATTGGTTTACCAAATCTGCTTCTCCCACGAAAAGCGGTTTCCACGAAAAACATTTTTTTCTATTACAAATTTGGAAGTAATTTGGACCTATTTTTCAACTTTTTTCTTTTTAGTTCAAATTGGATAGCATGAATTTAAGGTGTCTTGATTGATCTAATATTATTATGGTTTGTATTACATTGCACAATTTCATGAGATGGATATGTGGTTGTTGGTTACTTTATGAGATGAACTGTGATCTTATTTATTTATTTAATATATTTTCTAGTTATTTAATTGCATCAATGTTAACTGTTTTCTATTTATATATATGTATGAAATATTATAATAATGAAAATTATGTCAGTTATAAAAAACAATCAGCTCACAACAGTTTTTCCACAGTAGCTTCAACCAAACGACTTTTAGCTTTTCCACAGCAGACAACTCATAGCAGCTTTTTCACAGTAGATATCTCACATCAGATTTTTCACAGCTCACAGCAGAACCAAACCCACCCTGAACTCCTGAAGCCCTATTATGTTTATGTTTTCTACTATTCTCTCTATTTATAAATGTAAGTCATTTTGATATTTTTTAAATTCATCTATGAATTAATAAATCTTGATACACAATTTATCTAGATTCATTGATATAAATGTGAAAAATGATATAATAACTTACGTTCAAAAAGAGGTAGTTGTATAGTTAACATTCAGTCTCTACGACTCTATCTGTGGCGCCAAATCACTTGATCTCCTGCATTAAAATTAACGAGTACATAATTTAAACTGTTTTTACCGTGCCATTTACCTCTATTGAAAGTAAGGAGTAAACTCAATCGCACCTCTTAAATAAGTATAATTAAACTAATTAAAAATATTTTTTCATCTTATCTCCTTTCTTATCTCCCCTCTCTCTAGCGGCCCTTTCACCGTCACCATACCATGCCACTACGTCGTTGTCGCCGCCCCGCGCCCCCTGACACTCGTCAGTCGCCCCTACCCCCCAGGCCCTACCGTCCCGGCCGCCACGGGCTTCGGCGCCCATTCACCGCCCCGTGCCCCGCACTCGTCCGTTGTCCTGGTCGTCTTCGTTCCTCGTTGTTGTGGCGCCTCACCACTCGTCTACCGCCCCCGGTGCCACCACTCCATGCCCGACACCCGTCCGCCGCCACAAGCCCCGTCGTCCCCACCGCCCATCCACTGCCCTACTCCCCATGCCCGTCTGCTGCCCCCGGTCATCTTTCTTCCTTGCTGTTGTGGTGCCTCACTACCCGTCCATCGCCACTGTCGCTGTTATGCTCCACCACCCTGTCCTGTACCAACTCCTTGATAGCCTCGTCGACAACGGAAAAAGGGGAGAATGAAAAAATGAAAAAAATATAGAGGCAATATTTTTTATTTAAATCTAGACTGTTGGATCACAGAAAATATATGGTCCACGGTTGTTGGGCACCATAAAATTTTCCTAATATAGTAAACATCCCAGTGATATATGCAAGTTGCTCTCTTAATATATGTACACCAATCATGAAAGCTAGCTATAGGAGTATATCATATAGTGTGTGTACCATCTGACAAGGCACTCAAGTTCCATCAAACAAGAAGCTAGTTAGTGCTACAAGCAATTCTGAATGGCAAGTGGTGTCCTACTACTATAGATTTAGATACTTATGTCCATGTCCATAATATAATAATCTATTATCAAATGAGATATTTTATAGTATAACGAATCTGGATGAAAAGAGTAAACTAAAACTATCTAGATTCGTTGTACTATAAAACATTACATCTGAAACTAGATTGTTATATTATAGGACGGAGTGAGTAGACTAAAAGAATGCTAAGTTTAGAGTCTCTTATCTGTTATAACCAGAATTAGTTGTACCTGTCAAAGTCTGACAGGATTAGATAATTAAGTTAGCTGGCAGTGCTGATTCTTAAGAATGCATGGAGAGGCTCTGCTGGGGCAGTAATATGGTGTACAATGTAAATCTGCATGATTAGCTAACTGAGTCTTTTATGCTTCATGTTATTGAGTTCTGGTATATGGTGTCCATCAGGATATGGTGTATGTGGAGGCCTATTGGAAATATGGTCCTGTGCTATCTTTCGAATGGTTTTAAGCTGATTGGTCAATGGTCAACATCTTTTATGTGGTTAGTTGATGTAGGGATTTGGATGACCCGATCTTTTGGTGAGTTGATAAGATAAGATAACTTCGATTGGTAGGAGACGACATTGACGACCCGACTACAACCGTACGAGACGTTTGTGTTGCGCCTTAGCGATCGATACACCAACTCTAAGGGTTGTTGATCTAGCTAGTGATCAACCTTGTTCCTGCAAGCAATCGAAGAACGAGCAAGAACAAGATAAAGGAGCAACTACAATTGCTGGATATAAAAGACGCACAAAGGGTAGTTGGGGTTCTGAAACGTGAAACCGGCGATCTAACCGATCACGGGTTTACACGGACAAGTAGCATTGGCTAAACTTTTATCTAATCAAAACCCGCCTTACAACTGAAGTCTCTAGGGTTATTTATAGCCCTAGGGACGTTCCCAATGTTAAGAAAACTTATTACATATGGAAATGACTAATTATTTCCAAAACAGATTGATTAAAAATGGAAATTCCGTGCTTAATTGGTTCGGCCTAAAAAAGGAACACACATTGATTTAGTGATTGTGATCTCCTCCGATGATATCTAGATATGTAGCTGGATCCGTTGGAAAGAGTACGTATCAAGCTTTCCAAAAAGTCCAAGATCATCCAAATCAGAGTTTCCATTTAAATGCTATGCACATTTGAATTCGGTGTTGTCCCTGCGGTCCGAATCCGAGTCATCTTCTCAATCGTGTAGAACTTTATTTCTATTTTCTCTTGGAACAAAAGTAATATCCCAAACTTGTATATTATGTTTGGATGGCCTTGCCTTGGTCCCCAATCAACTTCCACAATGTTCCATGCCCTTGATTTGCTCACAATGCGTCCCTTAATCCATGTAATAATTTCTGTAATTGAAAACAACAACTTATGGTGCAACAACCTTTTCTCAAATATGTAAAATGTAAATCGAATATAGAAAGCATGCACTTTGTTTTTATTATATTTATATCCCAGCCGGTGATGTCCTCATCATTAGTGGTCGAGGGTTTGAAGGCTTTCAAGTCTATCTCTCAGGGAGGGGCCCTCCTAACCACCTATGCCTAGACGGTCACTATAAAGAGCCAGTCTGCCATTAATCTCCATATTTTGTAATTATTAGCATCGTTGTCTTTGAGTCATTGCCCACGAACTGACTGTTTATCCTCATAATTAGTAATTAATGGGCCGTCTTAATTATCATTTATAACCCCCGATCCTTCTTATATAAAGGGATCAGTGGAAGCCTACAAAGACACGTTTTTTGATACACTTAAGGCAATTCACACCCTAAAACTCATATTACACGCACAAGAGTAGGATTGCTATCCTTTAGGGAGGCTTAAACCTGTCTAAAACTCTCTCATTATCTCATAATTAGGAGAAAATTGTAACTATGCCACTCTCATTCGTTACATTTGTAAAAATATCACTATTTACATTATACTTGTAAAAATGCCATCTATTTCATGAGTAATCGGTAATTTTACCCTTTTGAGGTTTTTTCACCGGATTTAATATTTTTAATCACAAAAAATCATGTAAAATGACATTGATGCCCTCTTTTACATTTGCCGTTCCCACCGGCGACAACCTTTGCCTTGCCGCCGGGAGGAATCAGTGACACCGATCGACCTTCGTCGTCAATGGAGGGTGGAAACCACGGCGGGCAAGGGTATCCGTACCCGTTGCAGCAGTATCTGTATCCTTACCAGTACCAGTACCTTCCACCGCCGCAGCCGCAGCCGTCATCCACCTACCTCACGCCATCGCCTTCATTCCCCGTCTACTCCCCCATGCCGTCACCGCAGCAGCGGCTCTTGTAGTACTAGCAGCCGAGCATCATCTCGGTTTCACCGTGGACGGACGCCGGTCTCCTTGAGGGCCTCGCGATAGGCCGCCTCATCCATGGACTCGTCGAGCTCCCACCTGCCCTTGGCGAACATCATGACGTGCCCCTTCTACGAGCTGATCACCAAGACACCAACACCTCCAGCTCGCCGCTGTCGCGAACCCGGTAAGGGATGCACCCCACCACGACGCGCCGGCCGGAGCTCGTGTACCGCTGCAGCTCACACCCCTGCCTCGCCACCAGCACAACCATCAGAGCTTTAGATTATGTCTGTTCGAGTTCGCGCGGACAAAGAAAGCGATGATTGGACTAGGAGAGAGTAGGATGATAGAGCAGGATCGAAGTTGGGGGAGCTGGTGCTTTGCGGCCATGGAGCTGGAGCTCGAGCGAGGGGTATGGTTCGTCTGATTGCCATGCATGCATATGCATATAGGAGAAGCACAGAAATCAAATCTTCCTCACGTAAATCGATTAGAGTGGAATGCAAATGTAAATAAGGGCATCGATGTCATTTTACACAATTGTTTTGATTAAAAATAATTAAATCAAGTGAAACAATCTCAAAAAGGTAAAATTACCGACTACTCCTGAAATAGATGGCATTTTTATAAGTACAATGTAAAGAGTGATATTTTTACAAATGCACCGTATGATAGTGGTATAGTTACAATTTTCTCCCTAATTAGAGATAACCATCAGGATCCCTTTACAATACTTCCCGACGCCTAATCAAATCCATACTACGGACATCTTCGTGCACTACTAGAATGCAGTTATTTGCCGAGTGCCAAACTTGACACTCAGTAAATGTTAGGGTTTACCAAGTGTCCGTTAGTGGCACTCGACAAACATTACTTTTTTCCCGAGTCGTTATAACGCCAGTAAGATTTCTAGGGGAGTTAATTTTTTCAAAAGGTTTGCCGAGTGTCTTTGACTTGACATTCGGCAAACACTAAAAGTCGCCGAAAGTTAAACGTTTATCGAGTGCCCTTAAGAATTCACTCGGCAAACTTTTAGGCACCCGTTGTTTCTGGTAGTGGTGGTACACTGTCACTTCTTGCACAACGACACGCCTGATTAACTTCAACTCTTCGAGTCAACTCTCAAGGGCTCAAGTACTGAAGCTGGCTACCTACAAGTGGATGAATTAACTGTAGGAATGCAGAACTGAAAAGATGAGTACTTCAATCAGTGGAATCAGGGATTGGCATGCAGGAATACTATGGTCAGATCAAAACAAGTACCAGTAGAGGAGGATCGAGCAGTGATCGAAATGTAGGGGGGCAGTTTGGAGCGAGCATTAATCAGTCAATTATTTATGCATTGACACATTGTGGCAGGCAGTAAATGGAGTATAAATATCAATTGTGAGAACTATATTTGATGTCATGCATGACTGCCATACGTTCTACAACTTCAGCAGGGCATAAAAAAATGGGAAAATTACTCGCATGCCATTATAATTTTCAGAAATTGTCCTATATGTCACTGTCAGTGACTGTGGCGGCCCTCATCTGTCAGTGACACACCAATGACATATTGGCAAACCGTAAAAATTGTAATAGAACGGAAAAAATTAACCCTAAAAAAATTACTGCCCTTGTATCCGAAGTTCTCTAGTGTCGGCTGGACTTCTCAGCTGATACTAAATGTATAGTTTTTTAATTATTATTTACTGTGATCTTAGTTAACTGGTAAAGGTTTACATTATTTTAATTTTAATGTTTTACATTAAATTCCTGTCTATTGATAGATAACTGATAAAATCTAATTTATGTTTTGTTTGATGTAGACCGGTAAAACTTAATTTAATTTAATCTTTATTGTTTTTTCATTTAATTTACACCATACGAGTTATTTTATGTTTCATTTTATACGGCAAACAAAGAAAACATAGTATAAAAGTTATTACTTTATATATATATATATATTACAAGGTTTACTACATACATAATTACATACATATATATACTACTCGTGTTGTCGTTGCCCCATGCTAAGCCACCATTGTGAATGTTGTTGTTACTGTCACCATCGCTGTCCTACCGAGGAGCGCAGTTGATGACATTGTCCGGCATTTCATTGGTGCTAGCAACACTAGCTTCCAAAAAAACTAGCATCTTTCTCCATCATGTTCTTAGCCTAGATGGAACCATCTTTATTCTTGAGGACCCTAGTATCCTTTGAATCCTCCTAGGCCTACATGACCTACATAATGTATGAGTTGTTGGAGGTCGATGAGAAGTCCTCATCGGATATTCATAACCACGAAGATGATTCAAAGGGAGACGACATGACTAAAAAACGAAACAAAATTTAAGAGGAAGAAAATGTAGTGCTAAAGGTGAAAAACATGAACAAGACAAAATTAGACTTACAAAAGCGAAAGAACAACATACTACCAAAGCGAAAGAACAACATACATCAAGTTGGCAAAGGAGGAAAGAACGTAAATGTATGAAGGGCATGAAACAATAAAGTACATGGCCCTCCTTATATAGTCGTGTCTTTAGTACTGGTTGTGATGCTAAAATGCGATGAGCACATAAGAGATGTGTGCATGAAACTTTCGCCTCTTAGTACCATTTTACATTATAAACCGATAATAAATTTGGATGAGCACATATAACGAGAATATGCACACCATAATTTGCCCAATTGCTCCATTATTAGTATTGGCTTACTACTGGAAATGGTACTAAAGTTCGATAAGGATTCCAAGAAGACATGTGCGAAACTTCATTACAACCATGAACAACTATAGCGAACGTCACATCGTATAAAGTTTTTGGATTTCCTTTTTCGAACTAAAATTTATAAAATTAACTTAAATTTCACTTGTGATGATCACATCATATTACTTCATTAAGTTAAATCCTGCTCGACTTTATTTATACAATGGCTAATACAAAAAATCAAAATATAGTGCTGGCTATCACGAGAAGAACATACAACACTCATGCTTGATGCTACATTCCTCACTGTAGAAAAAGAACATTTGCTGAAGCTAGATATTTTCACATTCATCGTAGCCATTGGTCGTGCACAACGGCAACATCAGTGTTGTTTGGGGTTCTGGATCCCAAAACCCCTACACTGCTCAATGGACCAAGTCCACCACGCATTAATGAAAATACCAGCATTCCTAATTGGTGATCCTCCTACACACACCACCGACGGAAGCCGCCTTGTCCACCGCCTCGCCTTCCACCAGCCTTATGAACTGCAACACGAGCTTAGTTGTGGCGCCCGGAGTTCTACTCGACGAGGGTGAGCAAATAGGTAGCCACCTTGTGTCCTGCCTTATCGAATGTACACAACAGTTAGGCACCCTGTGATGGCAGTCCTTCAATTCATAGAAGGCTATATTCATGCCCTAGAGGAAGCATGCCTCCATGCTGGCCAAAGTGTGTAGCATACGCTGGTACTGATCGTGCTCACGCCAACTGTTGGCGTAAAAGATTACGCTAACATGTTTAAGAAACTAAGTGTGTAACAAACGAAGTGTTTGCTTGAGTAAACTAGTCCATGCCTCCAAAGATGGATAATAGCCTGAGATAGTTTGAAGTATATATTGAATATCTGAATATTCGATGCCTATTACAGGGCAAGAAGGGGGGTATTTATAGGTAAAACCTCAAGGGAAAAGACCTTTTTACCCCTTAATTACAACCAACATAGTGGATACTATTTTGGTATCCCTTATAGGGTCAATATGGTAAAACATATTCGAATGATATCGATAAAGTAGACGTCTCGTCCTTCTGGTTGTTTTCCACTTCGAAGGGGAAGCCTATCGGAGGGTCTCTTCAGATCGGAGCCTAGATGAACCCTTTGACTTTGAACCCTACAATCCGGAGACAAGTCTAGGGCTCTGAGATTATGACTTGTATTTATCTTGGAATCTTGGGGATCATGAGGATGAATTATTTTCCCCCAACAGTAGCCCCGCGAATACGCTTTTCCGAATAGCCTGTACAACAAGGAGAGCAATATACGCAAGAAATATTTTCATGCTTAGGAACTTAGAAAAAATTCAAGGTATTATAACCATTCGAAGTGTCTTCAGCATCGAAAGTGTATCGAATCTAGGCTTCGAAGTTGAACCTCCGTATGATGGCCCCGAAAGAAAGTGAATCTTTATGATGACAGTGCGTCGCAAAGAGCCGTTACTTTTGTGTCGTTACACCTCAAGTAGTCGTTAGACCTTTCGAGAAAGTAACAGACACAATGTTTTACCGTGGGTTCACACTATTTCACCTTTTGGCCCCACCTGTCATTGACGAGGGTTGGATCTTCAAGTGTGAAAACATACACGAGTTGTGCCGAATGAGAACGGAGCACTTATAAAAGAAGAAAGCGATCGGCAGCGAAAATCTTTTACAGAGCTTCCGTGCTTAAACCTTTTCACATTTCCACCTTCAACCTTCCTCTCTGATACTCTCGAGCACTCTTCCAATGGCGAGAACCAGTGCGAAAGTTTCGACGGCGGCAACGACCTTGGCGCAGCGACAAGCCTGGGCCGCATCTACAACGGTGGCAATGGCAGGAGCTCCGGGGGGCTCTTGGCCCAAGAATCCATGGGAACTCCGCCCACCGTCTAAGAAGCCACTGAAGCAGACTTTCATCCTCGGGCGATCAACTTGCACGGCGGAGTCCATCGAGGAAGCGGTGAGCGAGAAGCTGGGGCCGGGAATGAGGACTCGGGTTCTTGGGGAAGAAGTGACTCCGGCGCCGAGGAGCAGAGAAGTCGTCATCTTCGAAGATTTCTTCGAAGCGGGACTTGGACTTCCTGCAATAGATTTTTTGGCAGAAGTACTGGAGATGTTCCACGTTACTTTGCCGCAACTATCTCCGAATGCCATAGCCAAGTTAGTAGTCTTCGAGTGGGCCCTCCGAGCTGAAGGATGCGAGGGGAGGTCTGAAATATTTACGGTGACCCACGAAGCTTCGTGCCAGCCAAAGCCGCAAGATGGGCCTGGGGACTCCAAGTGGCTAGTAGCCTTTGAGAGCGTCAACTTCTAGCTCTAGAAAGGACACTTGAAGAATTTCCCAGCAAAGGCAATCAATGACCAGTGGTACTCCGACTGGATACTTCGGTGGTTTTATGCCAAGGTCGGAGAAGACTCTAGTCTTGCTGGTCCTCTGCAAGAAATATGGCACGGGAGGGAGGCGGAGGTGACTCCGGACCCAAGTATGCTTTCAACGCGGCTTGGGTTATTATATTCAGTGGCCAAGCACATGAGTATGCGGGACTTGGAGGAAGAGTTCATCGCAAACCGGATACCTCCGCTTGGGGCCGACTAGCCTATTGTATTTCAGAGCGCTTCGGAGGGTGAGCTTAGAACTCTAGGTAATACCTCTGTATCTCCTGTATTTAGATTATTCATAAAGAATAACTGTAGTATTCTTAACAGATTGTTACCTTATTTCAGCGGCTCCATTGGCATTAGCTCCGGAGCAGATAGCTTGGGCTACGGAAAGGGTGCTTGGAGCCCCAACTGCCATAGAGAAGCAATGGAGGATTGAGCTAGTTGGGAGTTGGGAACGCTCCAACCGAGTGTGGAGCGCGCTCGGAATGGAGGCTCCTCCTCTGCCAAGCTTCGACCTAGCAGGAGCAGTCTCTCAAAAGAGGAAAGCTACCGTTGGGACCTCCAAAGCCGTGAGGACTCCGGTGAAGAAGGCGGCGCAGAAGGCTAAGCTTCCTTCGCCTCCAGCATCTCCGTCTTCGCTTGAGATTCGAAGGTATTCTTCGGAAGAGTCTGGAGAGGAGGAAAATTCAGAGGTCCGCATGGGGAAGGTGCTCGAAGACCTCTTGATGAGAGACGACGAAGAGGATTCTCGGGTTGTGGCTGAGGATCCCCCTCGTGAAGAAGTTGGAGTAACTCCAGCTACCGAAGAGGTGGTGGCGATCCACCCCGAACTTGTCGGGGTCCAAGGAGCAGAGCTAGAAAGTCCTCGCTCCCCCGTGATGAGAGTGGTAGTGACAGAACTCAAGGCTTCGACATCTGCTACTCTAGCACAAACCTTGGGGGAGGAGCTCGAAGAATACCTCAGAATGTATGAATTTCTGGGGGACCCCGAAATCCTCCCTTAGGTTCTAGACGAAGGTAAGCCTTCGATCTTCATTCTTTAAAGTTCCTGAAATAATTTCATTGCACCAGTAATATCTTAATGGATAATTGACAAATACCTTATATTTGTAGATGCTTCGAGGAGCAGCATGGCTCCAACCAAAGATGGAGCTTCGACTCTAATTGGAGATGAGGCTACGGTCACAGAAGTAGCTTCGGTGACTGGAGTTACTTCGAACAAAGCTGCTCCGTCCGAGGGAGCCATTCTTGAAGGGGGACCCACTCCGACTGAAGCGGTGTCTCCTCCAGTTTTTGTGCCTGGGAGAGGTAAGGGAAAGACTTTTCCTGGGCCTCTTCTCTCTTTGAAGACAATGCCATCGACGAACGACCCTTCGGTAGGTGCTTCGAAAGAAGACCCCGCTAAAGATGACTAGAGAGATCTGTCCTGGCTTCCACTATTGGCTCCGTTCTTGGAGCAGCGGACAGGGCTCCGGTCTCTCTTGGAACCTTTGGCTAAAAAGAGCCAAGAGGTTGGCAGCTCTGAGGTGGTCTCTATTTTGAGTGAACTCGTAGAGCTTCGAGGGTTGCTTAAGCAACTGCTGGTTTAGAAGAATTATTTAATGTCAAAGACAACCGAAATCTCCTCCGTCGCTACCGAACTGACAAGGGCCGAAAAGAGGTACAACTTGGTGGCTGATCAGACCATGGATACCCTCAGGGGTGTCCTGGACTATTTTGGAATGGTGTGCCCATCTTCTTTAGCTGCGGAGGACGAGCCTCTCGACCGAAAGCTCAAAATGATCCAAGCGGCGGCCAAGATGATGAAAGGCTCCGCTACTCGCTATGGAGAAATCTCCAGGCAAGTAGCCGAGATCGGGGTCCTTCGACACCTCGAAGCCGTCGGGGTATCTATTGCTCAAGTGAAAGGTTCGACGCCGGCAAGATTTGTTGACGAAGGCTTGCTGCGACCATCATTGGACATGGTTTCGGCTTGGGAAGCCTTCCGAGCGACCTGGAAAGCAGACAACAAAGCTACGGCCAAGGCTTGGATCGATGAAGCCTGTCGGCAGAGGCAAGCTCAGACAAAGCCTCCAGCTCCTACTCCGCCAACTGCTCCACCTCCCGACCCGAAGGTCTAGCTTCTAGGGTGCTTAATTATGTACAAGAGATCTTGTAATGCCCTCTTATTTTAATGAATGAAAAGTTTATAAATGAAAAGTCTTCGCTTGAATGTTTGTTTTTAGGTTTTGCTACATGCTTCAGATCCTGATCTCAAAGTATTAGAGCTTAATGAAGGGCTTAACCATAAATGGGCTATCCTCGAAAGCTTGAGGCCTTACAGGCGCTCACGATTTTCGATTCCTCGAGGGGAGCAAGGGGAAATAGCACCTGATATATGTAAGGAAGTGTTAACTTATATTAAAGAGGAGGAAAAGAAGTTAGTATAGCATCTTCATCTTTGGAGGACATTGATTGGACCGAAGAAGAGTGTACTGGCAAGGAGCAAGCAGAGAGAAGCCCCGAACGACTTCATACCTGGGCCGAACTTCAACAAGAGCAAAAGGATTTACGGGCTTCAAAGGAAGGGAAAAGAGTTAAGCGCAAGGTTTTGAAGACTCTAGGCTTCGGAACAAGTCATCTTCGAAGCTGGACTAATTCCGAAAACAACTCTAGGGATCGGAGGGTTCTCCGCTTTCTCCTTGGCTTGGACACTAATTTTTCATAATATAATATAATCTGTTGAATAATATAAACTAGAATGCTTCAAAATTGTCTCATTACTTCCTAGCCGCTCTTTGGGGTAAGCACCTTCAAACTTCGATCGAAGGTGGTTACGCACAACGATCATGACGTTAGGAGTACAATTTCAATAATTTAATTTTTGGTGGGATGGAGCCCCTAATATGTTAAGAAGTAACTAAGGACTCTCAGTCCAAAATTTGAATAGATGGTCTTTAGGGACCTCGAAGATTCCTTCAATCTTAATGTTCCGGAGTCCGAAAATGGTAACTTAGTACTCTTTTTTGAATGTGGTCGCATCAGACCTTTTTTCAGATGTATTAAAATCTGATTATAACGGTCGCTTTGGACTCTTTTCACGTACGTTCTCAAGCTAATTGCTCGAAGTCCGTAGCATTTGGTCTCTTTGGACTCTTCTTACGGATGCTATCAAGCCGGTGGCTTGGAATCCACTTTCTGTGGTCTCCTTCGACTCTTTTTACAGATGTTTTCAAGCTAGATGCTCGGAATCCATAGCATTTGGTATCTTTGGACTCTTTTACGGATGCTTTCAAGCTGGTGGCTTGGTATCCGTTTTATGTGGCTTTCCCACCTTGACGGATGCTTCAAACTGGTGGCTCTAAGTCCGTAAAATTGGTTCGAATGAATAATACTTACCTCTTTTCGTCCCTTGTCAGTTTGGTAGCGACGGAGGAGATTTCGGCTGTCTTTGACATTAAATAATTCTTCTGAACTAGCGCTTGCTTAAGCGACCCTCGGAGCTCTACGAGTTCAGATCCGGAAGCTGCCTCCGCTGTTCGAAGCTTCTCAATTTCAGCCCTCAACACCGTGCGCTCCGCTTGAAGCTCTTCTATTGAGGAGGCAAGTTTGGCACGAGCTTTTTTGCTCCGTTTGGAGCGCTTCTTCTGCCATAGCTTTTGTCCTCCACTCTTCGAGGAGTTCCTCCTCCAGTCGCAAGGACTTATCTTCTGAGCCCTTAAGGACCCTTTGAAGCGTCGTAACCTTCCTTTTGAGCCGATTGGTCTCGAGCTCGTTGGACGTCGCTGCCGCTCTAGCAATGACAAATTGCTGCAAAAAAGAGGCAAAGTAAGTATGATGTAATTTCAATAAGTTAAATGTACTTTATGTTTGTTGCATACCTGGAGGGTAGCCCTTTCGAGGGCTAGGTCTAGCTCCGATCTGCTGGCCTCGCTCAAAACAGGGACCAGCTTAGAGCTGCCAACCTCTTGGCTCTTTTCAGCCAAAGGTTCCAAGAGAGACTGAAGCCCTGTCCGCTGCTCCAAGAACGGAGCCAGGACAGAGCTCTCTGGTCATCTTCAGCGGGGTATTCTTTCGAAGCACCTACCGAAGGGTCGTTCATCGATGGCATTGTCATCAAAGAGAGAAGAGGCCCAGGACAAGTCTTGCCCCTACCTCTCCCAGGCACAAAAACCGGAGGAGCCACTGCTTCAGTCGGAGTGGGTCCCCCTTCAAGAATGGCTCCCTCGGACGGAGCAGTTTCGTTCGAAGTAACTCCTGTCACCGAAGCTACTTCTGCGACCGGAGCCTCATCTCCAATTAGATTCGAAGCTCCATCTTTGGTTGGAGCCATGCTGCTTCTCGAAGCATCTACAAATATAAGGTATTTGTCAATTATCCATTAAGATATTACTGGTGCAATTAAATTATTTCAGGAACTTTAAAGAATGAAGATCGAAGGCTTACCTTCGTCTAGAACCTAAGGGAGGATTTCGGGGTCCCCCAGAAATTCATACATTCTGAGGTATTCTTCGAGCTCCTCCCCCAAGGTTTGTGCTAGAGTAGCAGATGTCGAAGCCTTGAGTTCTGTCACTACCACTCCGATCACGGGGGAGCGAGGACTTTCTAGCTCCGCTCCTTGGACCCCAGCATGTTCGGGGTGGATCGCCACCACCTCTTCGGCAGCTGGAGTTACTCCAACTTCTTCACGAGGGGGATCCTCGGCCGCAACCGAGAATCCTCTTCGTCGTCTCTCATCAAGAGATCTTCGAGAGCCTTCCCCATGCGGACCTCTGAATTTTCCTTCTCTTCAGACACTTCTGAAGAAGTGCTTCGAATCTCGAGCGAAGATGGAGATGCTGGAGGCGAAGGAAGCTTAGCCTTCTGCGCCGCCTTCTTCACCAGAGTCCTCACGGCTTTGGAGGTCCTAGCGGCAGCTTTCCTCCTTCGAGAGACTGCTCCTATTGGGTCGAATCTTGGCAGAGGAGGAGCCTCCATTCCGAGCGCACTCCACATTCGGTTCGAGCGTTCCCAACTGCTAACCAGTTCAATCCTCCGCTGCTTCTCCACGGCAGTAGGGGCTCCAAGCACCCTTTCCGCAGCCCGAGCTATCTGCTCCGGAGCTAACGCCAATGGAGCCACTGAAATGAAGTAACAGTCTGTTATGAATACTACAGTTATTCTCTATGATTAATCTAAATGCAGGAGTTATAGAGATATTACCTAGAGTTCGAAGCTCCCCCTCCGAAGCGCTCTGAAATACAATAGGTCAGTCGGCCCCAAGCGAAGGTATCCAAAGGGCGATGAACTCTTCCGCCAAGTCCCGCATACTCATGTGCTTGGCCATTGAAGACCATAACCCAAGTCGCGTTGAAAGCAGACTTAGGTCCAAAGTCACCTCCGCCTCCCTCCGGTACCATATTTCTTGCAGAGGACCAACAATACTGGAGTCTTCTCCGACCTCAGCATAAAACCACCGGAGTATCCAGTCGGAGTACCACCGATCATTGATTGCCTTTGCCGGGTAATTCTTCAAGTGTCCTTTCCGGAGCTGGAAGTTGATGCTCCCGAAGGCTACTAGCCACTTGGAGTCCCTAGGCCCATCTTGCGGCTTTGGCTGACACGAAGCTTCGTTGGTCACCGCAAATATTTCAGACCTCCACTCGCATCCTTCAGCTTGGAGGGCCCACTCGAAGACCGATAACATGGCTATGGCGTTTGGAGATAGTTGCAGCAGAGTAACGTGGAACATCTGCAGTACTTCTGCTAAAAAATCTATTGCAGGAAGTTAGGGTCCCGCTTTGAAGAAGGATTCGAAGATGACGACTTATCCTCTCCTCGACGCCAGAGTCACTTCTTCTCCAGGAACCCGATTCCTCATTACCGCCCCCCGCTTCCCGCTCACTGATTCCTCGATGAACTCCGCCGAGCAAGTTGATCACTCGAGGATGAAAGTCTGCTTCAGTGGCTTCTTAGACGGTGGGCGGAGTTCCCGTGGATTCTTGGGCCAAGATCCCCCCGGAGCTCTTGCCATTGCCACCGCTGCAGATGCGGCCCACGCTTGTCGTTGTGCTAAGGTCGCTGCCACCGTCGACACTTTCGCGCTGGTTCTCGCCATTGGAAGAGTGCTAGAGAGTATCAGAGAGGAAGGTTAAAGGTGGAAATGTGAAAAGGATTTAGCACGGAAGCTCTGTCGAGGGTCAAGAGGTGGATCATGGCCATACTCTGCCCTTCGTGCAGCAGCTTGGTCACCGAAGACCGTAAGCACTCCTCCTTGCGTGGGCATCTTGAGACATAGATAATTATGATGTGCCACGGCTCCGAATTGATTTAACATGCCTCTTCCAAACATGACATTATAGGCATAAGGGGCATCAACTACGTCGAAATTCACCTTCTCCGTTCTAGCCAGGAGCCCCTCTCCAAAGTCAACCTCGAGGCCTATTTGGCCGAGGGCATCAAGAGGAGGTCCTGCGAAGCCTTGAAGCGGTTGAGCTGCTAGGAGAAGATGTTTCCTCGGGATACAAAGCTGGTCGAAGGCTTGAACAAAGATAATATTCGTGGAGCTTCCGCCATCAACTAGTACTCTTTGGACTTCCGTTCCTGTAATATCGGCAGTGATAACAAGGGGGTCCGCATGAGGAAATTTTATACCCGTTGCATCAATTAAAGAGAAAGATATAAGCACATGGGACCATTCGGGCATTTCAGCAGCTGACGAAGAGGTCCCAATATGTCCTACTTCATGAACATATTCCCTCCTTTACCTTTTTGACATGCTGCCAAAGGTTCCTCCTCCAGAGATGGGAAGAACCACTCTTTTGTTGCGGTCTGGTGTATATTCTTGCTTCGGAGGTGGCATAACACTGGCCACTGAAGGCTGTCTTGGGGCTTTGAAGTTGTCTACATGTCCAACGGTTTGTACCGGCTCTAGACGCGCCTTGGGAGGGGTTCGATCAGTTGTGCCTCGACCTAAACTCCTCTTGAGGTACTCGCTCCTCGGGGCTAGTATATACTTGCATGCATCGGTAGCATGGCTTTGGTTCTCGCTGTGGACACAGTAGAAGAAGGCTTGGCCTTTGCCAGTCGGCTTCCCTAGCGGCCTCCAGCCGCTGACCTTGCTTCTCGAAGCTTGTGCATTCTTGGGGGGGGGGATTTCGAAGAAGAGGGAGCAATGTTCAGGACTTCAGAGCGAGGATGCTTTCACCGTCTCCAGCTATCATTGTGATTATTCTCGAAGAGGGAGACTTGTGAAGAACTTGGGGACTTCGTCTCAACCTTGACTTCTTGGAGGAAAGTTGACGGAAGCGAAGTAGTTCTTCGAAGCCATCCTTCTTCAGACCTAGCATATTCTTCAAAATAGGCCATCTGTTGTGCTATTAAAGATATATGCTTCCGATGAAGTTTGTCGAGGAGGCCTGCATTCATAACTCCTACGCGCGCCGCATAAACGACGGACGATGTGGATAACCCCATTATCTGAGACTTCGTGTGAGAGAAGCGCTTGAAAAATTGCCGTAAAGTTTCTCCAGGTTGCTGCTTCACCTGAAAAAGACTAATAGTGGACATAGGGGCACGAAGGTCCCTTGGAAGTTATTTACAAACTTCTTCCTTAACTGCTCCCAAGATTTAATTGATCCTTGTTTCAAAGACTAGAACCAACGCAGAGCGACTTCTTCGAGCGCAAGGGGAAGCACTTCGCCATTGTATCTCGAACCCCTCCGCTAGCTTCTATTGCCAAAGCATATGAACGGGAAAATTCTCCTGGATCTTCCTCTCCGGAGTACTTATAGAGCATCGAAGTTCTGAACTTTGGGTCGAAAGGCACCTTCTGTAGGTCGGGGTGTAATGGAGATTCGTCATCAAAAGAAGCATTCTCAGCGCTTCTTATAGTCTCAGAGACTTCGGGATAAACGACGAAGTCATCATCTTGAGGCACCTCCGGAATGATGGGGGTAGCTTGAGGACGAAGTCTGTCTACAGCTTCTTGCCTCCACTTGATCACTTTGGCCTGAAGATGGGCCATCTGGCTCACCACATCGTCAGGACGGTCTTCGTTTCTTCTAGAGGGGACCCCCGGGTCTTGAGAACTGAACAGGTCAGTTCGAAGCACAGCCAGAGCCACAGGAGAGGCTCCGTCGGTTCGAAGCATAGACGGAGTCATGAGAGGGGACTCGTATGTTCGAGGAAGAGTATTTGTTTTGGGAGTCTGAGAAACCAAGGGTTGGTTTCGGTGTTTATGATGAGTGATTGACAGGCTTTTTACCTCTGGTTCGAAGGGGTACCTCCGAAGGGTGTTCGGAGGTGGTTTCACCGAAGTGTGTTCGGTGGTTGGTTGCTGCAGCTGTTGCAGCGGAGTGTGCGTGTCGGAGGGGTCCGACAGTACATGATGACTGGGTGTGTACCGAAGGCTTCGGTACTTTGGGCGGTACACCGGAGTGTGTGCTGGAGGTTGCTAACCCGGAGAGGTCTCCGGAGTACTGGATACACTTGTCTGCTTGTCTGTGGTGCGCAGGGACTTCGGAGGCGACGGACAGGTTCGCGGCAGGTGAACTTGGGTCAAGCGGGAGGCTTGATGCCAGGGGAGCGGGGAGCTCCGTCACGGTGGCTGCGAAGGGGTCTGGGTCGGTCCTCAGGTCAAGGCGTGCCAAGTGAAGGCAGAGAGTGCGGAGCGTGGCTCCGGGTGAAGGTACTCCGAGACAAAGTCCTCGGAGGTGAGGCACTTCGAAGGTACTCCGAATGGAGTAACTTCGGAGTTGGTTGGAACAAGTCCTCTGCGGAGGCAAGAAGTTCGAAGTGTGCTCCGGAGGGAGACATTCGAAGGTGCCCGACGAAGGTCTCAGAAGTCGAGGCGCATCGAAGGCATGGTTCGGGTGAGGCTCGTCGAGGATTGTGCTCGGGGAGAGACACTGCGACGAAGTGCTCATGGAATGCTTCGTGTGGAGGCCTTGGACGAAGGAGGGACTTCGAAGTGTGGTACTCCGAAGGTGGGGCTTCGGAGTGAGGAAGGCTTCGGAGCGAGGCTAGATCCGGAGTGTGGTTGTCTTGTGGTACTTCAG
Source organism: Zizania palustris (assembly GCA_019279435.1). Lineage (NCBI taxonomy): Eukaryota > Viridiplantae > Streptophyta > Magnoliopsida > Poales > Poaceae > Zizania > Zizania palustris. The sequence continues at coordinate 74,931,490 of JAAALK010000290.1, read as the reverse complement.
CCTGCATGGCTTCGGTACACGGACTGACGGAGTTCGAGCTGGGTGGAAGCTGCGAAGCCATGGTGGTCCAATCCGGAGGTGTTGGTGCGAAGGCCCAAGGGCTTTGACGGCTTCGGCTCAAAACCGTCAGTGTATCGGAGGCTATCTTCGGCGAAGCGAAGGCTACCAAGCTCAAGGCTTCTCGCCGAAGCTACCGCACCCTCGCGTGCGAAGGGAGGCTCCAAAAGGTCAAAGACTGCAAAGGCTGACACTGTCTGCTCTGTAAAAAGCTAACGTTGTCCCCTCTGCAAAGCTGACAGAGAAGCCTCCAGAATAAAGTTGGACTACCTTTTGTACCCCTCTGTTCTGTAGAGACAAAACTGGTGTAAACCCTAGGGGTAAAGTAGTCAATTCCTTTGGGTGAACTGTGGGCTATAAATATGGGGGCTCGGTAGGTAACATTTAACACTTTGAGCATTTAGTGTTGAGCTCCTGTAGCCACACACTTCGTTGTATTTCATCTAGAGAGTTCATTTTCTGTGTTCCTTGTTCAAGCGGCGAAGCCCTGCTTCTTTGTGCTTTTTGCTTGAGCTCGTGTTACATACCTCGCTAGTTATAGTGCACCGAAGCCTGTCTAGGCGAAGGGTGTTTTGTGCGAAGTGTGTTTTTCAGTGCGCGTTCGCTCTGTGTAACAGGAGGTGAGACCTCGCTGCTTACTAGCGAAGCCCTGATCGAAGCCCGTATTTTTATCGTGTCTGAGTACCTAGCGAAGTCTGTGCGTGTGTGTTTAGACCTTCGGTGTACGAAGCCCAGCACCAGTTGCTGCTGCCAAGTACTTGGTCGAAGTCCTCAGAGGGTTGTCCACTCTTGCGAAGGGTGAAGTGCGAAGCCTGCTCGAAGCACCCTGTGTGCGGAGCCTGCACTGACTTAGCAGAGTAGATTTTCAAAGGGTGTGATCGGAGCGAAGTCTTCTTGGCTTCGAACTTTTGCTCCTACGAAGCCTGTGTTCGGAGCTATCAAAACACCTCCGAACCAGACCTTCGAAGGTAGTGTTCGAAGCCTGTTCCGCAGAAGACAATTAAAACCGAAGGCTTGTTTTTAGCCCGAAATTTTAAAAGCTCCCATTCAACCCCCTCTGGTCGCCGTTTTCGGTCCAACAATTGGTATCAGAGCAGGTTAAGATCACCAGTTGACCTTAACCGGTTTTGTGATCTATTGGCGACATGGATAGAGGCAGTAAAATTCCTCTGTTCGATGGGACTGATTTTGCATACTGGAAGGTGCGCATGGAGGCTTACTTGTTAAGCCAAGGAAATGCAATTTGGGAGATTGTGGATTCACAATACTCCATCCCTGATACTCGCACTACTCAAACAGAAAAAGATCAGTATAATGCCAACTCCAAGGCTAGGAATATATTGTTCATTGGTTTGAGTCGGAGTGAGTTTGATAGGGTGCAGCACCTTAGGACTGCTAGGGAGATTTGGACAACACTCACTATTTTTCATGAGGGCTCTACACAGATTAAGGCCAGGCGCCAAAGCACTTACAACCAACAGTATCAGCTGTTTGTGCAGGCACCTGGTGAATCTATAGATGCCATGTTTTCTCGCTTTGATGCAATAGTGAGTAACTTGCGATCCAACGGGACACTTGCTTATAATTATGATGATAGGGCTATCAAGCTTCTCTATGCTCTTGACCGTAGCATATGGGAAGTGAAGATATCCAGCATTGAGGAGTCTGCAGGTTATGACACTTTGACCTGTGATGAGCTCTTCAGCAAGCTGAAGTCCACAAAGATTGCCAAGGCATCTCTTGCAGTGCACAGAAGCTCTTTGCCACAACCATTGGCATTGGTTTCTAGCACTAGCCGTGGCACCACTGCAGAACCAAGCACATCTGGCACTTGTGTTTTTGCAGATGGCTTTGCTTTGTCCTCCCTGGTCTCCGTCACAAAGGAGCAGGTGGACACTCTAGATGATGATGAGCTTGCTCTCATTGCCCGGAGGTTCACCCGTTTTCATCATGAGAGACGGGATCAGAGGAGAAGTGGTTTTAGTGGTTGTTTTGAGTGTGGCGACACTTCTCACATCAAGGCTAATTGCCCCAAGCTCAAGAAGAGAGATGAGAGTGAGCGCCCTAAATACCACAAAAAGGAGAGGAAGCCTTTTCTGAAGGGCAAGCGCGGCAAGGTGGCTAAGAAAGTAGCCAAGGCCGCTTCCAGAGCATTCGTTGCTGCTCTCAGCGACATCGACACTTCCTCAACCGAGGAGTCGAGCTCTGAGGAGGAGGAGTCCCCAAGGAAGAAGGACAAGAAGGACAAGAAGGGACGAGACTTCACCGGCCTTTGCTTCATGGCCGACAGCGATCACAGCGACGATGAGCTTGACTCATCTGAGGTACTTCTATCATCTGACCAGCTTCTAATTAAATTAGATGAGCTGAATGAAGTAGTTCTTGGTCAGGATAGATTACTTGTGCAAGCCGCTAGAGAAAGAAAAGACCTTAGACTTAGGCTAGAATCTGTCTCTACTGATTATGCCATGCTTAAGTCTAAAGTTAATGATGTTGAGTGTGATTCTTGTACCACTGTCATGGGTGAGCTTGCTCAGTTGCGTTCTGTTCATGCTCAAACTCTCTTTGAGCTTGATACTGCACAGAAGCAGCTTTTGGAGGTGGATTCTAGACCTCATGATGTTATTGATTGCATGAACTGTTCTTTATTACGCGAGAGCATTAATTTACGTGATAAACATGTTCATGATCTAGAGGCTAGATTGGAGAAGGCCGGTAGTTCTAAGGATGTGCAGCCTGTGTGTGACACTTGCATCACCCTTAAGGACCAGCTAGGCACTGTTAGAGAGCGAGCTGAAAACCTCATGTCAGAAAATGAATACCTTCTTTCCGTGGTAAACAAGTGCACTGAGGGAAAGGGTAGGATGGATTTGCTCTTGGCCAAGACCAAGTTGTGTGCTGACAGAGCAGGGGTAGCTCTAGGTTTGGGTTTTGAGAGGATACCTTCAGACAGTAAGACCAAAACTGTTTTTACCTCTCCCACTACCTTAGAGAAAGAAAGAGCTCTGTTAGACATTCCATCAGCTAAAAGGCCTACCCAACCACCAAAGAAAACCACACCTCCTGCCAAGAAAAATCCTCCCAAGAAAACCACTCAGAAGAAGCCCAAGGAGCCCGTGAGAGTTGCTCCTGTGACCCATGAGAGTGCCCCCAGGAGAGTTTTTCACTGTTCCTACTGTCAGTGGGCGGGTCATTTGGTTGGGTTCTGTTTTCGTCGCATCAAGGATGAGCGACGCTCTCAGGCGATGAGTTACCAGGACATGCATTACCCATCTTTAGGTATGCATGAGTCTGAGTTGTACTATCGTCCTGCTTTTGAGGCTCCTCGTGCTTCTCGGAGAGGTTTTGCTCCTCGAGGTGTTCACCATGTTCCATATGGTGGTAGACCTCGGGCGAGTAGCTTTGTACCTCGTCAGAGTAGGAGACCTCGACATGTTGTTCGATCACAGCATGTAGGTAGACCTCGCACTTTGCATCATTCTGATTATCATGTGCGTAGACCGTCTACTTTTACTGCGCCTACTACTCGTGTCACTCAGTGCTGGATGCCTCGTCATTATTTCACTCACCCCAGCACTGAGCGATCGAGATATTCTTATCATGTGTAGGCGACAGATCGAGGCTTGGAGGGCACGTGGATCATGGACTCTGGTTGTTCGCGCCACATGACCAGAGATGCAGCTTGGTTCTCCAGCCTCACCACAACCAAGCAAAGGGAACATATCACCTTCGGAAACAATCGAATGTGTAGAGTGAAAGGTAAATGTGTGGTAAGAATTAATTCGAATTTCACTCTCAAAGATGTTGCTTTGGTTGAAAACCTGGGATACAATTTGTTGTCTGTATCTCAGTTGCTTGATGAGGGCTTCGAAGTGCGATTCCATCGCGATACTTCGCAAGTGCTCAATTCTAATGGCGTTGTGGTGTGTAAGATCTTTAGAGTTGCGAGAGTTTTTGGAGCTGATTTTTCAGAGTCATCTGGTTCTTCTCATTGTCTTGTTGCACATTCAACTTCTGAGCTTTAGAAATGGCATAGGAGACTAGGGCATATGAGCTTTGAGTTGCTCGCTCGTCTGAGCGCCCTAGGTCTGATCCGAGGATTGCCCAAGCTCAAGTTTGAGAAGAATTTAGTTTGCGCTCCTTGTCGTCATGGAAAAATGATTGCTGCTTCGCATTCGCCAGTCACCACAGTGATGACTGAACAACCCGGAGAACTTCTCCATATGGACACTGTAGGTCCCTCTTGGGTTAGTTCTTTAGGTGGCAAGTGGTATGTATTAGTTATTGTCGACGATTTCTCTCGCTACTCTTGGGTCTTCTTTCTTGCCAGCAAGGATGAAGTGTTTTCACACTTTCGGAGCTTGGCTTTGAGACTTTTCACTGAACTCCCAGGTGCATTGAAATTCATTCGAAGTGATAATGGCACCGAGTTCAAAAACAATCTCTTTGTTGACTTTTGCATGGAGCATGGCATAGAACATCAATTCTCTGCTCCGCAGGTTCCTCAACAAAACGGTGTTGTTGAGAGGAAGAACCGCACTTTGGTTGAGATGGCTAGGACGATGCTTGATGAGCATAGGACTCCTAGAAAATTCTGGGCTAAGGCCATGAACACTGCATGTTACATCTCAAACCGTATATTCTTGCGCTCAATTTTAAATTTGACATCTTATGAGCTGCGTTTTGGGAGGAAGCCCAAGGTTACTCATCTTCGAGTTTTTGGCTGTCGCTGCTTTATCCTAAAACGTGGTAATTTGGATAAATTTGAGTCGCGATCTTCTGACGGGATCTTTTTGGGTTACACTACTCATGGTCATTCTTATCGTGTTTTTAATTTGGAAACTAACACTGTCATCGAGTCATGTGATGTGACTTTTGATGAATCAACCCCCTCTGTTAGTTCTGCTTTCGAACAGGCAAATGAACACGACATGGAAAACACATTATTTGAAGAAGAAGATCCCGGTGAATTCGAGGATGAACCCCTGCTACCCTCGACATCAACCCCCGAAGCCGACCCTGCTTCAACTACTTCGGCACGAGGTCCCGAAGCAACTACCTCGACATCGGTCATCTTGGACCACTCCAACGCACAAGTTGAGGGGGAGACTGCATCCCGCCGCGAGGCTCCACATCATGTTCAAAGGATGCACCCTCCTGAGCAGATCATTGGTGAGCTTGATCAAAGGGTAACGCGTTCTCATGCTCATTTCATTGATTCCACTTTTGTTGCTTCTTTCGAGCCCTTAGATGTTAGTCATGCACTTTCTGATTCTAGTTGGATCAATGCCATGCATGAGGAACTTGAAAATTTTGAGAGAAACCAAGTCTGGTCTTTAGTTGATCCTCCACCAAATGTTCATTTCATTGGTACAAAATGGATTTTCAAAAACAAACAAGGGGAGGATGGGACTATAGTTAGAAACAAGGCTAGACTTGTAGCTCAGGGCTTTTCTCAACTAGAAGGGATTGATTTTACTGAAACTTTTGCACCTGTTGCTCGCCTTGAGGCCATTAGGATTTTGCTTGCCTTTGCGACATCCCGGGGATTCAAACTCTATCAAATGGATGTCAAAAGTGCTTTTCTTAATGGCTTCATAGGTGAAGATGTTTATGTAAAACAACCCCCTGGTTTTGAAAACCCCAAGTACCCACATAAAGTCCTTAAACTTCATAAGGCTCTTTATGGACTCAAGCAGGCCCCTCGGACTTGGTATGACAGACTTAAGTCTTTTCTGCTTGAGCGAGGGTATTTGATGGGCTCTGTTGATAAAACACTGTTTACTCTCAAGCATGGCAAAGATTTCCTCCTAGTGCAGATCTATGTGGATGATATCATCTTTGGTGGCTCTTCTCATGCTTTGGTTGCCGAGTTTGCAGATACCATGAGCAGGGAATTTGAAATGTCAATGATGGGCGAGCTTACATTTTTCCTTGGTTTGCAAATCAAGCAAAGCAAACAAGGTACTTTCGTCCACCAGACGAAGTACACCAAGGACCTGCTCAAGAAGTTCGACATGTCCGATGCGAAGCCCCTCGCCACTCCAATGGCTACATCTGTAGCATTGGATCCTGACGAAGATGGAGAAGCCGTAGATCAGAAGGAGTTCCGAAGCATGATCGGCTCCCTCCTCTACTTGACTGCCACGAGGCCGGACATACACTTCGCAGTGTGTCTGTGCGCTCGTTTTCAGGCTTCACCACGAGCTTCGCACCGCCAAGCGGTAAAACGCATACTCAGGTATCTCAAACATACCCTCGAATTTGGCATATGGTATTCAACATCTTCATCTTTATGTCTTCGAGGTTATTCCGATGCGGATTTTGCTGGGTGTAGAATTGATAGGAAGAGTACCTCTGGTACTTGTCATTTTCTGGGTACTTCTCTGGTTTGCTGGTCTTCCCGCAAACAGTCTAGTGTTGCACAATCGACGGCTGAGGCCGAATATGTTGCTGCAGCTAGCTGTTGCTCTCAGATCTTGTGGATGGCTTCCACTTTGCGGGATTTCGGGTTAGATTATAAGAGTGTTCCACTTTTCTGTGATAACACTAGTGCTATTTGTATTGCAAACAACCCGATTCAGCACTCCAGAACCAAACACATTGATGTGCGGTATCATTTTCTCAGAGATCACAATGAGAAGGGTGATATTGAACTTCAATATGTTGATACCCAACACCAGCTAGCCGACATTTTCACAAAACCCCTCGATGCTTCTCGATTTGCTTACTTGCGTGGGGAACTTGGTATTTGTCACCCTTACGACATTTTGTGAGGGGGAGCAGTTTTAGATGGATGTACATTTGCTAATTGTGTTGAAATTGCATTTACATCTTTTGCACCTATATGCCTGATTATAATCCATGACATCATGATAGCTCAGCTCTTTTTAATTTATCTGAAACATTCATGTGCATGATGTTTTATTTTCAAAGTCAAATCCTGCTCACTGCTTAGTCCTGAATCTAGCATGTTTAGGCAGGACTGCTTTAGCTATCTTTTATCTGCTTGATAGCAAGACACTGTTCATTGGATGCTAAAAATTGCAACTTGAAAAATTGTTCTACATCCTCATGGATATTCATCAAGTGTTAAACAAATTGATTCACTCAATCAAAATCAAAAACTCCATGATTTGCATGCTTTAAGTGAAAAGATCCAGGAGGGTTTGTTTGTCGCACTACTCTATTCTAGACTGCTTTCCATTGCACATTGGTCTGAACTGGAATAGTGTAGTGTATGCCAAAATCATTGCCTCAAGCTTCTTATGGTTTTCATGCCTAGGCTTGGCCTGATTGGAAAGTATAAGGTGGACAAACAAATAACCCCTGGCACTAAGAAAAGAACAACAAAAATTCATTGATTATCAAGTTTGCTTTTCATGCTCCATTTGAACTGGACTTGTCTGTCTAGAGTAGAATTTGACTTGCTTTGCGCAGTCCCTGCTCTTACTTGTCTAGTTTCCTTGACTAAGTGGTGATGCTTTTATTTCAAATATGATCAAATCACATGCTTCATCATGTTTTTAGAGAATGTTAATTTGAGCTGAGCCCATGATCATTGGTGTTATTGTTGGCATATTTTTGCTTCATATGTCTTTGCAATTCTGCTCATTTCAAAGCTTTGCATCTTTTACATGCTCCTTGATGCTTGCATTGCCAAAGGGGGAGAAATTCCTAAAGGGGAAGAGACTTGCTACGTTCTCTGCCGCAAGGAGGTATAATTTCCAAAGGGGGAGAAAATGTGACATAAAGGTTCTTTGTTGCCAAAGGGGGAAAACTTAACTCAGGGGGAGTTTTTATCTGAAATAGGGGAGATTTGCCGAAGGGGCTTTTTACTCTTTTGAAAAAGGGGGGAGGAAAATTCTTTTATCAAGTGTCATGATTTGGCTCGTTTCTGAGTTTTTATGGTCACTTGTGTGCTGAAAGTTTTTTTATTTTTCTTGAACTTGAATTTGGTTGTCAATGCACTCATCAAGGGGGAGATTGAGAAACCAAGGGTTGGTTTCGGTGTTTATGATGAGTGATTGACAGGCTTTTTACCTCTGGTTCGAAGGGGTACCTCCGAAGGGTGTTCGGAGGTGGTTTCACCGAAGTGTGTTCGGTGGTTGGTTGCTGAAGCTGTTGCAGCGGAGTGTGCGTGTCGGAGGGGTCTGACAGTACATGATGACTGGGTGTGTACCGAAGGCTTCGGTACTTTGGGCGGTACACCGGAGTGTGTGCCGGAGGTTGCTAACCCGGAGAGGTCTCCGGAGTACTGGATACACTTGTCTGCTTGTCTGTGGTGCGCAGGGACTTCGGAGGCGACGGACAGGTTCGCGGCAGGTGAACTTGGGTCAAGCGGGAGGCTTGATGCCAGGGGAGCGGGGAGCTCCATCACGGTGGCTGCGAAGGGGTCTCGGTCGGTCCTCAGGTCGAGGCGTGCCAGGTGAAGGCAGAGAGTGCGGAGCGTGGCTCCGGGTGAAGGTACTCCGAGACAAAGTCCTCGGAGGTGAGGCACTTCGAAGGTACTCCGAATGGAGTGACTTCGGAGTTGGTTGGAACAAGTCCTCTGCGGAGGCAAGAAGTTCGAAGTGTGCTCCGGAGGGAGACGTTCGAAGGTGCCCGACGAAGGTCTCAGAAGTCGAGGCGCATCGAAGGCATGGTCCGGGTGAGGCTCGTCGAGGAGTGTGCTCGGGGAGAGACACTGCGACGAAGTGCTCATGGAATGCTTCGTGCGGAGGCCTTGGACGAAGGAGGGACTTCGAAGGGTGGTACTCCGAAGGTGGGGCTTCGGAGTGAGGAAGGCTTCGGAGCGAGGCTAGCTCCGGAGTGTGGTTGTCTTGTGGTACTTCGGCCTACATGGCTTCGGTACACGGACTGACGAAGTTCGAGCTGGGCGGAAGATGCGAAGCCGTGGTGGTCCACTCCGGAGGTGTTGGTGCGAAGGCCCAAGGGCTTTGACGGCTTCGGCTCAAAACCGTCAGTGTATCGGAGGCTATCTTCGGCGAAGCGAAGGCCACCAGGCTCAAGGCTTCTCGCCGAAGCTACCGCACCCTCGCGTGCGAAGGGAGGCTCCAGAAGGTCAAAGACTGCAAAGGCTGACACTGTCTGCTCTGTAAAAAGCTGACGCTGTCCCCTCTGCAAAGCTGACAGAGAAGCCTCCAGAATAAAGTTGGACTACCTTTTGTACCCCTCTATTCTGTAGAGACAAAACTGGTGTAAACCCTAGCGGTAAAGTAGTCAATTCCTTTGGGTGAACTGTGAGCTATAAATATGGGGGCTCGGTAGGTAACATTTAACACTTTGAGCATTTACTGTTGAGCTCCTGTAGCCACACACTTCGTTGTATTTCATCTAGAGAGTTCATTTTCTGTGTTCCTTGTTCAAGCGGCGAAGCCCTGCTTCTTTGTGCTTTTTGCTTGAGCTCGTGTTACATACCTCGCTAGTTATAGTGCACCGAAGCCTGTCTAGGCGAAGGGTGTTTTGTGCGAAGTGTGTTTTTCAGTGCGCGTTCGCTCTGTGTAACAGGAGGTGAGACCTCGCTGCTTACTAGCGAAGCCCTGATCGAAGCCCGTGTTTTTATCGTGTCTGAGTACCTAGCAAAGTCTGTGCGTGTGCGTTTAGACCTTCGGTGTACGAAGCCCAGCACCAGTTGCTGCTGCCAAGTAATTGGTCGAAGTCCTCAGAGTGCTGTCCACTCTTGCGAAGGGTGAAGTGCGAAGCCTGCTCGAAGCACCCTGTGTGCGGAGCCTGCACTGACTTAGCAGAGTATATTTTTGAAGGGTGTGATCGGAGCGAAGTCTTCTTGGCTTCGAACTTTTGCTCCTGCGAAGCCTGTGTTCGGAGCTATCAAAACACCTCCGAACCAGACCTTCGAAGGTAGTGTTCGAAGCCTGTTCCGCAGAAGACAATTAAAACCGAAGGCTTGTTTTTAGCCCGAAATTTTAAAAGCTCCCATTCACCCCCCCCCTCTGGTCGCCGTTTTCGGTCCAACAATTGGTATCAGAGCAGGTTAAGATCACCAGTTGACCTTAACCGGTTTTGTGATCTATTGGCGACATGGATAGAGGCAGTAAAATTCCTCTGTTCGATGGGACTGATTTTGCATACTGGAAGGTGCGCATGGAGGCTTACTTGTTAAGCCAAGGAAATGCAATTTGGGAGATTGTGGATTCACAATACTCCATCCCTGATACTCGCACTACTCAAACAGAAAAAGATTAGTATAATGCCAACTCCAAGGCTAGGAATATACTGTTCATTGGTTTGAGTCGGAGTGAGTTTGATATGGTGCAGCACCTTAGGACTGCTAGGGAGATTTGGACAACACTCACTATTTTTCATGAGGGCTCTACACAGATTAAGGCCAGGCGCCAAAGCACTTACAACCAACAGTATCAGCTGTTTGTGCAGGCACCTGGTGAATCTATAGATGCCATGTTTTCTCGCTTTGATGCAATAGTGAGTAACTTGCGATCCAACGGGACGCTTGCTTACAATGATCATGACAGGGCTATCAAGCTTCTCTATGCTCTTGACCGTAGCATATGGGAAGTGAAGATATCCAGCATTGAGGAGTCTGCAGGTTATGACACTTTGACCTGTGATGAGCTCTTCAGCAAGCTGAAGTCCACAAAGATTGCCAAGGCATCTCTTGCAGTGCACAGAAGCTCTTTGCCACAACCATTGGCATTGGTTTCTAGCACTAGCCGTGGCACCACTGCAGAACCAAGCACATCTGGCACTTGTGTTTTTGCAGATGGCTTTGCTTTGTCCTCCCTGGTCTCCGTCACAAAGGAGCAGGTGGACACTCTAGATGATGATGAGCTTGCTCTCATTGCCCGGAGGTTCACCCGTTTTCATCATGAGAGACGGGATCAGAGGAGAAGTGGTTTTAGTGGTTGTTTTGAGTGTGGCGACACTTCTCACATCAAGGCTAATTGCCCCAAGCTCAAGAAGAGAGATGAGAGTGAGCGCCCCAAATACCACAAAAGGAGAGGAAGCCTTTTGTGAAGGGCAAGCGCGGCAAGGTGGCTAAGAAAGTAGCCAAGGCCGCTTCCAGAGCATTCGTTGATTCTCTCAGCGACATCGACACTTCCTCAACCGAGGAGTCGAGCTCTGAGGAGGAGGAGTCCCCAAGGAAGGAGGACAAGAAGGACAAGAAGGGACGAGACTTCACCGGCCTTTGCTTCATGGCCGACAGCGACCACAGCGGCGATGAGCTTGACTCATCTGAGGTACTTCTATCATCTGACCAGCTTCTAATTAAATTAGATGAGCTGAATGAAGTAGTTCTTGGTCAGGATAGATTACTTGTGCAAGCCGCTAGAGAAAGAAAAGACCTTAGACTTAGGCTAGAATCTGTCTCTACTGATTATGCCATGCTTAAGTCTACAGTTAATGATGCTGAGTGTGATTCTTGTACCACTGTCATGGGTGAGCTTGCTCAATTGCGTTCTGTTCATGCTCAAACTCTCTCTGAGCTTGAGACTGCACAGAAGCAGCTTTTGGAGGTGGATTCTAGACCTCATGATGTTATTGATTGCATGAACTGTTCTTTATTACGCGAGAGCATTAATTTACTGTGATAAACATGTTCATGATCTAGAGGCTAGATTGGAGAAGGCCGGTAGTTCTAAGGATGTGCAGCCTGTGTGTGACACTTGCATCACCCTTAAGGACCAGCTAGGCACTGTTAGAGAGCGAGCTGAAAATCTCATGTCAGAAAATGAATACCTTCTTTCCGTGGTAAACAAGTGCACTGAGGGAAAGGGTAGGATGGATTTGCTCTTGGCCAAGACCAAGTTGTGTGCTGACAGAGCAGGGGTAGCTCTAGGTTTGAGTTTTGAGAGGATACCTTCAGACAGTAAGACCAAAACTGTTTTTACCTCTCCCACTACCTTAGAGAAAGAAAGAGCTCTGTTAGACACTCCATCAGCTAAGTGGATACTATTTCGGTATCCCTTATAGGGTCAATATGGTAAAACATATTCGAAGGATGTCGATAAAGTAGATGTCCCATCCTTCTGGTTGTTTTCCACTTCGAAGGGGAAGCCTATCGGAGGGTCTCTTCAGACCGGAGCCTAGATGAACCCTTCGACTTTGAACCCTTCAATCCGGAGATAAGTCTGGGGCTCTGAGATTATGACTTGTATTTATCTTGGAATCTTGGGGATCATGAGGATGAAGTATTTTTCCTAAACACCAACAAATCTAAGGACTCTCACGCTTTAGGACAACCCTCCTTCGAATGTCATGGTTGTGGCACACCTAGCGCATGTTCCATCATACCCGACCTAGCCTCTAAGGGCATGTACAATGCATAGACAACTATTGTTTATAAATTCTTAAAATTTACAACACAGAAAACTAAATAGTCAATAAATACAACCCATAGACAATAGCTGTCTGTTTAACTGTCTATAATATATTTAATGCTTGTATGTAACCATAACTCATACACCTCTAAATATGCATTAGAGCACGAGCTTTTGATGTCTCTTCACCAAGAGACGACTTGCATCTCTCTCATCATTTTATTACTGCAAAATGAGGGTTTTTTGGCAAAATGTCCAACTTAGAGACAACTCCCAGCACACCGTTGTACATGCTCTAAAGGTTAGCCAATGGTACTTCGGAGGTCTCGGCGGGATGCCTAATGATCTCTATAGCGATATCAACTGAGAGTGTGTTCCACCCACTCTTCGCCATGGTTACCTCGTCGATCTCCGTCGGTGGTCTAGGAATAGAGGCTTAAGAATTTTAGTGGCTGTTTGGTACAACTCCAACTCCAAGATCCAAGCTGAATCTAGTGTTTGTATAATATAATAAAATAGGTTAAATTAATCAATCCACAGCTCTAAAATCTTGGAGCTAGAGCTATATCTACTCCAAAAAATCTTGGAACTGGAGCTGTCCCAGACAAGCTCTTAGTTCACCCGAATCTCTAAAATTTTAAGATCAATTATGAATTTAACTTATTCGACCATCCAACTGCCGCCCCGGAGCGCCCTCACGATCCCGTCACATCCTTTCGATGGGACGGTAATACGGTAGGGGTGCACACATAAAAAATGGTTAATTTTTTCTATGCCATTTCAATTTTCACGATTTGCCAATATACCATCGGTGCGTCCATGATAAATAAGGGCCACCACAGTCACTGACAGTGAGATGTAGGTATTTGTTGAAAATTATAATGACATGTAAATAAATTCCCCTAAAAAAGGTGTGCTCCACTCCAATAGCAATGGGATGTGTGGGTATAAATGTAAAAATAAAAGGAGAATCTGGTGTTTGTATAATATAATAAAATATTTTAAATTTTTATTTTTGTTATAAAATAAAAACTAAATTATTCAACTAAATACTCTTAATCAATCCACAACTATAACTCCAGGATTTTTTGGAGTTGTATCTACTCCAAAAAATTTTGGAGCTGGAGCTATCCCAAACTAGCCCTTAGGGCCTGTTTGGTAGAGCTCCAGATCTTAAATCCATACTAAAGCCAGAGTGAAGCACTTGAAGCTGGCTAGACCTTGCTCCACAACTCTAGTTCATTTTTCTGGAGTGCTCTCAGTAAGATCCACTCCTCAGTAAAAGTGTTTAGTTTGACTCCAACTCCACAGAACAAATAAGCTGGAGCTGGAGCTGGAGTCTTGCCAAACACACCCTTAGTTTACCCGGATATTAAAGAAATATTTTTTCGGTGGCCATCTCATCCACTCTTGCCCTCCAACTAAACAGCTGACTCGATGGAATAACTCTATCTCATCCAGGGATATTCAGCGAACCAAACGCAACCTAAATCTTAAGATAGCTCTGAATTTAACTTGCCTTTGATGGGACAGTACTACGGTAGGGGGTGCGCGTATAAACAAAATGGTGTGCTCGACGCCAATAGCAGTGGGATGTGCGGGTATGAATGTAAAGATAGAAAGAGAGTAAAAGAAAGAATCGTGGGGAGGCAAATCACAAGTGCATGCGAGGAGAATCCACATCGGCAAGTGCGCCGCAAATCGTCGTCCTCTTTGCAATTGCAGTGGTTTCGCCGGCGGCGGTCCAGTTGCAGGCACAACTACAGTCTACAGCTACAAAGAAAGAGGAAGACCCCCACGCCACAGCTCCATGGTCCCCTCTTGTACATATAAAGATGGCGTTTTTTTTTTCACCTTCCAACCGCCACATTCCATGGCCATCAGAGTCCCCTTCCTTTTCAGCAGCAACGGCCAGAGATTTGTAGAATCAGGAGGATCCAACAGCTGCTAATTACTACGGCCTACTCCGGCTGGTAATGGTAGAGGACCACACACGAGTCTCGCACCAAACCAACCCACAACTCGTCAACAAGACGAGGAGAAGAGAGGAAGAGGAGGGCAAAGCACCAACCAAACGCAAAAGAGAAGGCTTTGCTTTGCCGTCCTCTCCTCTCCTCTCCTCTCCTCCAAGTGTGTGGTGGGCTGCTACGGCCGGAAGGACGGACATTGGGGGGGCATGATGATGCGGCGGGTGGCGGCGGCGTCGGGGAAGGGCGAGGCCGCCGGCTCCAGCTTGCCCGAGTGGCTGGAGACGCTGCTCTCCACCCGCTTCTTCCTCGCCTGCGCCGTCCACCCGGCCTCCCCGCGCAACGAGTGCAACATGTTCTGCCTCGACTGCCGCTCACCGGGCCATCCAGCGCCGGCCTTCTGCTACTACTGCCGCTCCCACCGACACGCCGCCCACCGGGTCATCCAGGTTCTTCGGTTACCACCACCTACTACTCTCCTCCTTTTTCTCTTTGCTGAATTCAATCGCGCGCGGCTGGCTGGCTGGCTGCTCTTGCCGGCATTTACCACGGGCCATCTATGGCACGCAGATACGGCGTTCGTCCTACCACGACGTGGTGCGCGTCACCGAGGTGGAGGACGTCCTCGACATCACCGGCGTCCAGACCTACGTCATCAACAGCGCCAAGGTCCTCTTCCTCAACGAGCGCCCGCAGCCGCGAGGTGCTGGCGCCGCCGCGGGTAAGGCCGCCGCCTCGCCCTACAATTGCGAGATCTGCGGCCGCGCGCTGCTCGACCCCTTCCGCTTCTGCTCCCTCGGATGCAAGGTATGCCTTACTCGATCGATCCGCTCGACAAATTAAGAGAAAGATTGCGACTTTAATTCAATTCTGCTCTTCGTCTCCTTGCCTGAATCTGCGCGAATCAATGGCAACAATGCCGTTTGGTCCGGCCCTTCTTTCGCGTTAATTGCATTGCGCTGGGTTTCTGTTGGGTCACGCTTAATCTGTTTCCCCTCCTCCGCCTGCGCGCCGCGCGTGTAGCTGGCGGACACCAAGACGAACGGCCGCGGGGCTACCGCTGCGGGCGGCGGCGACGGCGGCGCCGGCGCCGGCAATGAGGAGGCCGGCGGGAGCAAGAACAGCGGCGGCGCCCGGCCGCAGGGCCGTCGGCGCAAGGGGATCCCACAGCGAGCGCCGTTCGGGTCCTGAGTGGTGGTGAGCAATGCATCCATCTCACCGGAGGCCGGCAACACGGCAATGCCGATTGCCGAGAAGGGAAGCGACAACGGAGCACGCAAAAAAGGGCTTCTTCTACTTGCATTGCATTGCTCACCAATCACCATGACAAGATAGAAGCGTCCAAAAGAAAGAAAGAAAAGATGCGCATTGCCCAGCTCCAAAAAAGAAAATAAAAGAAGAGAAAAGGAAAGCAAGCCAGCAGCCAGCCAGCCAGCCCAACCACCGGGCAGAGGACGACGACGACCACCACCACCACCACCACCAGCAGTAAGCACACCAACAGCAGCTAGCTCCACATGAGATGGATGCTGCATCATATCACCCTCTTCTCTCACAGTCACACCATGCCAATATTAGACCACCAAAACACACACCAAGTTAATCATTTGTCCAATTAATATAATACAGATACAAACACACCAATACTTTACCATTATTCATTCATCAGATCAGTAGGTAGGAGCTCATGCATGTCAATGTCATTTGGTTCCCTGCAAGTTAATTAGCTGCTAAGTCATAGGCAAACTAGCTAGTGGCACTAGTACATTCTTACACGCTGGAGTTCTAGCTAATAGGGGTATTATTAGTCACAATTCTTTTCAAGATTGATTTATATTGGTCGATCGATGATGATACCGTCAATCATATCCATCGATCGATGGATCAATTGATCTTTGTACGTATTGATTACTACATACAAATACAATTGTTCAAAAATAGCAGATTCCAACAACTTTTACTCTACACATGCATGCGTGATTTACGAGATATGGTATGAATTGCAGCATCTGCATCTGTCGTACCATTGGGGTTTCATGATATTAATTACCATGACACATCACATTTTTTACTGACGTGACATTAAATTAATGGGAACGAGAAGGAAGTAGTGCATTACTATGACACGGTGTTAACCCGTTTCCAAGACAGGATGAAATGAAATGAAACGCTCACTATGAGCCAAATCGTTTCATCGGAGAGGATATTTAATTCTGTTGCAAATCATTTAATTACACTGGTTAGCATAGGAAATAGTGAAATGAAACTCTCCACCGAGAGAGAGAGTATTTCATTCAGTTGCAAAACTGATGTGGATTTCTAGGAAACAGTATTATAAAAAAACCACCACTTAATACAGTATAGAGAGAAGAAAGAAAATGCATGCGTGTGTGTTATGGTGTGGCATTGGCTGCTAGGTAAGCTTTGTTTGGTAGAACTCAGAAGAAGAAGATGATGCTGGCATGGCATGGTACGGTGTGGCTTGTTTGTTATTTGAGTGATGATGAGCTAGCTAGCTGCTGCTGCTGCTGGTTTAATATACAATATTTTAGTGTATTTTGGAGGGAGGAGGAGCTGGATGTGTGTGATGTGGGGCGTGCATTATTGTTAGTTGTTGTTGGAGCCGGCGGCCGGCTATCAACACCCAGCTTTCTTTCCAATCTACTGCAAGAATACAATACAAGCATGCGTATGTGTGTGTTTGTTTCTGAAGATGATATACAAAGCAACAAGCACGCACAGATGGATCGGCTGGAGGTTTCGTTTCCGGCCAGCGGAGGCTACCCTTTTTTTAACGGATTAATGAACACTTAACACATGGATGAGAAGGAGATCGAAGGGTGGTGTGCGTTGTGATGGATGTGTCAGTGTGTGTGTGTGCGCTCTCGCAAGTCGCAAGCAAGCAAATAATTTCTAGTTTTAATGCTCGATCGGGTAGGAGCAGAGCAATGGCCGCCCGCCGAACCCACCACATGCACGGAAAGAAAGAAAGAAAGAGAGAGAGAGAGAGTAAGAGAGTAGAGTAGTTAGTATGGACGAAGTGTGGTGCTGCACTTGCACTTGCACATTTGCATGCATGGGTTGGTCCATTCCGTTCCACCGCATGCAGTACAGACTACAGAGACAGATGCTGATGAGTACCTACTACCTAGGTTGCTGTTTAGGCTTCGTTCGAGTCATGACCGGTATTCATTATCAGCGTCGCAAGAAGAACAAACAAGAGCTCAGAAGCTTCTAGTGTGGCGCGAGCTATGTTGAACAACATTGGATCGATTACGTGCAAAAACAGTGAAGAACACTTGCAAACACTGTTACTCGTCTGACAACGGGGGAGAACTCAGTCTTTTGGTGCTGCCAACTAAAAGCAGCTCTTTCTCTCTGTGTTTAATTTGCTTATTAACTGGTTCAGCAACTAACAACCAATCCTTGCACGCAGAATCTTGAACCTAACCCGACCAAGAGGTTTAGTTAGAATGTCCGCGAGCTGATCATCTGTGTGTATCTCACCTCTTTCGACACTCTCTCTTATGAAGTGAAATCGAGTTTTGATGTGCTTACTTCGGCCATGGAACACTGGATTCTTGCACAGTTGGATTGCCGATTGATTGTCGATGAAGGTTGTTGCTATACTTGCAACCCTCCCATAGAGGATTATGAGCATATTCCCAAGCCACAAGCCCTGGTAAGCTGCTGTTGATGCTGAAATATACTCGGCTTCGAATTCACACGACAACAATGCAACCACCGATTTCTTTTGAGATTACCATGTTACAGGTGTTTCTCCAAAGCAAAATAGTACACCCGTAGTACTCTTGCAGTCATCAATATCCTCAGCCATATCAGCATCACTGTATCCATTGAGATTGATCTCTCCTTGACCCTTTGTGTAGCTCAAACCGAAATGGAGTGATCCTGCAATATATCGAAGAATGTGCTTGACTGCGCTGTAGTGTTCTGTCGTCGATGTCTCCATGAATCAGCTCACAAACTTGACTGCAAAACTCATGTTCGGTCGGTTATGGATCAAATACCTCAAGCTGTCGACAATGTTGCGATAGTAGGAGGCGTCAACAGGTGAGTTTGAGCTCATCTTACTCAATTTCAGGCAGCTTTCCATCGACGCTAGAGCAAAATTGCAGTTTGTCATTCCAGCTTTCTCATGTAACTTCGCTGCATATGGTATTTGCGACATGGTGATCTGCCCGGTTTGCTGCTTGACCTCAATGCCCAAGTAATAACTCAGATGACTGAGATCGCTCATCTTGAAGGATTTCTTCATCTCATTCTTGAACTCATCAATCTACCTTTGATCAGCACCTATGACAATCGGATAATCAACATATACTCCAAGTAGTACACGCTAGTGTCCTTCACCGCACACATATACTCCATGTTCTTCCGCACACCTATAGAAACCGAGCTTCACAAGAGTATGATCGAGCTTCAAATTCCATGCCCGGGGTGCTTGACGGAGTCCATAAAGTGCCTTTTTTAGCTTGAGAACTTTCTCCTCTTGTCCTGCCACGATGAACCCAGGAGGTTGTGAGACGTATACTTCCTCGAGAAGGTCCCCATTTAGGAATGTTGACTTCACATCAAGATGATGCATCGTCCATGACTCATGTGCAGCAACAACCACTAGTGCTCGTACTGAATCCAGTCTTGCCACCGGTGCAAACACCTCATCGAAGTCGACTCCAACACGTTGAACATACCCATTGCCACAAGTCAGGCTTTGTGATGAACCACAACACATGTAGCATATTTCTTGAGTTTGTGAGAAACCAAGGGTTGGTTTTGAAGTCTAAGATGAGTGATTGACAGATTTTATCCTCTGGATTCGAAGGGGTACCTCCGAAGGGGTTCGGAGGTTGTTTCACCGAACAGTTCGATGGATTTGATTGCAGCGGAGTGTGATTGTCGGAGGGGTCCGATAGTACACGATGATCGGGGCGTACCGAAGGGTTCAGTACTTTGGGCGGTACACCAGAGTGTGTGCCGGAGGTTGTTTACCCGGAGAGGTCTCCGGGGTACTGGATATATGTGCCTGTCTGTCTATGGTGCGCAGGTGACTTCAGAGGCGACGTACGGTTCGCAGCAAGTGAACCTGGGTCAAGCGGGAGACTTGATGCCAAGCGAGCGGGGAGCTCAGTCACGAAGGCTGCGAGGGGTCGAGGTCGGTCCTCGGGTCAAGGTGCGCTAGACGAAGGCAGAGAGTGTGGAGCATGGCTCCGGCTGAAGGTACTCCGAGATGAAGTCCTCAGAGGTGAGGCACTTCGAAGGGTACTCTGAAAGGGGTGACTTCGAAGTATGGTGTACAAAGTCCTCAGCAATGAGGCAAGGTGTTCGAAGTGTGCTCCGAAAGGAGGCACTCAAAGGTTCACCCGACGAAGGTCTCAGAAGTCAAGGTGCATCGAAGGCATGGTCCGGGTGAGGTTTGTTGAGGAGTGTGCTCAAGGAGAGACACTGCGACGAAGTGCTTATGGAATACTTCATGCGGAGCCCTTGGACAAAGGAGGGACTTCGAAGGGTGGTACTCCGAAGGTGGGGCTTCGGAGTGTGGCTGACTTGAGATACTTCGACCATGCATGGCTTCGGTACACTGACTGACGGAGTTTGAGCTAGGAGTAGCTGCTAAGCTGTGGTGGTCCACTTCGGAGGTGATGGCGCGAAGGCTCAAGGACTTTGACAGCTTTGGCTCAAAATCGTGACTGTATCGAAGGCTGACTTCGGTGAAGCGAAGGCCGTCAGGATCAAGGCTTCTCGCCGAAGCTACCGCACCCCTCGCGTGCGAAGGGGGGCTTCAGAAGACTCCAAGACTACAAAGGCTGACCGTGTCTGCTCTGCAAAAGCTGATATTGTCTCCTCTGCGAAGCTGACAAAAGAAGCCTTCAAATAAAGTAGACTACCAACTGTACCCCCTGTTCTAATGAGACAAAATTAGTGTAAACCCTAGAGGTAAAGTAGCCTATTCACAGGGCTGAATAGTGCCTATAAATAGTGGAGGCTAGCTAGGCAATAGTAACACTTAGAGCAGCAATTTTAGAACTCCGGTGCTAGACGCCACATACTCTTGTATTCATCCTGTGAGTTCATTTTGTGTTCCCTGTTCAAGTAATGAAACTTTGATTCTGTTTTCATTTTCTGCTTGAACTTGTATGTATGTTTTCACTACAAGTTTTGATTTCCTTCTGCTCCACTTCTTCCTGGTTCGAGTGTGTGCTCTGGGATGTTTTTGGAGAAGTGTGTGAGTGATCTGTGCTTGTGAAGTGTGTTTTTCTCAGTGTGTGTTCGCTCTGTGTAAACTGAGGCTAGTCCTCTCTGATTACCAGCGAAGCACTGTTCTTGGCTTAACTCGAAGCTTGTTTTCTTTCCTATCAGAGTCCTCAGCGCAGTGTGTTCAGTGTGCGTTCCGACCTTCGAAATACGAAGCCTAGTATCAGTTGCTAGTGCAGAGTATTTGGTCGAAGTCCTCAGAGAGAAGTCATCTCTTGCGAAGGGGAAGTGCGAAGTCTGCTCGAAGGCACCTAGTGTGTAGAGCTTGCACTGACTTAGCAGAGTTAAGTTTTTGGAGGTGTGGGTGGAGCGAAGTCTTCTTGACTTCGAACTCTTGCTCTTTGCGAAGTCCGGTTTCGGAGCAGTGAAATACCTCCGAACCAGAACTTCGAAGGCTATGTTCGAAACCTGTTCCGCAGAAGACGAAAACTAAAACAGAAGGCTATTTTTAGTTTGAAATTTTAAAAGCTCCCATTCACCCCCCTCTGGTCGCCGTTTCCGGTCCAACAGTTTGAAAACCCACTTCAGACCAATCGGGCGATGTCCAACAGGAAGACCCTCAAGAGTCCAAGTGTTATTGTCATTGATGGCGCCCAGCTCCTCAAGCATTGCCGCACACCATGTAGTGTTGTTGTTTGCCTCTTCAAATGTGTTGGGCTCCTCTATTGCAGCAAGCATCAGATCCTCCAAATTTAGCTTGCAAGGCTCTGATGATTCCACGCAATCAGCCACCGTGCAATACGGGGGTGATGCGCTAGCAGCAGCATCCTCTTACAGCCTAGACGAAATACTTGACGGTAGTGTAACAAACTTGACATGGCCATCAGCTTCGTTCCGCCCTTCAGTCATTGATGCATGATATGACCCCCCATTTGGTGAAGCACCGTGTGAGGCTGGAGGGGATAGAAGTAGCTCCGACAGATTGCAACCCAAAGACGCACTCACCGTGCAGTGTATAGTGAAGGTCTCAGAAGTAGAATTCTCGCCTGAGTCAGCCCAATTCCACCCTTTAGCCTCGTCGAAGACAACATCTCGCATCATGTGGAGTCGTCCACTCACAGGATAGTAGACACAATAGCCCTTTGAGCCGGGCTCGTATCGCACGAACACCATATTGATGCTCATGTCATCCAGCTTCTTGGTGTGCGGGCGTGTCACCTTCACATGTGCAACGCACCCGAATGTGCGCATGAAGTGTACCACTGGCTTTCTCCCATGCCAAGCTTCATATGGCGTCATGTTGTAAAGGGCTCTCGTCGGTGACCTGTTTAAAATAAAAACAACAGTACAGACCGCCTCCTCCCAAAACGTGCTCGGCATCGCTTTGGCCTTGAGGAGGCAGCGAGCCATGGCCATCGTGGTCTAATTTCTTCGCTCCACGACACTGTTTTGTTGAGGAGAGTATGCTGCCGTGAGTTGTCGTTGAACCCCTTTCTGAGCACAGTACTCCCCAAATATGACTGAGGTGAATTCGCCACCTCGATCAGTCCTGAGTGCCTACAACTTCTGGCCAGTTTCCACCTCGACATCGGCTTGAAACTTCTAAATTGCACTTGCTGCCTCAGCCTTTCTTGATAGCAGCATGAGCCACATGTACCGTCTTGCGTCGTCGACCAACAGAAGAAAGTAGGAGCACCCACGGTGTGTCGCCGGAGTGACTGGACCACACAAATCGCCATGCACCAGGTCAAACGATTCGTCGTGTGAGACTTGGCTTATTGAGGGAACGGTGTGCGACGCTGCTTGCCAACCAAGCATGCATCACACAACTGGTCGACATGATTAATTAAATTAAATTAAATTAAATTGTTCAATCATTCCTGCATGAGACTTGAACCATTTTGTTTACGCTATTTTACTTTGCAGATGTTTGATCGAAACTGATAGTGATGATTCTGATGATGAGAGTGAGCAGTTTTGGAATATTATGTTATGTGCAACAAAGAATTTGACACTATATGTTGACTTGTATCTTGATAAAAAATTACCTAGGACATCAACGGTAAGTGGCATTGGTTGGGCCCTAGAGACATTGAGGACTCCCGGAGAATGCAATACACAATTTGTATGAGCTCAGAAATGTTCATTGACCTTCATGATTTAATGGTAAAAGGTATGGACTACAACCATCATTAATGATGAATACTATGGAGAGTCTTGCAATTTTGTTGTTCATATGTGGTGGAAATGAATCCAATAGAAGATGCCAAAATAGATTTAAGCACTCGGGTGAGACCATCAATAGGAAATTTGATGAGGTTCTTAATTATTTGATGGCTATGGAAAAGGATTTTATAAGACCTAAGGACCCAAATTTTCCATCTATTCATAAGAGGATAAGAGATGATAGATGAGCATATATATCCACACTTCAAAGATTGTATTGGTGCTCTTGAAGGCACACATATTCGAGTGGCTCTATCCCTAGTTGAGAAAGTGAAATATATTGGAAAATCTGGTAAATCCACTCAAAATGTTCTAGCAATTTGCGACTTTGACGTGCGGTTCACATATGTATCAACGGGATAACCGGGATCTATGCATGATACTTGTGTATTATACAATGCGGTATGAGTTGATGAAAAATTCTTCCTACATCCTCCACAAGGTATGTTATTTAGAACTACATGATCATACAAATTACGATTAGACTTAAAGGTATAAAAACAAATATCTTATATATATTGTATCCTTTTGTAGGCAAATACTATGTTATCGATGCGGGATATCCTAATCGACCGGGATATGTAGCTCCTCGTAAGGGTGAGAGATATCATATTTCAGAATGGCATAGAGGTATAGAGCCCAACACTCCTAAGGAAAGATTCAACCGTATTAACTCATCTATCCGCAATGTCATCGAGCGGTCATTTAGAGTTTTAAAAATGAAGTGGCAAATTCTTTACAAGATGCTAGTATACCCAATGCACAAGCCAAAAATGATTGTTATTGCATGTATGGTCCTTCACAATTTCATTCGTGACCATAAGGATGAAGATGTGTACTTTATTCAGGTTGATCGTGATCCTAATTATGTTCCTACAATACTAGAAAGGTATTGTAGATATGCAGCTTCGTTCGATGGTTCAACTTCAGTAGCGAATGTTCCAACTGTGAATGTATTTCGTGATGAGTTAGAAACAACCCTTTCTGTTACTTGACATTAGTATGTACTGCTACTATATGAAAATTTAAATTTATGAACTACTCAAGTAATATGAATTATTTATGTTTAAAATTATAAAACATTATTACTGCAGTATATTTACATTAATTTATGTCAACATATAAAGCATAAAACAACTCAGGGGCAAAACGGTACATTCTAGGTAAATTCCATCATTCCTGAATCTAGATCTATACTGCAAGCCAAATAGATGCAGCTACTCCATAGTGGAGCAATAACTCTACTTTAGATCTATCTGATCTTAGGTGAATTTCATAGAGTGAAGCAAATTTCTGTAGAGTGTAGAGCGGGGTAGATCTCGATTTTTTTCGTGAGCTCTTAAAAATGAGTTTTAGCTCTTGAATAGGGGAAATAGTGCCCTTATAAGCTCTACATCCTCCATTTTAAAATCTAACATGTTTTAGAGTTTTAAATTTTATCTGTTAGAATGCCATGCTGGGCTAGGCCCAAAAAAGCCCAAGCCCAAATTACAAGCCGAGCTTGACGTGGGACTGCAATCGTAGGCCCGAACCTGGATGATACAATAGTTGGGCCGGGCTAACTTTGAATGGGCCTACAACGTGGTCACGTATTAAAGAGATTTTGAATTTTAAAGTTTAATTTGAAGTGTAATTTTGGGAAATTTTTAATGAAAAAAGTAGCGAAAATAACTTGTGCAACTGATTCTACAATTCAAAATCATGGATACTAGGTATCGGTTTAGAATTAAAAATTGAAATTCAATTCAACGAGGTGGGTTGTTTAGCCCACCATGGAATTGGAATTATCAAATCTGATATAGAATTCAACTAGGAATTCACAGCCCAATTCCTCTTCAAGAAAAAATTAACTTAAATTCATATATTTTTCAAAATTGATCATCGTACTATTCATTCCTTCATCAAGCCTGTTTTTATAGCTAATATTTCTTGTATTAATGGAATCGATTTCATGATTTGATCAACCAAATAGGTTTGAGAATTAGTTCTCGTATTTTTCAATTCTATGGAATGTCCAAAC
Source organism: Zizania palustris (assembly GCA_019279435.1). NCBI lineage: Eukaryota > Viridiplantae > Streptophyta > Magnoliopsida > Poales > Poaceae > Zizania > Zizania palustris. The sequence continues at coordinate 74,906,705 of JAAALK010000290.1, read as the reverse complement.
ATAAATATTAAATTTCAATTAAATTCCACGCAATTCAATGTTTTATAGAATTCAAAATGAATTCCAATTCTTTCAATATCTAGGATCCAAACATGACCTCGTAGATTATATGCGCAAATTGAGTCATTTTTCCTATAGGAAACACCACCTACCTGTGGTTTATGTAGTTATGTCACGACAAGCCTTAATTCCAAACTATTAAACGCTTTAAAGCAATGTCGGAAAATTTGGTTTAAAGCATCTATCAACTCTTTAATCCTAATGAAATTTCATTGTTTGAACTATTAAATAATTGTCGTAAATGCTAGGCCCGTCCGTCATCCAAAATTAATCAATCACCCTGCAATTAATGTTGATGACGATGTGATTTGATCGTAATTCATACCGTGCACCTCCTCCTCCTCCTTCTACTCTATCCAAGTCGAGTTCCGACATGTTTATTTCAGCTCGGAATTATAATTAAGCTAGTCTATTTATTTTAGTTTATGAAAAAAACTGGATTTATCCAGCTTACCGGATTAATATAATAAGCTGGCCTATTTGTTACTAGTGTTTGCCTATTATTAATAATCAACTATTAGTGACATGACAGACAACACATATACACATGTCACTATTGGACTATTAATAGTGACATGTACGAATATGGACCGTCCATCTATTTTGATCTAATAGCTATAATTAAAGACGGTGACTTATGATGATTTATGAAGATTTATGAAATACTAGGTGCTTTATGATGATTTATGGTGAAATTTATTTTCAAAAATATTAAAATTTTATATGATTAGTATAAATTGATCAATTTAATTCAAAATTGAAATATAAATTTGAAAAAATGAAAAATATATTAAAAATTCTTTTAAATACTAGGTGATTTATGGTGATTTTTTTTTAAAATATATTAAAATTTTAGATGATTTATGACCAAACAAATAGATTGTATTCCATGGAAATCAGAACAATATTTGGCAGCAGAATCAATAAATTGAGTTTTACTTATCATTTTTATACAACAGAATTCGATTTGCAAGGTCTAGTCAATCACCTAATTATTTTTAAGGAAAGTGGTGACAGGTAATAGCCGGTCACCTATTTTTTAATTTTTTTTATTAAAATCAATGGCGCAGATTAATTTGAAGTATTACCTCTTAATAGGTATTAGGAACACTGTAACATAGCCCACATATGTATACTACTTGATAATATAAAAAATACATTATTAAAATTAATAATTATTGGAATGCATGCTTAATCAATATTAAGATTTGTCAACCACAAAAAACCATCGCAAATACAAAACAAGCATCGTAAATATCATTGTAAAACTCAATCATTAGTAACGGGTGTGTTAGACGCATCCCAAATGCCAAATAATATCATTAGTAACGGGCGAACCAAAGACGCACGTCGTCACTAATTCTCAACATCATTAGCGACGGATTTAGCCGGCAATCGCCACTAATGCTTGGACGCTAGGGATGGATATATACCATACCCTATTATTATTAATATATTAGTGACAAGTGTCTTTTATTCGTTATTAAAACTTAAGTTCAACCTGATGAATACATACATGCATGTACAGAAACCATATATATCAACGTCCCTGACAGATCTAGGTACACATCATTGTTGGGTTTGGGCAATGACCGGATGAACAGCTAGCTAGATGCATGCATATGCTTGCATTTGTCGACATCTATCTTGTTCAGTTTTAATCAGCTCGTTGTCATACATACAACTGCGCCGTAAGCTACTAGCTAGCGACAGCAACGGCGCCGGTCAAATGCTATAATATCTTAGATCGTCAACGGATAAATTCAGCCTAGCTGCTATTTGCATCAATACTTACTATATATATATAAAGTATTCACTAGACCACAACATAGAATTCCCTACAGATAAGTTGGTAGGGAAAACCACTTGTAGCGACCGAATGTTGGCGTGGTGCGGCAATGGCCAGACGGTGGCGTGGTGCGGGACGGCGGCGCGGTGTGGGATGGCGGCGATGTGGGATGGCGCGCGGCGTGGTGCGGGATGGCGGCGGCGGGTTGGTCAAGCAAGGGTTTGGGGATGGCAGTGCATGCATGGTATGGAGATTTTTGGGCCGCGCTAATTGAGCCCATTACCGCTATTCTACACCGACTACTTTCAGTAGTGGATTTTCTCAGTAGAATAGCAGTTAAGTACTACTTTTTTCTCAGTAGTAGATTTTCTCGGAAGAATAGCTATCCTACACCCGTGGTGCAGGATAGCATTTGTACATGAGCGCTATTCTACACCGCGTGTGTAGAATAGTATTCTACACTGACCACTTTCAGTAGTGGATTTTCTCGGTAGAATAGTAATTGAGTACTACTTTTTTTCTCAGTAGTAGATTTTTCAGTAGTATAACTATTCTATACCCAAGGGTGTAATAATATTTGTATATATATATATATATATATATATATTCGTGGAACATGATGTAGTTAACTATAATTTGGAGATAATCTAGTTTAATGATTAGAAGGCATATGTATTAAACATATGCAAGATAAACGGCAGGGTAGCATCGAGACCAGGTTGACTTTGAAAAGTCAAAACCACAACTCCTTTAATCCAGAAATATACATATATAGTGATTATAGATGAGCAAATGGCCCGGGCCCGTTGGGCCGGCCCGAAGCACGGCTGGAAAGCACGGCCCAAGCACGGCACGACCCGTTAGCAAACGGGCCCGGGCCGGCACGGCCCGAAGGCTGGGCCGTGCTTGGGCCGCCACCCCGGCACGATGGGCTGGCACGGGCACGGCCCGTTTAGTGTCAGGCCCGGTTAGCCCGTTAAATTCCGTTCAAAATTTGAATTCCAAATATACAAATTTATTTTTCAAATTTAAGTATTTGATTCCTCTCGTTGAAAGCTAGAGGCATCCCTAGCTACCTGCTGCTTTTCCCTTCCTCTCTCCACGTGTGGGTCCCACTAAATGCAATGCATGAATACATGCTAGCAGCTAGCTGTTCCGCCTGTTCGGTGCATAGAACGGGAAACGAAGCGACTCACTGTTGCAGATAAAGAGGTATTGCTGCGCAAAAACAGAAAAATTAATGACTGCAGGAAAAGCGCGCTGGACCACATGTTGACGGGCTGTTTTGCTTAACGGGCCGGCCCGGCACGGCTAAATCACCTCCGTGCCGTGCTTGGGCTCGCTGTCTGGCCCACGGGCGGATGCGGCCCGGCCCGTTTATTAACCGTGCCGGGCCGGGCCATCAGTAAACGGGCCGGGCCTCCACGGGCCCGTGCCGTGCCGGGCCGGGCCGCCCGTTTGATCATCTATAATAGTGATGAGTTTGCAAGCCATATATGGCGCGCGCGCGCGCGGTCTTTCATCAGACCGAGGAAAACATATATAGTAAAACGTACGTAGCAGCACGTACTCCTCCATATTGTATACAACAAGTCAACGCCGATCGATCGAACTGGCCCCGGAGGAGCGTACGTATGGTAGACAGTAGATACACACATACACACAAGCTATCTACTATACCTATCTAGCTGGGTTGACCGGTCAGAGCTAGCTGCTCATGCATGCAGCAAGATATATGGGTCCGCCTAGCTAGCTGTTGACTTGTTGCTCACTAGCTCTTTAATTTGATTTGGTTTTATTAATCGATCGTATACATCAATCGATGATGGTGATTTGCTTTGATTAATCGATCATGCATCAGTATGTAGCTAAATGGTTAATTAGTATAATAGCTAGAAGAGCATCCTGGAGTGGAGGAATGATTTGTGGTTGCCGACGGCGCCGGAGGCGAGGTCGGCGAGGAAGGTGGCGAAGTCGGTGTCCATGTACCGCCGCGGGTTGCGCTCGTCGACCAGCTCCGGCGCCGGCCCGACCACCCGCTCCGCCGCCACGCTGTGGAACGACGCCACCGACACCCGCGGCCGCCTTCCGTTCACCCGCACCCTGTGCAGCACGCTCCTGTACAGCCCATTGCTCAATATCTGCAGGCATCCATCCCACACACCCGTACACATTTCTAATTAGGACGACAAGGTCATTACTCCATTAATTAATCAATTTATTTCATCATCTCCATGCTTACTCCATCTACATCTATATCGCCATCGATCAGTTAATTATATTATATTGCATGCACTAACTCGCTGATCATGACCTCTAGCTAACCTGACTATATCTAAGCTAGTTAGTTCATGCATGCATGATGCATGGAATATAATTGGAATGGATCATCTTATCATATCTCCAGGTCCTCTCTACATACTTATAATTATATGAATCAAGATGCTTTTTTTTTCAGCTAGATCAATTTCACCATTAATTCCCTTTTGATCGATGAACCTAATTAATTGTCGTGTGACATGCGACACATGTGCACCGAATTGAAACTAGCTGTCTCATATGGAGAGAATATATACTAATTAAATTAACTAGTTAATTTGGAGGCATAGCTTTTGCCACGTATATCGTATATTCGTATCTCTGCAGCGACTATGGGTGTATGCATGTGTGTGTACCTCTAACTGGTCGCCGACGTTGACGACGAACGACCCAGGGAGGGGCTCGACGGTGAGCCAGTCGCCGGCGTGCATCACCTGCAGGCCCTCCACCTCGTCCTGGAGCACCAGCGTGAGGAAGCCGTAGTCGGAGTGCGGCGGCATCCCCAGCGTGAGCTCCGGCTGCGGGCACTCCGGGTAGCAGTTCACCGTCATGATCTGCGACCCCTCGGCCAGGTCCTCCAGCAAGGGGGCGCCGGAGACGCCCATAGCATGTAGCGTTGCCTCCATGACCTCCATGAACACCCGCTGGTTCGCCTCCGCGTAGGCGGACGCCACTCCCCGGAGGTCGACCGGCGCGTCGGGCCAGGACGGGACGACGGTTGCGAGAGGCATGCAGACGAGCTTGAGGAAGTCGCGCCAGCAGAGCACGACGTCGTTGACCTGGTTGAAGCTGGTGCCGTAGCGGACCGGCGCCCGCACGTCCGGCGACATGTAGCGTTTCCGCACCTCGAACGGCAGGTCGAAGAAGCGGCGCGCCACGTCCAGCATGCCAGACACCACCTCGCCGTCGACGCCGTGGTTCACCACCTGCGCAGCATGCATATATGTCACTTCGAGTTCGAGGTGTATAATTAACCATCTTATATATATACGGATATACCCATTGCAAATGCATTGTGCATCTAGTTGCAAGTATATACTATATAATACGTGCCTGGAAGAAGCCGTACTCGCGGCAGGCGGCGTCAAGTGTCCGTAGCACGGCGGCGCGCTCCGAGGGGACGCGGAGGCGCGCGAGGTCGACGACGGGGAGCTTGACCGACCCGACGGCGGCGGCTTGGCCTGGGCGGTCGGAGGCCGGCAGGACGTACCTTCCGGGGAGCTTGGTAATGCCGCTGTCGCTGAGGTGCCTCACACCTCTCCGGCAGTAGTACTCCCGCTCGCCGTCCTCCTCCTGCCTCTTGGCCGCCTGCTGCTGCTGCTGGTGCTCTCCTGCATTGATCAAGTCAACGATCGCCATTACCGCAGCTTAATTGGTAGCTAGCTAGCTTGGTAGCTTTTCCGGCCAAATCTAGCAGTACAACGAACAGCTTAATTTGTACTACTGGACACTGGCTCTGTTGTGCAGTGGCAGCCAGTAGTACAATAATTAGCTTTTTAGCTAGCTAGTTGGGGCCTGGTTAATTAATTATGATCTGAGCACCACAGGTGCAAATGGAAGGCCGAGCTGTTGCTACTTATATAGCCAGCCGCACGCCAGGCGTGTCACTAGCTGCAGCTGCCTGCTTGCTTGTAGTTTTAATATATACTTTTTTCCTGCTTTGCTAATTCCTTATGATGTGTCGATTAATTTAATTTAATCGTGCGGTCTCCATCGATATCAACCGTTGACCAGTAATTTAATTAAATTGTAGCAACGAATTAATGTTTGATTGCCTCATATATATATATATATATATATATATATATATATATATATATATATACGGGAGCACTATTCTACACCAACTACTTTTAATAGTAAATTTTTTCAGTAGAATAACACTTGAGTACTATTTTTTTCTCAGTAGTAGATTTCTCGGTAGAATGGCTAGGTGTAGTATAGCATTTGTATATATATATATATATATATATCGTATTTAATTTAGTCGTCCACACATATGTGTGTCAGTGTAATTAATATTGTATGTAACAGTAGCTGGTCGATATGATGGAAATTTCGCTCCCGAACGGTACGTCTTTTTCCTAGACATCGACACGTAATATATATACATGCATGCATGTACAGAACTACAATTTGCATCTTTTTGCAACTATATATATATATATATATATATATATATATATATATATATATGCCAATAATTGACAAATAGAGAGGCACAATATAATGTATACAATAAGTAACTACACTCACTTTTCACGTATTTTTAATCTTAAAAATATTATTTATGTGCATAATTTTAGTTTTTATATATATAAATACTATTTTACACCATGGGTGTAGAATAGCTATTCTACTGAGAAAATCTACTACTGAAAGTAGTCGGTGTAGAATAGCTATTCTACATACGTGGTGTAGAATAGCGCTCACATATGTGTATATATATATATATATAAATGCTATCATACACAATGGGTGTAGAATAACTATTATACTGAGAAATCTACTACTGAGAAAAAAGTAGTACTCAATTGTTATTCCACTGAAAAAATCTACTACTGAAAGTAGTCGGTGTATGTAGAATAGCTATTCTACACACATGGTGTATAATAACGCTTCCGTATATATTGTGGCGCGGTAGAGTCTGCCCGCTATCCAGTAGAAAAATCTTTACAAAAACTACCACTAGTTTCTATATTAAAACTAATTTATATAGTTCGATGAAAAACCTATTATATATATATAAAGGTGTTTTTGAAACAAACAAAACATGGGAAATTCATGTAACCATCTTAAATATTCAAAATATATTGATGTTCGGAGCTAGTTTGCTTAAAGTTCAATTAATTGAAGAGGCTAGCTAGTTGGAGGCAATATATATATATATATACATATATACGGGAACGATATTCTACACTATGGGTGTAAATGCTATTCTACACCGATCATCCCAATCGTGCCCACCCCCCACTCAATCTCAACCCCTCCATTCCACGTCGGTGTAGAATAACATTTGTATATATATATATATATATATATATATATATATATATATATATATATGTGTCATGTTGGTTTTTATAACCCGGCTAGCTTTCAAAAGGTGGTATTTGTTCTTATCTAGCTAAGTGAACGTAGTACACGTATTAATTATTTACATGTGGCCTGGCCAACCTAAACAATTTTAAAGACATTATTCCAGTCAATAATACAGGATCTAGTTTAGCTACGTACGCACGCGATCAAGAGGGCATTATTAATTACTCCCTCTTTCCCATTATCTCCATCATCTAAGCATTTTTCAGATTTCTCACAATCTACATCATCTAATAGTTGAGTCATTAAAGTAGCACATCGTATTATATGCGAATTAATTTAGAGTCCACATGCATGACTTTGACTTCCGCTTTTGTTTCTTCTTTTACTAGTACTCCACATGGCCACATGTACAAGCAGGTTGAGAGTGCGGAAAAACAAAGCAACAAACACAACATACAAAGAGAATTTAAGGTCCATATCTCTCGCCTTGGTCATCGTGTCAAGTTGTTAGGGCATCTCCAATGCAATGACTAGGATGGTTTCTATAGCATTAAATAACAGTCCACATAAGCAAAAATCTGATGTGGCATGAGAGTTAATGAGGAAAGAGGAGAAAAGTTGAGGAAATAGTTTCTCATGCAAGAAATGGTTTCTATAGATGGGGCCCACTTATTTATGATTGGGCAAAAGAAGGAAAAATAAATAGAGACAAGAAACCATGCATTGTGAGAGTGAGTTTCTACGAGTAGTTTCTTAGTGACATGGCATGTATAGAAACTACTAGATGGTTTCTTGGTTGGGAATGCCCTTAGATGATGGAAATAATGGGAAGGAGGAAGTATTTGGAACAAAGCCATGCTAGCTGCAGAGAGGGCTAGCTAGCTCAGTGCAATTTGGCTAGCTAATAGAAAGGAATAATGAGATCCTTAAGGACAACATACACACTGCACAGATCAAGTGGCCTTAACTGTTGGAGACATCAAAGAAAGAGCTGTGTCCAGGTGGACGTACTCTAGCTAGCTAGCTAGCTATCACTTGTACCTTTTCTTCTCTAGTTAACTAAGAGCTCGTTTGTTTCAGTTCGTAGCAGCTAGAAATTCTCAATTCTCATAATCTAGCTAGTCTGAGGGTCTGTTTGGTTCATTTAGGGACTAAACTAAACTTTAGTCTCCTCTTTTTATAGGACTAAACTTTAGTCCCTTACTGTTTGGTTCTAAGGACTAAAGGACTAAAAGAGAATGAGGGATGAGAGGTAAGTAGTACTTTTAGTCCCTTTTAGCAAGCTTTTGGGAATTAAAGGGCTAAAGTTTAGGGACTAAACTTTAGCAACCCCAAACCAAACACCCCTGAGTAGTTAGTCTGAGTAGCTGGTGTTTTCCGGTTTCTGGATTCTAGTTAATTTCCAGATTCTGCAGTTATTAATTCTCATAATATGAGTTTAGAATCCGTACCGTTTATTTTCGCATCAGATTTTAGCCGCAGTTCGTTGAAACAAACAGGACACTAAGCTAGCTAGCTGCTTTTAAGTTCCTTCAAGTCAGTCGCCATAATTTGGTCTGAAACTTCATCAGGTTCTTGTTGTCTTGGTCCCGTTAGTTGTTATGTACGTGTGCTGTCCCCTTAATTTGTTGTTCGATCTGATGATCACTGTGGTCGAACCGAGATCAAATCTTTTCTAATCGTACGAACTCTTCTTAATTAAAATATGAAGCTATCACGAAAAAAATCTGATGTAATAAAAAAATTAAAGAAAAAAGAATAAAAATAAAGAAATCATATTTAAAATAAAACACCATAATGTCATCACAATATATTCAATACAGAAATTGAAAGAGATTAGATTGAGAGGTGAAGAGAGAAATATAGAGAGGGCCAGGATATAAAAAATTCACCGTGAGCCCACGATAAGAAATCAGGGTTAAAAAATATAGTTTTACACACTACTATTGCTAACAGCGGTGGCGGTGCGCTGATCCTCATCTGCCCGCCACTACTGTTAGCAATAGTAGTGGCGGGCAGATGAGGTAAGCGCGCCCGCCACTGCTGTTGACACAGCGGTGCCCGTCACTGCTGTTGACACAGCGGTGCCCGCCACTGCTAACCAGGGATAGCAGTGGCGTTAGAGCAGTGGCGGACTGGATGCCCGCCACTACAGGTTGGATTTGCCCGCCGCTACAGTATCACTTTGTAGTAGTGACAAATAGTAATGTACGTCTAGAATATTAGAATCTAAGAAAAGAAACTATGAATTAAAACTGCTCTAATATAAGAATTAATTGCGTATTATCATCTGAGAGAAAAAAAGACTAAAAACATAATTAAAACACACACTACGGTCGATTGGATGAGTGAGTGATATATGTGATTGGATAAATATTCCTTGTTGGGATATTGTCGGGAATACAAGATGCTGCGGTGGATACGTGGGCGATCGACAAGTGTTCTTCGTCGGCGCTCGCCAAAAAAAAAAGACGGAGCTGAGCTGGCGCGGCGATGCCCTAACTGGATGGGCATCATGCATGCAGCATATGGATCGTGCCATTTTCCAACGTACGCTTAAAAAAGTCATCTCTATCGATCTCTTGACAAATTAAACTATTAATTCTCCAAATGATCCCGGTTTTAGTAAAATAAAATAGTAGAATTCATGGTCACGAGACTTCTTGCCTTGCATTGTCCTGGTCCGCGCGAAGGGTTTGTTAAAATTAAATGCTTACAGATTCTGTATTTTGGATGATAAATTACAACAATAGGTTTTAATATAACTTGTACGTTAATTAGGTATAGTTAAGGCGACCGACGACGACATTTTCGTGATTTAATTAGTACAGCTATTCTAATTAAAGAAAATTAATGCGCAATGCCATGGAATATAATTGTTCTTATTCAGTTTTATTATATAATTGTTCCTAAGTGCTCCTTACCTCATGCAGCACGTACAAAAGTTTGACGATTGCATGCATCATGCATGATGAGCTGAGCTAGCACACTGCACGATTGCTTGCATAGTGAAATGGCCGACTGATGAGCCGATCGAGTTAAGAGGAGGGCCATGCCGGCCGGCCGACAAGCATGTCCATAGCACTATTGTCTATTTACGAGGTATTTGATTCTATAGATTAAAGTTTAGTTCGTGTCACATCGTATGTCTATTTATGAGATGTTTGATTCTAAAGTTTAGTTGGTGTCATAGTCTATGTTTAGACATCAATTTAAAGGATTAAACTTAAACTGATTATAAAAATAATTGCAGAATCGGAGAATTATTCGCGAGACAAATTTATTAAGCCTAATTAATCTATAATTAGTAAATGTTTACTGTAGCATTACATCGTCAAATCATGGTGTAATTAGACTCATTAGATTCGTCTCGCGAATAATCCACCAATTATGAACGAGTTTTGTAAATAGTCTACATTTAATACTCCAAAATAGTATCTAAACATTCGATGTGGCGGGACTAAATTTTGGACTAAAGAAACAAACACCCTTACTCCCTCCGCTGTACAAATAATAGTCGTTTTGATTTTTATTGAGAGTGTACAAATATTAGTCATCCCGTCAATCGAAGCATTGCTACCAAATGAGATGTGGCCATCGGGAGTTGTACTTGGGTGGCACTACTAAAATCTAGTCTCCATAACCAATTGAGACAATCCTTGTAACTTTATTTAATATCACCTTGGTATGTATAATTTTATCTAAACGACTAATATTTATACACCAGAGAGAGTAGTTAATTAGGCGATAGGACAGGATATATTAGCTTTAGTTTAATTTGTCCACTCCAGAAAAAGAAACGTAATAACTAGCAGCTAGCTACCAATATAGCTTGCATTGCCATATGTGTTGGCTTTTAATTCCTAGCCATTCTTTCACATGCATGAAACATAAATACTCATCGTCTTTTGGATTGTTCTTGGATATGTACCATCTCGAGATCTCGTGTCAAATTAACGGGGCCAAAATGAGAGGACGAGCTGAGCTAGCATGAATCATGCGTGCATGCATGGAATTGAACAATACATAATTATTACATATAATCTATGCTAGCTATGCTACCGAGATCAGGGTTCACCGAATGTTGTAAGCACTCGGTAAAGCCAAAATTATACTCGACAAAATGTTCATGAGTGTTGTACTCGATGAACCCGCTATCAATGAATAGGAGGTTCAATGGGTGTTTTTTTATCGGATACTTGGAAAATAAATTTATTGAGTGTTAAATTTAGCACTTGACAAGAAATATGTCTAACTGTGTGCACAACAACGTGATGGACTAGTTTGGCGGGTGCCGAAATTTGGTACTCGACAAACAACAAAACTAAAAATAAAAAGGTGTGGTAGGGCGTGACGAGACACGGCGCGGCGTGGGGATCGGAGGCAGTGCACAACGAATGGTGGTAAGGCACAACATCAAGATAGAGCGCAGTGAGCAGAGGTAGGACAAAATAACCGGTGATGGGGTGGTGATGAGGGATGGGGCACGACAATAGGGTGGCGACGGAATAACGATGGGAGGAGGCGCGAAGGTAGGGCGCCGATGCGTGTGGAGGATGTGTGGACATGGGCCATGGTGTCAACATGGAGGGCCACGGTGGAGAGGCACGGTGCCGATAGCAGAGACGGTAGGGGAGGCTGGGAGAGGTCTATGGGGAGGGAGGAGGGGCCGAGAGGTTGTTGTGCAGATTTAAAGGCAGGATCAAAAAATGGTCGTAAGTTTCAAAATATTTTGCGTCAAATGAAAAATTTTTGGTGCTAGCTATGAAAGATGCAAAAATTTTGTTTGCCATGCATTTGTACTCAGCAAATATTTTTTTTTGTTGAGTGTCCGTTGGTGTCATTTTTGGTCACACGCGTGGCCTAGGAGGCCTTCTTAACTTTAGTATAGGTCCTAAAATCTTAGAAAAAGGTGGTTCTGAGCGTGCCAATCAGTTTGACCCTGCAAATGATAAGGAAGGAAAGGAATAACGTTAGTAGCAAAGCTGATAACCATGATGACATAAAAAAGAAACATAGATAGTGTCGTCAATCGGCTGTCGAGCCGATGACCATGGGCAGGTTACGGAATCGATAATACCATCGACCGATAGGACAGACATCCCGAGCAAAAAAGCCGTTGAATACCCTCCGATGAAAATAAGATGAAGCGCAGAATTGAAGATAACCTGTTGGCTTGTACTCTGGCGGAAACTAAATCTAGAAAACCAAATAATACATCCATATTATCGAATCACAATAACAACAAGATTGGACTTAACCAAGGCAGTTACTAAATCACGATCAATCGACAATACTTCAACATATCGGGCATGCTTTATTCAGATGAATGGTGCACTGCATAAATTAGATACAATAGAGAGAGATGTCGGACTCAACCGATGAAGCCTCAAACTACAATATCTAACTCACATCAATCTAAGATATTTTAACGATGCAACCTTAGACCTTGCAATCACATGAGATAAACCAGCGACCATACTGACCGAGCTGATGCCTCAAGAGATCGATACAATGCAGCCTTGAAGAACATCGATCCAACCGATACGACCATCGGGGTGGCGGGACTTACCTATTCACCGGAGATCTAAGCGATGCAACCCAACTCCTAGTGCCATGTCCTGTCGAGATTAACCTTGGAAAGCTAAGGGCGGCGATTTGCCGAGAGTAGTTTGTGGTTTTGATTTTTTCTTTCTTCTAATCTAACTAATAATTACATATTTATAGTCTGGAGACTTGCTGTCCGTTACGATAACCATAACCGATTCCGGATTTGTATCTATCTTCCTTCATCCCTATCGGCTTCCTTCATATCCGGCCACATATAACCACCTAAACAGACTTCTTTGACCAATCTTTGACCGGGCTCCTTTTACTTATGTTGACCATATGACATTCCTGATGGGTCTGGGCTTTTACCAAATCTTGGTGTCAACACATGCCCCTTAGTTTTGGAGCATAAGTATTACTTAATAATTCAAAATTATCGGTCATTAAAGCCCTCTACACCGCGATATTTCAAAAGTCACATCCATATTTTACTAATAGCCGAAAACTCTTCAACTCCCGATGCCTTTTGTAGTATATATTTGGATTACTACCTTGTATCAATTATTCATTTTCTGCCTCGCCTTTTCTTCTTCGGCCATGAATGACTGTGATGGAAGTTGCTTGGTTTGATGCATCTACTCTCTCTCTATGGCGGCGTCGGACCAGGATTCATCCCGCACAGTCTAGCAATGACATCCCTAAATAGAATCGCCGAAGATTTTTCTCCTCCAGTCTTGGATTTGCAAACGTTTTAGTGTTTCAAAAATCGTACACATGATTATACCTTTTGCCGAACGTTGAAGACGGTCCCACCAAATACGTCGGGATAGGCTGACCCAGCTGCCGAGGATTTTCTCTTTGCTCTATAAATATCTGCTGGCTTTCTCCCTCTCCCTTTTATTCTTTCGACATTCACAACATACTCCCAGTCTTCTAGCCTCCGCGCTCGTCGCCATCTTCAGCAACCGCACTTCACCGTCTCGCTCCTTTTCCTTGATCTAGATCCAGCATTCCCTGATGGCATCTACCACATCTGTCCCTTAGGTAAGTTTTAGTTTTTCCCCTTTTTCTTCCATTGTTCTTCGATGTTCTTGGTTCTTCCGCTGCGTGTTTTCTCACCGCCCTTATTTTCTTTTTCTTCTCTGTAGAATTTTAAGAACCGGATCTTCATTCCCATCGCCAATCACCCTTCTTGCTATTTCTTGGGCCCGATGGGTGATATCGACCCCACCGACTTCATCAATACCTAGATACAAAGGATCCCCTTTAAAAACTCAAAAATGCTTCTTTCCGATTTGACCCGAAGCTTTATGGTTTTCCCTTCTCCACTTCCTGGCTATCGTAATTGGTACTTTTAGGTCACTGCGTCAGAACGTGCTTCTTGGGAATAGACTGGTATAACGCACTGCATCGACCTATCCCTTGCTTCTCCTTATAAAAATGAGCCAATGCTAGCCGCTTTCTGCTACTTTTGGTCTAATGCATTAAACGCATTCCTTTTTGGTCATGGGCCGATGAGTCCCACTCTCCTTGATGTTACTGTCTTGACCTCTCTTGATATTACCGCCAATGTTGATCCCTTACTTTTGCGTTGCAAGACTTCTCACCATATCGACGTCAAATCTAGTAGTGGTTAGGGGAAGTATATTGTGACCCATAATAAGCAAACTGACATTGTTAGCCAGCGTGAACATATCGCCTTTCTTAACATCTAGCTTGAGAGGTTTCTTTTCTATGGTTCTACCCTTGGGCACACTTGTCATCTTCAGTTTTTAGCGGAGCAATTAGCTGCCAATGTCAAATCCCTCTTGGTCCATACCTCCTTGGATCCCTTTACCATCTTCTCCACCAGGTATCGGACCGATTATCGGCCGGGGATGTAGTGAGCCACTTTGCGGTCCTTGGTGGTTTCTCCAGCTCTGGCTGAATGTATATACAACCAAAATCTATTCTAGCCCTTCTTTTGACCTTCTCCGCTTTCCTTCTGACTACTATGAATCTGCCCCACCGACCACCCATCGATGTCTACCTTTGGGCGAAGCCTCTGCCTGTCGACTGGGGGCAAAAATGTCCACCGACATCCTAGCTCGTTGGTTCAAGGCATTCTACTGTAGTTTCATCACTGACTACATAGTCTGGTATGCTTATGAATCTTTAGTAGATTATGAATACTCGCATCGGCTGTCGTTGGCTGATGTGTTGGCTGATCTAGAGAGCGAGGCCATCTTCATCGCTAGTATCTCTCCTTGACTCCTTCTGATCAATTTCACTATTGGTCCTACTCACAAGCCATCTTACGAATTCTACCATCCCACGGTTCGTGCCCGACAACTTGGTTTCGGCCAACTACCAATCAGTCTTTTCTTTGTCGGCTGAATCTAGGTCTATGGTGAAGTAACAAGCTCTCTAGAGTTCCTGATATGACACAATGTCCCGATGTTCATGATGTAGGATCAATCACCATATAATTAGCCGTAGAATAGTCAGATAACTTGCTGCAAGCAGCGATAACTAGTGCAACCTAGCAAATAAAACTCAAAACCAACCACCATCTTGAACCGGCAACCTGAATCGAGGATTCGCCCAACCACGCTCTCAAGAACCAACCAACACAGCCTACAATCAGTCAAGGAGAAACCTTGAAGGGAGTTGGTTCACCAATTGGGAGTGGATGAAGCCGCCGCTTCTGTAATCCCACGAAGGAAATCATAAGAGCAAAGGGGTAGAGATTTCTCTCAAGTTTGTTAGCACTCGGCTAAACAAAGGGGTTCTGTTTATCAATTCTCAGAAGTGTCCTCTTGCTCAAGAGTACATGGATATTTATACTAGGAACAACCCTCCTAGATAGGTATGAAAGCAAAATGGAGATGAACTGATAAACCATGTGAAAGGTCTCCTCGGAACAATTTTTCTCGAGTGGTTCCCGAGTGGTTCTGCCTAGATATTTCTCTTCTGCGCATTCTTTAATGTTTTGGTCATATATCGATCTTGGGAAGTTTAAATGACATGCCATTGATTGTGTTGGAATCATGACTTAATTATCTTTCACACCATATGCATTATGTGGCACTAAATATTGTACATTAATGCAGTTTTGAATGGAAAGTTGAATGTTTAACTGGCTATCAATCTTCTGACCAATCTTCACTAATATGATCGTATCTCAATAATGGAAATTCCAAACTGGTCATACCTGGTGGCATTGAAAACTAGACTTGATAAGCTTTCCAAAAGTGCTCATTCACCTCAATATATTATAGGAATCAAAAGTTATGTGATTCACGAAGTATGGTCTTCCTTGTAGTCATCGCCTTGCATGTTCTTGTACTCTTCTTGGGTGAACTTGAGTAATAACAATGTGCATGACTTAGAAAGTATATAATTATCATTAATATTAAATTGATCTTCATAAAGTAGCGCATTCACCTCTTGTTGTAGCTTCTTTTCTCGACTACGTGTGATCAGGCCATTAAAGGCTTGGGCCGGTGTCGAAGTAGGTGATACTTGAGATGGTGTTACTTGTTTTGGGGGTTGTAACATGTTGGTTGCCAGGCAGTGGTCATATCATCCTCCCCCTCTTGAAAAAGATTTGTTCTCGACTCTAAGGTGTCTTCGCTTATGAATGGAAATAAATCAGCAACATTGAAGGTCGTACTCACACAATAACTTTCTAGAAGATTTATCTTGTACGCATTATCATTGATCTTTGCAAGAACACGTATTGGTCCATCACCATGCGATTCATTCGTAGGAGTAGGCCAATCCTTGATGACTTTCACCTTTGACTCATCCACTTCTATTCATTTTCCTGAAACAACAAAGCCAAGAAATACAACATGATATGTGCAAAAACTTCACTTCCCAAGATTAGCAAATAATTTCTCCTTTCTAAGCTCATCCAAGACTTGTTGAATGTGTTTTACATGCTCTTCAAAAGATTTGCTATAAATCAGAATATCATCAAAATAGACAACAACAAATTTCCTAATGAAAGCTTACAGGACATGGTTCATCAATCTCATGAATGTATATGAGCATTAGTCAAACCAAAAGGCATAACTAACTATTCATACAAACCAAAATTAGTTTGAATGCAATTTTCCATTCATCTCCTGCTTTCATTCTAATTTGATGGTAACCACTTCTCAAGTCAATCTAACCGTGGAATAGGATGACAATAGCGAATAGTGATATTGTTTATAGCTCTACAATCAACACACATCCTCCAAGAACCATCTTTCTTTGGCACTAATATCACAGGTATAGTGCAAAGACTTAAGCTTTCATGAACAAAACCTTTATCAAGAAGTCCTTGTACTTGCCTTTGTATTTATTTTGTTTCTTCAAGATTGGTGCGGTATGGTGGTCGGTTAGGGAGTGTAGCCCCTGGAATGAGATCAATTTGATGCTCAATTCCACACATGGGAGGTAGACCGACTGGTGTTTCTTCTTAGAAAATGTCTTCATAGTCCTGTAAAAGATGAGACACAACACTAGGAAGAAAGGTGATATCGTTAAGTGAAAATAAAACGTCTTTGCACATAAGTACAAAGAGCACTTGATCTAGGTTATTCCTCACTTCTCTTAGCTTAGATTGTGTGGCTAACATCACTAGATGTTCTTCCTCTCCTTTCTTTTATCTCTCAAATTTGGCTTATAGCATTGACTCTCCGAATTGTGGATGGAACTCAATTTCTTTTGTTCTTCTCCTCTTTGACTTGCCGGACTAATTTCAGATTTCTTTTGTAAGTGCTCGGCCATGATTTGTTGAGGTGTCATAGGCTTGAGTACAAAAATTTTCCCCTTTAAATCTAGTGTATACTGGTTTGTTCTCCCACAATGCTGAGTATCTCGATCATATTGCCAAGGTATTCCAAGCAGCATTTGACACACTAACATCGGTGTCACATCACACTCCACTGTGTCAATATATTCACCAATTTTGAATGGAATCTTTACTTTATATCCAATCTTAATATCTCCTGAGTCATTCAACCATTGGACATGATATGGATGAGGGTGTCGTTGTAGCTTCAAACCAAGTTTGTCAACCATCTCCCGACTGGCAAGATTATGGCAGCTCCCGCCATCAATGATCACCTTCACAACTTTGTCTTACACTCTAACTCGGGTTTGAAAAAGATTATGTCTATGTCCATCTTCAGCTTCCTTCTCTTGAACATTCAAAATTTGAGTCACCACAAGAGCAACACCTTGATCAAATTCACATCTAGCATGTTCCTCATCTTCATGGGCTTCGTTTTCATATTCTTTCTCAACTTCCTCTTCACTAGCTGATTCATATTCCCCATTGCCATTCACAATAATCACATGGTTATTTGGACAATTTCTTCTTATGTGCCCATGACCTCCACACTTGAAGCATTGAATCCCACTACTCTTGATGGTAGAACCCACAGACGTAGTGGTGGATTCTGATGGTTTAGAGCTCATGCTTGGGGAAGCATTCTTCTCTTTAACATCCGCACATTAGAACTATAAATCCCTAGATTATCTCAATCCATCTCTCATGTACTATAAAGCCCAAGAACTTGTCCGCCGATACAACAAAATCGCACTTCTCTGGGTTCATCTCCAGTCCATACTTCCTGGCCCTTTATAGCACTTGACGTAGATCGTCTACATGGTTTTGAGTGTCACTTGATTTCACCATGATGTCATCTATGTATATTTCCACCAATAGGCCGATTAGATCATGAAAGATATAATTCATGGCTCTTTGGTAAGTAGCTCCGACATTCTTCAAGTCGAAGGTCATCACCACCCACTCGTAAAGTCCGATGGCACTTGGACACCGGAAATCCATTTTGTGGATGTCCTCGTTGCCATGAAGATCTGATTGTACCATGCATTCCCATCTATGAAACTGATGATCTTGTAACCCGATGTGGCATCTACTAATAAGTATGCGATCGACATTGGGTACTCGTATTTTAGGGTCGCCTTGTTTAGATCTCTGAAATCGACGCATATCCTGAGCTTCCCACTTTTCTTCCATACGGTCACGATATTTGATACCCATTCTGCAAATCGGCATGGCCTTATGAATCATTCATCATACAATCTTGTTACGTCAGCCTTGATATCTGGATATATCTCTGCCTTGAATTGCTGAGGAGACTACTTGAATGGCTGATACCACTGCTTTATCGAGAGTCAATGTTCTATGATCGATTGGCTTAAACCTAGCATCTTATGATATTTCCACGCAAAACAAGCCTAATATTCTTTTAATAATGCAATTAATTCACTTTTTATTTCATCAAGAAGTTGAGCACTTAGAAAGGTTGGCATCGGTCTATCGTCGGGTCCGATGTCTACCTCCTATAGCTCATTAGTTGCGGTGAAGCCCTGACCGAGTTTATCCTTTGCTTCATCGATTGTACCTTCACAAAGTGAGCATGGTCTGTACATTGTTAACTGGTTTGACTTCATTGCTTGACACCTCGAGAAATTCACTGTCCTAGGCTTTGCCTGATAAGCAATCAACCCCTTCCATTTCCTACACCGATAAATCGACTATTGACACGTTAACCGATTTATCAGCAGGGATGATTTCCACTTGATCGTCGATCCACTGTACGAGACTTTGATGCATTGTCGACGGGACGCAGCAATTTGCATGAATCCAATCACGCTCCAACAATAGGTTGTAGGACTCTTTTACTTTTATGATGAAGAATGTGGTCGGCATTGTTTTACTCCTAACTATCAGTTTTGCATTAAGCACCCCAATCATTTTCGACGAGTTACTGCTGAAGTCCCTCAACACCATATTGGTTTTAATGAGATTGAGAAACCAAGAGTTGGTTTCGGAGCTTGTGATGAGTGATTGACAATATTTACCCTCTGTTTCGAAGAGGTTCGGAGGTTGGTTCTCCGAAGGTGTTTGGAGGGTGTTTCACTGAAGGGTTCGGTGGGTTTGGTTGCTGCAGCTGTTGCAGTAGAGTGTGCCTGTCGGAGGGGGTCCGACAGTACACGATGACTGTGTCTATACCGAAGGTCTCGGTACTTTGGGCGGTACACCGGAGTGTGTGCCGAAGGTTGCTTACCTGGAGAGGTCTCCGGAGTACTGGATACACTTGTATGCTTGTCTGTGGTGCACAGGGGACCTCGGAGGCGATGGACGGTTCATAGCAGGTGAACCTGGGTCAAGCGGGAGGCTTGATGCCAGTGGAGCGGGGAGCTCCATCACGAAGGCTGCGAAGGGGTCTAGGTCGGACCTCGGGTCGAGGTGCACCAGGAGAAGGCAGTAAGTGTGGAGCGTGGCTCCGGGTGAAGGTACTCCGAGACAAAAGTCCTCAGAGGCGAGGCACTTCGAAGGGTACTCCGGATGGAGTGACTTCGGAGTATGGTGGATCAAGTCCTCAACTGAGGCAAAGGTTTCGAAGTGTGCTCCGGAGGGAGACACTCGAAGGTACTCGACGAAGGTCTCAGAAGTCGAGGTGCATCGAAGGCATGGTTCGGGTGAGGCTCGTCGAGGAGTGTGCTCGGGGAGAGACACTGCGACGATGTGCTCATGGAATGCTTCATGCGGAGGCCTTGGACGAAGGAGGGACTTCGAAGGGTGATACTCCGAAGGTGGGGCTTCGGAGTGAGGAAGGCTTCGGAGCAAGGCTGGCTTCGGAGTGAAGGATGACTTGTGGTACTTCGGCCTTGCATGGCTTCGGTACACGGACTGACGGAGTTCGAGCTGGAAGAAGTTGCGATGCCGTGGTGGTCCACTCTGAAGGTGTTGGTGCGAAGGCCCAAGGGCTTTGACGGTTTCAGCTCAAAACCGTCACTGTATCGAAGGCTGACTTCGGTGAAGCGAAGGCCATCAGGCTCAAGGCTTCTCACCAAAGCTACCGCACTCCTCGCGTGCGAAGGGGGGCTTCAGAAGAATCCAAGGCTGTAAAGGCTGATAGTGTCTGCTCTGCAAAAAGCTAACGTTGTCCCCTCTGCAAAGCTGACAGAGAAGCCTCCAAATAAAGTTGACTACCTTTTGTACCCCTCAGTTCTGATGAGACAAAACCATTGTAAACCCTAGGGGTAAAGTAGTCAATTCACTTGGGTGAATAGTGGCTATAAATAGTGGGGCTGGGTAGGTAACATTTAACACTTTGAGCATTCACTATTGAGCTCCTGTACTAGCCACCAACTACTTTGTATTCATCCAGTGAGTTCATTTATTGTGTTCCTTGTTCAAGCAGCGAAGCCCTGCTTCTGTGTTCATTTTATGCTTGAGCTTGTTTGCATACCTCGCTGCATACTTCGATCGTGTGTGTGTCATTTGGTTTGACTTGTGCACCGAAGCTTATTTGGGCGAAGTGTGTTTGTGCGAAGTGTGCTTTTCAGTGTGTGTTCGCTCTGTGTAACTGGAGGCTAGTCCTCGCCAATTACTAGCGAAGCACTGATCAAAGCTCGTTTTTCTTCCTGTGTCGAAGCCCTTAGCGAAGTCTGTTTTGTGTGCATTTTGATCTTCGAAGTATGAAGCCCAGCACCAGTTGCCGTCGCTAAGTCTTTGGTCGAAGTCCTCAGAGGGTATTCCACTCTTGCGAAGGGTGAAATGAGAAGCCTGCTCGAAGCACCCTGTGTGCGGAGCCTGCACTGACTTAGCAGAGTCGATTTTTCCGGATTGTGAGTGGAGCGAAGTCTTCTTGGCTTCGAACTTTTGCTCCTTGCGAAGCCTGTGTTCGGAGCAGTCAAATACCTCCGAACTAGAACTCCGAAGGGTGTGTTCGAAGCCTGTTCCGCAGAAGACAGAATTAAAACTGAAGGCTATTTTTAGTCTGAAATTTTAAAATCTCCCATTCACCCCCCCTCTGGTCGTCGTTTCTGGTCCAACAATTGGTATCAGAGCAGGTTAAGATCACCAGTTGACCTTAACCGGTTTTGTGATCTGTTAGCGACATGGACAGAGTTAGTAAAATTCCTCTGTTCGATGGGACTGACTTTGCATACTGGAAGGTGCGCATGGAGGCTTACTTGCTAAGCCAAGGAAATGCAATTTGGGAGATTGTGGACTCACAATACTCCATCCCTGATACTCGCACCTCTCAAACAGAGAAAGATCAGTATAATGCCAACTCCAAGGCTAGGAATATACTGTTCATTGGTTTGAGCCGGAGTGAGTTTGATAGGGTGCAGCACCTTAGGACAGCTAGGGAAATTTGGACCACTCTCACTATTTTTCATGAGGGCTCTACACAGATCAAGGCAAAGCGCCAAAGCACATACAATCAACAGTAACAGCTGTTTGTGCAGGCACCTGGTGAATCTATAGATGCCATGTTTTCTCGTTTTGATGCGATAGTGAGTAACTTGCGGTCCAACGGGACGCTTGCTTACAATGATCATGATAGGGCTATCAAGCTTCTCTATGCTCTTGATCGTAGCATATGGGAAGTGAAGATATCCAGCATTGAGGAGTCCGCAGGTTATGACACATTGACCTGTGATGAGCTCTTCAGCAAGCTGAAGTCCACAGAGATTGCCAAGACATCTCTTGCAGTGCACAGGAACTCCTTGCCACAGCCGTTGGCATTGGTTTCTAGCACTAGCCGTGGCGCCACTGCAGAACCAAGCACATCTAGTACTTGTGTTCTTGCAGATGGTTTTGCTTTGTCCTCCCTGGTCTCCTTCACTAAGGAGCAGGTGGATACTCTGAATGATGATGAGATTGCTCTCATTGCCAGAAGATTCACCTGCTTTCATCATGAGAGACGAGATCAGAGGCCAACTGCCCTAAGCTCAAGAAGAGAGATGAGAGTGAGCGCCCTAAATACCATAAAAAGGAGAGGAAGCCTTTTGTGAAGGGCAAGCGCGGCAAGGTGGCTAAGAGAGTAACCAAAGCCGCTTCCAGAGCATTTGTTGCTGCTCTCAGTGACATCGACACTTCCTCAACTGAGGAGTCGAGCTCTGAGGAGGAGGAGTCCCCAAGGAAGGAGTGCAAGAAGGACAAGAAGGGACGAGACTTCACCGGCCTTTGCTTCATGGCCGACAGCGACCACAGCGGCGATGAGCATGACTCATCCGAGGTACCACTATCCTCTGACCAGCTTTTAATTAAACTAGATGAGCTGAATGAAGTAGTTCTTGGTCAGGATAGATTACTTGTGCAAGCCGCTAGAGAAAGAAAAGACCTTAGACTTAGGCTAGAATCTGTTTCTACTGATTATGCCATGCTTAAGTCTAATGTCAACGATGCTGAATGTGAATCTTGTACTGTTGTCATGGGTGAGCTTGCTCAGTTGCGCTCTGTACATGCTCAAACTCTATCTGAGCTTGAGACTGCACAGAAGCAGCTTTTGGTGGTGGATTCTAGACCTCATGATATTATTGAATGCATGAACTGTTCTTTATTACGCAAGAGCATTAATTTACGTGATAAACATGTTCATGATTTAGAGGCTAGATTGGAGAGTGCCGGTAGTTCTAAGGATGTGCAGCCTGTTTGTGACACGTGCATTACCCTTAAGGACCAGCTAGGCACTGTTAGAGAGCGAGCTGAAAACCTTATGACCGAGAATGAGTACTTTCTTTCCGTGGTTAACAAATGCACTGAGGGAAAGGGTAGTATGGATTTGCTATTGGCCAAGACCAAGATGTGTGCTGACAGAGCAGGGTTAGCTCTAGGTTTGGGTTTTGAGAGGATTCCTTCAGATAGCAAGATCAAAACTGTTTTTACCTCTCCCACTACCCTAGAGAAAGAAAGAGCTTTGTTAGACACTCCATCAGCCAAAGAGCCTACCCGAACTCAAAAGAAAAGCACTCCTCCTGCCAAGAAAATCCCTCCCTAGAAAACCACTCAGTAGAAGCCCAAGGAGCCTGTGAGAGTTGCTCCTAAGACCCATGAGAGTGCCCCTAGGAGAGTTTTTCATTGTTCCTATTGTCAGCGGGCGGGTCATTTGGTTGGGTTCTGTTTTCGTCGCATCAAGGATGAGCGACGCTCTCAGGCGATGAGTTACCAGGACATGCATTACCCATCTTTAGGTATGCATGAGTCTGAGTTGTACTATCATCCTGTCTTTGAGGCTCCTCGTGCTTCTCGGAGAGGTTTTGCTCCTCGAGGTGTTCACCATGTTCCATATGGTGGTAGACCCCGGGCGAGTAGCTTTGTACCTCGTCAGAGTAGGAGACCTCGTCATGTTGTTCGATCACATCATGTAGGTAGACCTCACACTTTGCATCATTCCGATTATCATGTGCGTAGACAGCCTACTTTTACTGTGCCTACTACTCGTATCACTCAGTGCTGGATGCCTCGTCATATTTTCACTCACCCCAGCACTGAACGATCGAGATTTTCTTATCATGTGTAGTCGGCAGATCGAGGCTTGGAGGGCACGTGGATCATGGTCTCCGGTTGTTCGCGCCATATGACCGGAGCTGCAGCATGGTTCTCCAGCCTCACCACAACCAAGCAAAGGGAACATATCACCTTCGGGAACAATCGAAGGAGTAGAGTGAAAGGTAAAGGTGTGGTAAGAATTAACTCGAATTTCACTCTCAAAGATGTTGCTTTGGTTGAAAACCTGGGATACAATTTGCTTTCTGTATCTCAGTTGCTTGATGAGGGCTTCGAAGTGTGATTCCATCGCGATACTTCGCAAGTGCTCAATTTTGATGGCGTTGTTGTTTGTAAGATCTTTAGAGTTGGGAGAGTTTTTGGAGCTGATTTTTCTGAGTCATCTGGTTCTTCTCATTTTCTTGTTGCACATTCTACTTCTGAGCTTTGGAAGTGACATAGGAGACTAGGGCATATGAGCTTTGAGTTGTTCGCTCGTCTGAGTGCCCTAGGTCTGATCCGAGGATTGCCCAAGCTCATGTTTGAGAAGAATTTAGTTTATACTCCTTGTCGACATGGAAAAATGATTGCCGCTTCGCACTCGCCAGTCACCACAGTGATGACTGAACAACCCGGAGAACTTCTCCACATGGACACTGTAGGTCCTTCTCGGGTTAGTTCTTTAGGCGGCAAGTGGTATGTGCTTGTTATTGTCGATGATTTCTCTCGCTACTCTTGGGTCTTCTTTCTTGCCAGCAAGGATGAAGTGTTTTCACACTTTCGGAGCTTGGCTTTGAGACTTTTCACTGAACTCCCTGGTGCATTAAAATTCATTCGAAGTGATAATGGCACTGAGTTCAAGAACAGTCTCTTTGTTGACTTTTGCATGGAGCATGGCATAGAACATCAATTCTCTGCTCCGCGGGTTCCTCAACAGAACGGTGTTGTTGAGAGAAAGAACCGCACTTTGGTTGAGATGGCTAGGACGATGCTCGATGAGCACAGGCCTCCTAGAAAATTCTGGGCTGAGGCCATGAACACTGCATGTTACATCTCAAACCGAATATTCTTGCGCTCAATTTTAAACTTGACATCTTATGAACTACGTTTTTGGGAGACAGCCCAAGGTTACTCATCTTCGATTTTTTGGCTGTCGTTGCTTTATCCTAAAACGTGGTAATTTGGATAAATTTGAGTCACGTTCTTCTGACGGGATCTTTTTGGGTTATACAACACATGGTCATTCTTATCGTGTTTATAATTTGGAGACTAACACTGTCATCGAGTCATGTGATGTGACTTTTGATGAATCAACCCCCTCTGTTAGTTCTGCATTTGAACAGGCAAATGAACACGACATGGAACAGACCATCTTCGAAGAAGATCTCGGAGATTTCGAGGATGAACCCCTACTACCCTCGACATCAACCCCCGAAGCTGACCCCGCTTCTACCACTTCGGCACAAGGTCCCGAAGCAACCACCTCGACATCGGTCATCTTGGACCACTCCAACGCACAAGTTGAGGGGGAGACTGCATCCCGCCGCGAGGCTCCACATCATGTTCAAAGGATGCACCCTCCCGAGCAGATCATTGGTGAGCTTGATCAAAGGGTAACACGTTCTCATGCTCATTTCATTGATTCAGCTTTTGTTGCTTCTTTCGAGCCCTTAGATGTTAGTCATGCATTTCTGATGCTAGTTGGATCAATGCCATGCATGAAGAACTTGAAAATTTTGAGAGAAACCAAGTCTGTTCTTTAATTGATCCTCCACCAAATGTTCATTTCATTGGAACAAAATGGATTTTCAAAAACAAACAAGGGGAGGATGGGACTAGAGTTAGAAACAAGGCTAGACTTGTAGCTCAGGGTTTTTCTCAATTAGAAGGGATTGATTTTACTGAAACTTTTGCACTTGTTGCTCGTCTTGAGGCCATTAGGATTTTGCTTGCCTTTGCGACATCTCGGGGATTCAAACTCTATCAAATGGATGTCAAAAGTGCTTTTCTTAATGGTTCATAGGTGAAGATGTTTATGTAAAACAACCCCCTGGTTTTGAAAACCCCCAAATACCCGCATAAAGTCCTTAAACTTCATAAGGCTCTTTATGGACTCAAGCAGGCCCCTCGGGCATGGTATGACAGGCTTAAGTCTTTTCTGCTTGAGCGGGGGTATTTGATGGAATCTGTTGATAAAACTCTGTTCACTCTCAAGCATGGCAAAGATTTCCTCCTAGTTCATATTTATGTGGATGATATCATCTTTGGTGGCTCTTCTCATGCTTTGGTTGCCGAGTTTGCAGATGCCATGAGCAGGGAGTTCGAGATGTCCATGATGGGTGAACTCACTTATTTCCTTGGTTTGCAAATCAAGCAAAGCAAACAAGATACTTTCGTCCACCAGACGAAGTACACCAAGGACCTGCTCAAGAAGTTCGACATGGCTGATGCGAAGCCACTCGCCACTCCAATGGCTACATCTGTAGCATTAGATCCTGACGAAGATGGAGAAGCCATAGATTAGAAGGAGTTCCGAAGCATGATCGGCTCCCTCCTCTACTTGACTGCTACGAGGCCGGACATACACTTCGATGTGTGTCTGTGCGCTTGTTTTCAGGCTTCACCACGAGCTTCGCACCGCCAAGCGGTAAAACGCATTCTCAGGTATCTCAAACATACCCTCGGATTTGGCATTTGGTATTCAGCATCTTCCTCTTTGTGTCTTCAAGGATATTCCGATGCGGACTTTGCTGGGTGTAGGATTGATAGGAAGAGTACCTCTAGTACTTGTCATTTTCTGGGTACATCTCTGGTGTGCTGGTCTTCCCGCAAACAGTCTAGTGTTGCACAATCGATGGCTGAGGCCGAATATGTTGCTGCAGCTAGCTGTTGCTCTCAGATTTTGTGGATGGTTTCCACTTTGCGGGATTTCGGGTTAGATTATAAGAGTGTTCCACTTTTCTGTGATAACACTAGTGCTATTTGTATTGCAAACAACCCGGTTCAGTATTCCAGAACCAACACATTGATGTGCGATATCATTTTCTCAGAGATCATAATGAGAAGGGTGATATTGAACTTCAATATGTTGATACCCAACACCAGCTAGCCGATATTTTCACAAAACCCCTCGATGCTACTCGTTTTGCCTACTTGCGTGGGGAACTTGGTGTTTGTCACCCTTACGGCATTTTGTGAGGGGGAGCGGTTTTTGATTGACTTGTATATGCTCACTGTGTGTGAAATTGCATTTACATATCTTGCACTTATATGCCTAATGTTAATTCATGAAATTATGACAGATCAGCTCTATTTAATATATCTGAAACATTAATGTGCATGATGTTTTCTTTCCAAACTCAAATCATGCTCACTGCTTAGTCTTGAATCTAGCATGTTTAGGCAGGACTGCTTTAGCTATCTTTTATCTGCTTGATAGCAAGACACTTTTCTTTGGATGCTAAACATTGCAACTTGAAAAATTGTTCTATATATTCATGGCTATTCATAAAGTGCTAAACAATTTGTTCACTTAATAAAAAATCCATGATTTGCATGCTTCAAAGTAAAAAAAAGATCCAGGTGGATTTGTTTGTCGCATTACCCTATTCTAGACTGCTTACCATTGCACATTGGTCTGAACTGGAATATTGTATTGTATGCCAAAATCATTGCCTTAAGCTTCTGATGGCTTTCATGCCTAGGCTTGGCCTGATTGGAAAGTATAAGGTGGACAAACAAATAACCCCTGGCATTATGAAAAGAACAACAAAATTCATTGATCATCAAGTTTGCTTTTAATGCTCCACTTGAACTGGACTTGTCTGTCTAGAGTAGAAATTGCCTAGCTATGGGCAGTCCTTGCTTTTACTTGTCTAGTTACCTTGATTGAGTGGTGATGCTTTTATTTCAAAATGATAAAATCACATGTTGTCATCGTGTTGTTAGAGAATGTTAAATTGAGCTGAGCACATGAAAAAATGGTATTAATGTTGGCATATTTTTGCTCTATATGTCTTTGCAATTCTGCTCCTTTCGAAGTTTTGCATTTTTGAATGCTCCTTGATGCTTGCATTGCCAAAGGGGGAGAAATTTTTGAGTTCTCTGCACCAAGGAAGTAAAATAACTCAGGGGGAGTTTCTATCTTGCAAGATTTGCCGAAGGGGCTTTTACTCTTTAAAAAGGGGGAGGAAAATTCTTTTGTCAAGTGACATGATTTGGCTCGTTTCTGAGTTTTTATGGTCACTTGTGTGCTGAATTGTTTCAAATTTTCTTGAAATTGAATTTGGTTGTCAATGCACTCATCAAAGGGGAGATTGAGAAACCAAGGGTTGGTTTCGGAGCTTGTGATGAGTGATTGACAGTATTTACCCTCTGTTTCGAATAGGTTCGGAGGTTGGTTCTCCGAAGGTGTTCGGAGGGTGTTTCACCAAAGGGTTCGGTGGGTTTGGTTGCTGCAGCTGTTGCAGCAGAGTGTGCCTGTCGGAGGGAGTCCGACAGTACACGATGACTGTGTCTATACCGAAGGTCTCGGTACTTTGGGCGGTACACCAGAGTGTGTGCCGAAGGTTGCTTACCCAGAGAGGTCTCCGGAGTACTGGATACACTTGTCTGCTTGTTTGTGGTGCGCAGGGGACCTCGGAGGCGATGGACGGTTCGTAGCAGGTGAACCTGGGTCAAGCGGGAGGCTTGATGCCAGTGGAGCGGGGAGCTCCATCACGAAGGCTGCGAAGGGGTCTAGGTCGGACCTCGGGTCGAGGTGCACCAGGAGAAGGCAGTAAGTGTGGAGCGTGGCTCCGGGTGAAGGTACTCCGAGACAAAAGTCCTCAGAGGCGAGGCACTTCGAAGGGTACTCCGGATGGAGTGACTTCGGAGTATGGTGGATCAAGTCCTCAACTGAGGCAAAGGTTTCGAAGTGTGCTCCGGAGGGAGACACTCGAAGGTACTCGACGAAGGTCTCAGAAGTCGAGGTGCATCGAAGGCATGGTTCGGGTGAGGCTCGTCGAGGAGTGTGCTCGGGGAGAGACACTGCGACGATGTGCTCATGGAATGCTTCATGCGGAGGCCTTGGATGAAGAAGGGACTTCGAAGGGTGATACTCCGAAGGTGGGGCTTCGGAGTGAGGAATGCTTCGGAGCAAGGCTGGCTTCGGAGTGAAGGATTACTTGTGGTACTTTTGGCCTTGCATGGCTTCGGTACACGGACTGATGGAGTTCGAGCTGGGAGAAGCTGTGAAACCGTGGTGGTCCACTCCGAAGGTGTTGGTGCGAAGGCCTGAGGGCTTTGACGGCTTCGGCTAAAAACTGTCACTGTATCGAAGGCTGACTTCGGTGAAGCGAAGGCCGTCAGGCTCAAGGCTTCTCACCGAAGCTACCGCACTCCTCGCGTGCGAAGAGGGGCTTCAGAAGAATCCAAGGCTATAAAGGCTGACAGTGTCTGCTCTACAAAAAGCTGACGCTGTCCCCTCTGCAAAGCTGACAGAGAAGCCTCCAAATAAAGTTGACTACCTTTTGTACCCCTCAGTTCTGATGAGACAAAACCATTGTAAACCCTAGGGGTAAAGTAGTCAATTCACTTGGGTGAATAGTGGCTATAAATAGTGGGGCTGGGTAGGTAACATTTAACACTTTGAGCATTCACTGTTGAGCTCCTGTACTAGCCACCAACTACTTTGTATTTATCCAGTGAGTTCATTTATTGTGTTCCTTGTTCAAGCAGTGAAGCCCTGCTTCTGTGTTCATTTTATGCTTGAGCTTGTTTGCATACCTCGCTGCATACTTTGATCGTGTGTCTGTCATTTGGTTTGACTTGTGCACCGAAGCCTGTTTGGGCGAAGTGTGTTTGTGCGAAGTGTGCTTTTCAGTGTGTGTTCGCTTTGTGTAACTGGAGGCTAGTCCTCGCCAATTACTAGTGAAGCACTGATCAAAGCCTGTTTTTCTTCCTGTGTCGAAGCCCTTAGCGAAGTCTGTTTTGTGTGCATTTTGATCTTCGAAGTACGAAGCCCAGCACCAGTTGTCGTCGCTAAGTCTTTGGTCGAAGTCCTCAGAGGGTAGTCCACTCTTGCGAAGGGTGAAGTGCGACGTCTGCTCGAAGCACCCTGTGTGCGGAGTCTGCACTGACTTAGCAGAGTCGATTTTTCCGGGTTGTGAGTGGAGCGAAGTCTTCTTGGCTTCGAACTTTTGCTCCTTGCGAAGCCTGTGTTCGGAGCAGTCAAATACCTCCGAACCAGAACTCCGAAGGGTGTGTTCGAAGCCTGTTCCGCAGAAGACAGAATTAAAATTGAAGGCTATTTTTAGTCTGAAATTTTAAAAGCTCCCATTCACCCCCCCTCTGGTCGCCGTTTCCGGTCCAACAGAGATCATCCGGCCCTTTCCCCAGCTTACGGAAGGTGGCATACGACATCAAGTTGATGGCGTCTCCTCCATCTATCATCATTTTAAACATCGGCTTTCTATCCATCTATCATCATTTTAAACATCGGCTTTCCATTGACCAGTCCTTTAACATAGAGAGGTTTCAGATGTCGATGCCCAGGATATTCTGGTTTGTCGAATGTCGCCGATTGGGGTGGTAGCACCAACTGAGCCATCACCTCGGCTTATTCGTCATTATTATCGGGAGTGGCCTGATATTCCGTAGGGAGAAAGAACACCATGTTTACCCATGCATCTTTCCTGTCATCATGATCGACCTTCTCTTTAATCTGCCATTCGATCTTGATCCTTGGCCGATCATCCTTAACTTTGTGATTTAATTCCCTCAGCTCTTTCTACCGCAATCGTTGCATCCTTCTTTTCTGATTCTTCGTGAAGATTCTAGTAGGGCACCATCGGGGCTTTCCTATGGTGGTATTGTTACTGGCCGATATAAATCAAAGATCAAACATAAATTTCATTGCAAGCACAGGGAACACAAAAGGCCTTCTCAAATTTGAGTACAAAGAGTGGCGGTTGGCCCTAGTACAAATGATAAACAGAAGGTTCTAAACCTTTCCAAAGTGTACTAGAAAGTGTTACGCTTAGTGTTACCCCAGACCTCAGTCTACCCTTTCTTTTTATAGCCAACTCAGACTTATGAAGAGACTATAATACCCCTAGGGTTTACATGATTTCTGACTCACATAGTCCAGGGGGTATTACAAGTAGTCCTACTTTACACTTTATTCGAAGCTCCATAGTGCGTCAACTTTTTTGGCTTTTTTACGGAGCCTCGTAGCACTTGTCAAAGTGCTTGATTGACTCCAGTTACATGCTTCTCTGCATCGTAGTCTTGACTTTGAGAGTGACGGTTTTGAGTCGAAGCCATCAAAGCCCTTGTCATATTTGCACCATGTCTTCGGAGTGGACCAACACAGCTTCATAAATTCTCCAGCTCGACCATTTTCCATCCGTATACCGAAGCCCACATTACTGAAGCTGCAACAAGCCATCCATACTTTGAAGTGTCCCTTCGAAGAATGCCTCTGAAATGCCTATGATCGGAGCACACCTTTGGAGTGCCTCTCTTTGGAGGTCTTCATCAGCCACCATTTGAAGTGTCTCCC
Organism: Zizania palustris; assembly: GCA_019279435.1. NCBI lineage: Eukaryota > Viridiplantae > Streptophyta > Magnoliopsida > Poales > Poaceae > Zizania > Zizania palustris. The sequence goes on along the minus strand of JAAALK010000290.1, from coordinate 74,875,112 downwards.
TCTAGAGCACACCTTTGAAGTGCTTGCTTGTCTTCGTTCCATGCACGTGTGTTTGAGACCCTCCATCTAGAGATCCTCCAAACACCCCTTTGGACCACACATGAATTCACCCAACTTCCTTGATCCTCTAGCACCAGACTTCCCACCTAGACCTGATCCCTCGCTATTGACAATCAAGTTGCATCCACTTCCTGCACATCACGAGACAAACAAACACGTGTTTCGCAGCACCCTTCGGTACACACTGAACCCTTCGGTGTGTAACCCTTCGAGATAAACCCTTCGTTGCACCGACCAAATACCGACCCCTTCGATGCACACTTATATGCACAACTCCAAAATACTGAACACTTCGGTAAACCCTTTGGAGAGCAGATACTTGTCAATTACTCATCACAGACAAAACCAAGGCACATCTCACCTTGGTTTCTCAATCTCCCCATTGATGAGTGCATTGACAACTTCCACAAAAATCAAGATGATTTTAACAATAAGTACACAAGTGACCATAAAAAACTCAGAAAAGAGACAAACATGTCACTTGATTTTTTAGATTCTCCCCCTTTAGATATGAAATAAATTATCCTCCTTTTTCAGCAATTTTCCATTTCAGCAAGTTAAAATCTCCCCTTTGATAGATTTTTGAAGCAAATTCTCCCCCTTTGACAATGCAAGCATCAAGGTGACAAAAATGATGGGAAGAGTGTGGGTGGAGTGATAACTGCAAGCTTCTTAAATATGATTACCAGCAATTACAATACCTTGCAAATATTTCCTAGAACATTGTCTTTAAATTTTGTATGACAAGCTCAAGTGAAACTTATCCAAGAAAGTCATGAGCAAGTTTTTTTTATATTTGAGCAAACAAAAGCATCACCACTCAGACCAGCAAACTAGACATGATCAGATATGAAATGCAAAAGCTAGCAACTATCTACCCAGATATGCATATCCAAAAACATGGAGTCTCAGCAAACTTGTTATCCAAGATTTTCAAGCTTTTGATTTATTTTCATATGTATTTCGTACCAGGGGTTATTTGCATGCCAACCTTATGCTAGCTGACCAAATCAAGCCTAGGCTAAGAATGGATCATCTGAAGCTTAAGACATTGTTCTTGGCAATCATTACAATGTCCTAGTTTATACCAAAGTGCTATGGTAAGCGATCTAGAACAAAGCAATGCGACAAAGCAAATCCACCTACATCTTTTCATTTTAGTACAAAGGACATGAATATTTTTCATGTTTTATATCAATTTTTAGTACAAGATTTCCATGGAATGCATGTAAATGTTCAAGTTGCATATTTGCATCCAATGAAAAGGACTTAGCTATCAGGCATGTAAAAGATAGCAAAAGCAATCAGTCTACACATGTTAGTAAACAGACTATGTGGTGAGCATGATTTAGATTTTAAGACATAAAAGACATGTTGATGACAAATATCAGATATATCAAATGAGCTAAGTCATCATGATCATATACATAATAAAAGGCATATACAAGCAAGTGTATGTAAACACACTGAACCATATAACAAAAGCTTGTGCAAGTGTGTGAATGGAGATAATGTATGAAACACACACACACAAAAATAAAGTGAGAAACTCCCTCTCACAAAATGTCAGATGGATTACAAACACCAAGCTCTCCTATCAAAAATGCAAATCTTGAAGCGTCAAGGGGTTTGGTGAAAACATCGGTAAGTTGATTCTAGGTATCTATATAATGTAGCTCAATGCCCCCCTTCTCATTGTGATCTCTCATAAAATGATATCTCACATCAATGGGTTTGGTTCTAGAGTGTTATATTGTTGTTGGCTAAGCTAATGGCGCTAGTGTTATCACAAAGAAGTGGAACACTCTTAAAATCCAACCCAAAATCCCGCAAGGTATAAACCATTCGCAAAATCTGAGAGCAACAGCTAGCAGCAGCTACATATTCAGCTTTAGCAGTAGACTGCGCAACGGTAGACTATTTGCGAGAAGACCAACACACTAGAGAAGAACCCATAAAATGATAAGTATCTAAGGTACTTTTCCTATCAATTCTACAACTAGCAAAATCTACATTGGAAAATCCTCTAAGGCATAAAAATGAAGATGTTGAATACCAAAGCCCAAATTCGAGAGTATGTTTGAGATATCTCAGTATGCGCTTCATGGCTTGATGATGTGATGATCTCGGAGAAGTTTGAAATGAGCGCACAGACAAATGATGAAGTGAATGTATGGTCTCATGGTCGTCAAGTAAAGAAGAGAGTCGATCATACTCTTGAACTCCTTTTGATCCACTTCTTTTCCATCTTCATCTAGATCAAGTGCAACTGAGGTTGCCATAGGAGTTGGTAGGGGCTTTGCATCACTCATCTCAAACTTATTCAACAAATCCTTGGAGTACTTCTTCTGATGAACGAAAGTATCTTGTTGCATTACTTGACTTGCAAACCAAGGAAAATGTGAGCTCTCCCATCATCGACAAGGAGGAAGTCTTTGCCATGCTTGATAGTAAACAATGTTTTATCGACAGAGCCCATCAAGTACACATGCTCAAGCAAAAATACTTAAACATATCATACCAAGCTCTAGGTGTTTGCTTGAGCTCATACAAAGCCTTATGGAGTTTGAATACTCTATGAGGGTACTTGGGATGCTCAAAGTCATGGGGTTATTTTACATAAACATCTTCTCCTATAAAGTCATTAAGAAAATCACTTTTGACATCCATTTGATAAAGTTTGAAACCACGTGATGTTGCAAATGCAAGAAGAATCCTAATGGTTTCTAGAAGAGCAACTGGAGCAAAAGTTTCCCTAAACTCAATCCCCGCAACTTAAGAAAAATCCTGAGCAACAGGTCTAGCCTTGTTTCTCACAATAGACCCATCTTTCCCCTCTTTGTTTTTGAAAACCCATTATGTGCCTATGATATAAACATTGGGAGGGGGATCAACGAGGACCCATACTTGGTTTCTCTCAAAATTTTCTAACTCTTCATGCATGGCATTGATCTAACTTGAATTAGATAAAGCATGACTAACATCTAAGGGTTCAAAAGAGGCAACAAATACATAATCAACGAAATGAGCACGAGATCGAGTTACCCTATCGTGTAGCTCACCGATGATCTAATAAGGAAGATGATATCACTGAATGAGGCGAGGGGCCTCTCATCGAGATATGATCTCCTCTGCACCCATAGATGGAGAATCCTCGAACCTTGCTGAAGTTGGTGTAGATACTTTGGGACCTCTTGCTGATGTACAGGATGCAGGATCTACTTCAAGAGTTGCTATAGAAGGAAGTATAGGATCATCTTCATTCTCTCCAAGGTATGATGGATATTCTTCCTCAAAAATATTCTCATTCATTTCCTGTTCACTCACATGCTCAAAAGAGGAACTAATACACGAGAATGTTTCATCAATGGTCGCATCACATGACTCGATGACAATGTTAGTATCAATATGTTGATAGCAAAAAATGGCATCAATGGTTAAGATTGTCAAAATATCATTTTTGGTAATTTGGGCCAAAAATACACATGTCCCGGGTCAGGCCGAAGCCCTACAAGGCCGAAGGACCATTGGGCTATGGGCTCCAGAAGTTTCCAGCCAGCCCACGGCCTTCAGCTAGGAAGCCTTCGGAGGCCCACCCCACCGAAGCTTCGGCCCAAGGATCAGGCTTCGGCAGGCTTGGCCGAAGGCCCACTTCGGGTAGAGATAGAGTTGGACCTGATTTCGGCTAAGTGTTTATCTCTATTCAGTCGAACTATAGCAGATTAGATTAGAGGTATAGCCCCTATAAATATAGAGGCGAAGCTAGTTCAGAGACCCCCCCCCCCCAACAAAAAGCAACCACAAATCCCTAGCTTTGAATCACATTTACTTTATCTTTACTTTTCTGTACTCTTCGTGGGTTTTCCTGGAAGCCCTCTGTAGCGCCCCGATTTAACAAATCGAGACATTATTGAATTTCATAAGAAAAACAATAATACAAGAGGTTCATCATGCGACAACCGTACATACGACATTGTTCATGGTACGCAGACCATATTTATTACATCATTGTTTTAATAAAACAGTAGAGTAAAATAATTAGAAAACGGCATGACGAACTTCTTCTCCAGGATTTTTCTTCTTGACTGGGTTGCTACTCCAGACCGTCTTCAAGATATGCATCCTCTGTGGGGTCCAACGGGTATGAGTACAAAAAGTACTCAACAAGCCACCGCAAATGCAAATAATAATGCAGGATAATAAACAAGGAAGGATAAAGGCTAACAATGCGGAATAAAGCAGTTGCAGTTATGGCATTTAGTGTAATCATATTTTAATCACGCGGAAAGTAAATATGAACATCATCAACATCAACTAACTCGAGGAGTACGTTTTACCTCCTCGCACAACGGTCCTTACATGTCAATCCATCATGCACAATCGTATTCAAAGTAAACTAACTGGGGGATGTCACGCAACCCGCCCTTGACCGTGGGCTCGGCTTTTCGAAAAGATTTAAGACTCTGATCAGAGATGTACTACTGTACCCACAAGGCACGCACTCATCTCAACGAGATGACCCATTTCACGGGAACTCGTGCCAAAACCTCAATATGAGATGTTCCAAGCGATAACCACCCGCTCTAGGTTTCGCCGGCGCGCCGGGCCGCATCCCGGCTAACGTCGCACCCCCTTTTGCGCCACATTGGTACAAGTCACCCGCAGGTGCAACTTGACCCATCTCCAAGTGGTGGCCTCGGTTTGGAACAACCCATACCTTAGTTAGGACTTACCCACTAGACTTGTGGTTAGTACGTAAGTGTATTGCAACGGATCCCTCAGACCGGTCCTTATAGTGCCCCGGGTGCGACTGACCAATGCCCTAGCTTGCACCCGGAACCCACCATGCATACACTCACAACCATGACTCATCACCAACAGAATTTCCAAGGATAAGAAGCAACGGGGATCATATAATAGAACCATTTTTCTACGACTCGTTTTTATCCTATAGCGGCTGTGCCAATACATTGGACACTAGCTAATATCATTGATCATATGGTGACAAGGAGGTTAGGCGAGATAGCATGGCTTGGGTTGCACATCAAGGTCGGGGGATCCTAAATAAATATAATGTAAGGGTTCATTTGACTAATGCATATACATAACCTATGTGTTTTAGCGATAGTCGATTCAGACATGGGTTCAATATGCTCAAAAGAATGGTTTGGTGACTTGCCTTGTTCAGCAAAGGGAGAGGGAGGGACTTCGGGGAAGTACTCCGGCTCCTCGGCGACGTCGTAGTCTTTTTAATATAAAGTAAAATAAAAGAACATAACATCTAATCAAACAGTATAACATTACATTATAAACACATAAGTTAAAGTTGGTTTGATTATAAATAAAATAAATTCAATGATTTAAAGTTCTGAAATTTATTTCTCCATAAATTTTAGAATGAATCTAAATGAACTATTGTCCTTTAGAAAACAAATGTTTAAATGTGATTATTGTCATATTAAATTCTCAAACAAGTGAAATGAAAAGTTCGTGCCAATTTGGTGGTTTTCAGTGAATGGACAGAAGGGAAATTAATATAAATTTTTCTGAAGTTTAAATATTTAAATTCATATTTTAATCCTAAAGGCTTTTGAATAATTATTTGAGTAAACATGAGAATGTCAAAATAAACCTACTGTTTTATTGCATAAATGTGTAAAGAATAATTTTATGAATTTTCTGAAATTGGAATGGTAATTTTTAGAGTTCAAATGCATTAGATATGAATTTTACAAGTTTAAAAGCATTTCTGGAATTTTATTTTCAAATTTTAAACCTCTCGGGTCCACGGTGAGCCAGGCCCACGGTGAACCCGCGCACTGTGCGCGTGCGCCGGGTCGATCTGGACCGTCGGATCCAGATCCGACGCGCGAGGGCGAGGCGGGACGCGTAAGTCGCGATGGACGGCCAGGATTAAAACGTGCGAACCGGTACCACGTGGACGCACAGGATTAAACGCGGGTTTTAAATACAGATGGACGCACGAGATTAAAACGTACCGCTTCACTCAGATCCGACGGCGCCGATTAAATCGCACGAGGGATTAAATCCGGGCCGTTAGATCTGGATCGCGCGGCGCGGATCGAATCCGACACGGCACGGGTACTCGACCCGTGCCGGTCGTCTTCTCCGACGACGGCGAGCGGGCCAACGGCCACGGCGAGCGACGGTGGCCCTAGCTAAGTCCAAAAATGGAAGGAGGGGACTACAGCGGTCACGATGGTACCTTGGCGGCGGTCCGGGGACGGAGGGGCGTGGCCGGCGACGAGGGTAGACGCAGAAGGCTCCTCGGGTACTTGACGGCGACGGTGTTCCGGCGATCTCCTTGACCAGCGGAGGCGTGGCCGAGGTAGGGGACGTCCTTGCGGTCACGACGGTGGCGGAGGCGCGGGCCGGGGTGGTCCGAGGCGACGGCGAGGGGCGGCCGGAGACGAAATAGAGGGAGTGCTCTAACCGGCGAAGTGCGGGCGCTCTGCTTGGTCTGAGTGCGAATGGTTGCGTGAACCGAACGCGGTGGAGGGCAAGGACTTAAATAGAGGCACCGGCGGGGGCAGGGAGGGCGCAATTGACGGTGGCCGAGGTTAATGACGCCATGACGCCGGTGAGCTCGGGTTGACGCGGTTCATCGAACCTGGACGCGAATCGGCCGAATTAATAGGGGGAAAACGGTCGGCGCGTTGAGGGGAATTCATTGCCGGCGAGTGATTAGGGTGAGGGGGCCGGCGGGGGCGGATCCGAGGGAGTAAAGGTGGCCGGTGTAGTTTGGGGGGCGACGGCGCGGGGTTGAAGACGGAACTGACATGCGGGGGCCACTGACCAGTGAGCGCGAGCGGGCGAGGGTGGCGCCTGACGGGTGGGGCCGGGGCGTCGGGTTCGCGCGCGAGGGGAAAAATTCGGCGCCGACAGGTGGGGTCCATGTGTTCAGTCTAAGGCGGGCGCGGTAACGGGCTGGGCCGGCCGGGAGAGAGAGAAGGGAGGGAGAGGAGCCCATTACTGTTCTAATACTTTTCTGAATAAAAATAATTCCAGAAAATGGATTAAAATATTAGGGCTACTTCCAAGGCTGGTAAAAATTTATAAAAATTCTCAAAATTATATTTTGGTCTTAGGATCATATATAAAAAGTTTCACCTCCTGATTTGGTCATCTACTCTATGTTGTAGTTCAAAAGGGTATAAAAGGGATTTAAAAGTATTTTCTGAAATAATAATTTCAATAAATTGAATTTAATAATGTTTTTATTGTTTTGAAAATTTGGGGTGTTACAAACCTATCCCCCTTACAAGAATCTCGTCCTCGAGATTGGAACGCTACTCGAATAGCTCGGGGTATTGGGCTTTCAGCTCGTCTTCTTTTTCCCAAGTGGCTTCTTCTGCGGGATGGTTGTTCCATTGGACTTTGCAGAAGCGGACGACGCGACTTCTGGTTACTCTTTCCTTGGTTTCCAAGATCTTGACGGGTCTCTCTATGTAGGTCAAGTCTTCTTGGACGTTGAGTTGCTGAAGGTCGGCTTGCTCGGTGGGCACACGGAGGCACTTCTTCAGCTGCGAGACATGGAACACATCATGAACGCCTGCCAAGGATGGAGGCAGTTCAAGTTGATATGCCACTTCTCCTTGTCGACGGAGGATCTGGAAAGGTCCGACGTAGCGGGGTGCTAGTTTGCCTTTCATGTTGAACCTTTGAGTGCCACGGAGGGGAGTGACTCGGAGGTAGACATAATCGCCCTCCTCAAAGGCTAGATCTCTTCGACGGTTATCGGCGTAGCTCTTTTGCCTGGATTGGGCTGCCTTCAGTCGGTCTCTTATGATCTTAACTTTCTCTTCGGCTTCTCTCAATAAATCTGTCCCAAACTAGTTGTGATTCTCCGGTTTGATCCCAGAGCAACGGCGTTCTGCACTTACGCCCATAGAGTGCTTCGAACGGGGACATTTGCAGGCTGGCTTGATAGCTGTTGTTGTAGGAGAACTCCGCATAAGGTAAGTTCTTGTCCCACATTCCGCCAAAGTCTAGAGCACAAGCTCTAAGCATATCCTCCAATATCTGGTTGACCCTTTCGGTTTGACCGTCGGTCTGTGGATGATAGGCGGTGCTAAAGTTCAGCCGGGTGCCGAGTTCCTCTTGAAGGTTCTTCCAAAACTTGGAGGTAAACTGACTCCCGCGGTCAGATACAATCTTCTTGGGAACTCCGTGGAGGCACACGATCCGGGTCATATACAACTCAGCCAACTTGGCGACGGTGTAAGTTGTCTTGACCGGAACGAAGTGGGCTACCTTGGTGAGTCGATCAACGATCACCCAGATAGAATCATGACCAGCTTGGGTCCTGGGCAGTCCCGTGATGAAGTCCATTCCTATTTCTTCCCACTTCCATTCAGGGACTTTGAGGGGTTGAAGCAGTCCGGCAGGTCTCTGATGCTCTGCCTTGACTCGCCGGCATGTGTCGCACTTGGCCACATACTCAGCTATTTCTCTCTTCATGCTGACCCACCAATATTTCTCCTTCAGGTCTTGGTACATCTTCGTACTCCCGGGATGAATGGAGTAAAGAGTATCGTGGGCTTCTTGAAGGATGAGAGTCTTCAACTCAGGTATGTTGGGTACGCATACTCGGTTTCCGAACCAGATGGTGCCATGTTCATCCTCGGAGAATCCGGGGGCTTTACCCTTCCTCATGTTTTGCTGGATCTCCAGGATGTCCGGGTCTTCCTTCTGCTTCTCTCGGATCTGGTCTATTAAGACAGGCCGAGACTCCAAAGCAGCGAGGTACGCTCGAGTGGTGATCCCTAGGTTTAGCCTTTCCATCTCTTTATAAAGTAGAGGAGCCTGGTCTTGAATCATGATGGCATTGCAGTACCCTTTTCGACTAAGGGCGTCTGCCACCACGTTCGCTTTGCCCGGATGATAATGGATGCCCAAGTCGTAATCCTTGATCAGTTCCAACCATCTCCTTTGCCTGAGATTCAGATCTGGTTGGGTGAATATGTACTTGAGGCTCTTGTGGTCGGTGAAGACCTCACACCGGTTTCCCACAAGGTAATGTCTCCATATCTTCAAGGCATGAACCACGGCTGCTAGTTCCAGGTCGTGGGTTGGGTAGTTCAGCTCATGCGGTCTCAATTGCCGGGAGGCGTAGGATATCACTTTCCCTTCTTGCATTAAGACACATCCCAATCCTTGACGAGAGGCATCACAGTAGACGTGGAAGTCTTTCCGGATGTCTGGCAGAGTCAGAATGGGAGCTGACACAAGCTTCTTCTTGAGGGTCTGGAAGCTTTCTTCGCAGTCGGGGGTCCAATCAAACTTCACCTCTTTCTGCAAAAGTCTGGTCATAGGCTTGGCGATCTTGGAAAAATTCTCGATGAACCGGCGGTAGTATCCGGCCAATCCGAGAAAACTCCGGATCTCGGTCACGGTCGTTGGCTGTAGCCAGTTGGTTACCGCTTCTACGGTGGTTGGGTCCACTGCTATTCCTCCGGCAGATATTACATGACCGAGGAACTTCACCTCAGACGACCAAAATTCGCACTTGCTGTATTTGGCGTACAGTTGCTGTTCCCTTAGCTTTCCGAGGGTCAGACGGAGGTGAGTCTCGTGTTCTTCCTTGGTCTTGGAGTAAACGAGGATATCGTCGATGAATACCACGATGAACTTGTCCAAGAACTCCATGAATACATTGTTCATCATGTTCATGAAGAAGGCCGGGGCATTCGTGAGTCCGAACGACATTACAGTGTACTCGTAGAGTCCATAGCGGGAGGTGAAAGCAGTCTTGGGTATATCTTCCTCCCTGATCCTCAACTGGTGATAACCTGACCTGAGGTCAATCTTGGAAAACACCGAGGATCCTTTCAGCTGATCGAACAGGTCGTCGATCCGAGGCAATGGGTATTTGTTCTTGATGGTTACGTCGTTCAAGGCTCTATAGTCCACGCACATCCTCTTGGTCTTGTCCTTCTTCATGGCAAATATGACCGGTGCACCCCAGGGTGAGGTACTCGGTCGGATGTAACCTTTCTGCTCGAGGTCTTCGATGTTGCTCTTGACTTCGGCTAGTTCATTGGCGGCCATTCGGTATGGGCGTTTGGAGATTGGAGTGGTCCCCGGGACAAGCTCGATTCTGAATTCGATGTCCCGTTTGGGAGGCATTCCGGGCAGATCTTCAGGGAAAACAGTCTGCAAACTCCTTGACTATTGGCACCTCTTCAAGAGCTATTGAGCGAAGGGACGCTCCGAGTGGTTTGCGACTGACCATCCGGAAGGTGACGGTTACGCCTTCAGGACTGGTCACCGTGACGGACTTGTTGGCACAGTCGATCACTCCCTTGTGCTTCATCAACCAATCCATCCCTAGTATAAGGTCGAGTCCGGTGCATTGGATGAGGACAGGCTCGGCCCGAAACAGCACTCCTTGGATGTCAAGTTGAACCTTAGGGCTGTAGAAGCGAGCTGAGGTCCTATTACCGGGGGTGGCAATCACCATGGGAATGGGTAAGGGAGCACGTCCAGATTGTTTGTTTTTGCAAAATCTTCCGAGACAAAGGAGTGGGTTGCTCCAGAGTCAAATAGTATGACGGCCGGTACGGAATTCATAGTAAACGTACCGAGTACGACTTCAGGAGCCTCCTGAGCTTCCTCCGCGCTGATGTGGTTGACGCGGGCGCGAACGGCCTGGTGGGGTGCTGCGCCTTGGTTCTGCTTGGGGTGAGGACACTGGTGCGAGTAGTGACCTTCCTTGCGGCAGTTGAAGCAGACGACCGGCCTTCCTTGGCGATCCCTCAAGATCGGGGCCTTGGCGGCTGGTGCCGGCTGAGCGGCCGGAGCTGGTGGAGCGGGGCGAGGATGCCCGGCGTTGGATCCACCGGCTGCATGAGGTGGCCTGTAGGCAGGCCGAGGATGGTAGGCGGGCGCTGGTGGCGGAGGGACGAAGCGGGGCCTCTGAGTGTTCGCCTGCTGGTGCTTGAAGGCGATCATCTTCCTCTTCTTGAGGTCCAGCTTGTTCTGCTCAGTCTCTTGGATGAGCGCTTTATTGACAAGCCGCTGGAAGTCGGCGAAGTCGGCGGCGACGAGCTGGATGGACAGCTCATCCTTAAGTCCCCTGAGGAACTTGGCTTGGCGGAGGGCGTCGGTGCGCACTTCCTCCGGTGCGTAGCGGGCAAGGCGGTTGAACTCATGGAGGTACTCCATGACAGTCCTGTTGCCCTGCTGCAGGTCGCGGAACTCCTGCTGCTTGACCACGATGACACCGGCGGGGACGTGGGCGGCACGAAAGGCGATGGTGAACTCCTGCCCAAGTCACCATGTGGCCCTCTGGCTGGGACGCGCGATAGTTGTCCCACCACTCGGCGGCGGGACCCTGGAGCTGATGAGTGGCGAAGGCCACTCGCTCACGGTCTGTGCAGGGGAGGAGGTCGAGCTTCTTCTCGATGGTGCGAAGCCAATCTCCGGCCTCCATCGGGTTGGTTGTGCTCGAGAAGATGGGCGGGCGCACGCGCAAGAACTCGGAGAGTTGCGGAGCGGCCGCGGGTGCTGGTGCGCGAGGGACGGGCTCCCCGTTCTGCAGACGGTCCAACTGAGCCTGTTGGTGCTGCATTTGGGTGAGGAGGGCGGTGATCAGATGATTCTGATTCGCCATCATTTCCGCCAAGGTGGGGTGGTTGGCGGAAGGCGACCCGGATTGGCGCGGGCCTGTCGCACCCCAGTTGGGCACAACGCCCTCGGGCGCATCTCGGCTCCCTCCTGCTCCGTTGTTAGAGCCGGTGTTCTGGTGGTCGGCCATCTTCTGAATTCATAAGCGTATAAGGCAAAAAGTGACAACACAATACATCAAGAATATTTCAAGCACATATTAATATATAGTGGCATAAAAATGTTCATTACAATCAAGTTCTTATTCTACCCACCACACACTCGTCATGGGTCAGCACCACATACAAAATATGCTTTCTTATTTATATTCGCGTCTCCTAACGTCTACTCGCCACCGGAGGCGGTCTCCGTGCTCTCGGAACCACGAGTACGCGGCTCCAGAGAGATGGTGGGCTCGAGAAAATTCTCGATGATGGAGTCGGAGACGAGGCCGGGGCGTGGTGTAGGGGCGCTGGTGGAAGGCCTGGCGGGGGAGGGTCGTGGCGGGATCCTCTTGGGGCGAGGGAGGGGCTCACGGATAGGCTTCTTCTTCCTTGGAAGAAGAGGAACCATCTCCGCGATGTCCTTCTGCAGCTCCATGATTTTGCGCTGCAGCTCGCCGTTCTGCTGGATCAGGTTCTTCGTTTCTTCACGAAGAAACGCAACCGCCTCATGGTGCTCGTCGGCGTCGAGCACCGCCTCGGTATGGAGATCATCCATGGCCTGCAGAAGACGCGACTGCCGGGCCATGACCGGATCTCGCACGGAGTGAACTCCGAGGTAGATGCTACGGTGGGCTCCGGGAGTACGCTTCGGCACAAGCCGGAAGGATGAGTTCTGAAGACGATCGTCGTAGATCATCCTCAGCTCCATGAGGGCCTGAAGGGCGACTCGTTGGCACGCGACGTCGAAAGTCGGGCCTCCAAGTGCGGTGGTGTAGGGCGGCAGATGCTCTCCGGAGCCATGGACGGTGAGGGAGACGTCGCAAGGCCCGGCGAACTCGTCGGGGTAGACTCCTTGAAATTCAGGTTCGAAGAGGAACCCGAGGAAGGTGAGCATCATGCGGAGCTCCCGGACGAAGCCCTCGTAGTGGCGGCAGTAACTGTGGACTTGGTAGACTGGCATCTACAAAACAGCAAGTTGAATAAAAGTGAGGAGAGGAACAAAGTTTATGAAGTAGATTTTCAAGAAATAATTCCCTATGGTTAATGGCTAGGCGGGTCTGTTTGGCTTCCTACAGTCAAGTCGGCTCTGATACCATCTTGTAGCGCCCCGATTTAACAAATCGAGACATTATTGAATTTCATAAGAAAAACAATAATACAAGAGGTTCATCATGCGACAATCGTACATACGACATTGTTCATGGTACGCAGACCATATTTATTACATCATTGTTTTAATAAAACAGTAGAGTAAAATAATTAGAAAACGGCATGACGAACTTCTTCTCCAGGATTTTTCTTCTTGACTGGGTTGCTACTCCAGACCGTCTTCAAGATATGCATCCTCTGTGGGGTCCAACGGGTATGAGTACAAAAAGTACTCAACAAGCCACCGCAAATGCAAATAATAATGCAGGATAATAAACAAGGAAGGATAAAGGCTAACAATGCGGAATAAAGCAGTTGCAGTTATGGCATTTAGTGTAATCATATTTTAATCATGCGGAAAGTAAATATGAACATCATCAACATCAACTAACTCGAGGAGTACGTTTTACCTCCTCGCACAACGGTCCTTACATGTCAATCCATCATGCACAATCGTATTCAAAGTAAACTAACTGGGGGATGTCACGCAACCCGCCCTTGACCGTGGGCTCGGCTTTTCGAAAAGATTTAAGACTCTGATCAGAGATGTACTACTGTACCCACAAGGCACGCACTCATCTCAACGAGATGACCCATTTCACGGGAACTCGTGCCAAAACCTCAATATGAGATGTTCCAAGCGATAACCACCCGCTCTAGGTTTCGCCGGCGCGCCGGGCCGCATCCCGGCTAACGTCGCACCCCCTTTTGCGCCACATTGGTACAAGTCACCCGCAGGTGCAACTTGACCCATCTCCAAGTGGTGGCCTCGGTTTGGAACAACCCATACCTTAGTTAGGACTTACCCACTAGACTTGTGGTTAGTACGTAAGTGTATTGCAACGGATCCCTCAGACCGGTCCTTATAGTGCCCCGGGTGCGACTGACCAATGCCCTAGCTTGCACCCGGAACCCACCATGCATACACTCACAACCATGACTCATCACCAACAGAATTTCCAAGGATAAGAAGCAACGGGGATCATATAATAGAACCATTTTTCTACGACTCAGTTTTTATCCTATAGCGGCCTGTGCCAATACATTGGACACTAGCTAATATCATTGATCATATGGTGACAAGGAGGTTAGGCGAGATAGCATGGCTTGGGTTGCACATCAAGGTCGGGGGATCCTAAATAAATATAATGTAAGGGTTCATTTGACTAATGCATATACATAACCTATGTGTTTTAGCGATAGTCAGTTCAGACATGGGTTCAATATGCTCAAAAGAATGGTTTGGTGACTTGCCTTGTTCAGCAAAGGGACGAGGGAGGGACTTCGGGAAGTACTCCGGCTCCTCGGCGACGTCGTAGTCTTTTTAATATAAAGTAAAATAAAAGAACACTAACATCTAATCAAACAGTATAACATTACATTATAAACACTTAAGTTTAAGTTGGTTTGATTATAAATAAAATAAATTCAATGATTAAAGTTCTGAAATTTATTTCTCCATTAATTTAAAGTGAATCTAAATGAATTATTGTTTTTCATAAAAGGGTTTTTAAGTGTGTATAATACTACATTAAGTTTTCTAATCAATTTAATTTAAATGATTTAGAGAAAACCCAGTGGTTTTAGTGTTTAAACAGTAAGGGACAATTATATAAATTTTCTGGAAGTTTAAAGATTTAAATTTACATTTAATCCTAAGGGCATTTGAATACTTATTTAATAAACATGAAATGTCCAAATAAACCTACTGTTTTTATTGCATAAACATGTAGAGAATAATTTTATGAATTTTCTGAAATTGGAATGGTAATTTTTAGAGTTCAAATGCATTAGATATGAATTTTACAAGTTTAAAAGCATTTCTGGAATTTTATTTTCAAATTTTAAACCTCTCGGGTCCACGGTGAGCCAGGCCCACGGTGAACCCGCGCACTGTGCGCGTGCGCCGGGTCGATCTGGACCGTCGGATCCAGATCCGACGCGCGAGGGCGAGGCGGGACGCGTAAGTCGCGATGGACGGCCAGGATTAAAACGTGCGAACCGGTACCACGTGGACGCACAGGATTAAACGCGGGTTTTAAATACAGATGGACGCACGAGATTAAAACGTACCGCTTCACTCAGATCCGACGGCGCCGATTAAATCGCACGAGGGATTAAATCCGGGACGTTAGATCTGGATCGCGCGGCGCGGATCGAATCCGACACGGCACGGGTACTCGACCCGTGCCGGTCGTCTTCTCCGACGACGGCGAGCGGGCCAACGGCCACGGCGAGCGACGGTGGCCCTAGCTAAGTCCAAAAATGGAAGGAGGGGACTACAGCGGTCACGATGGTACCTTGGCGGCGGTCCGGGGACGGAGGGGCGTGGCCGGCGACGAGGGTAGACGCAGAAGGCTCCTCGGGTACTCGACGGCGACGGTGTTCCGGCGATCTCCTTGACCAGCGGAGGCGTGGCCGAGGTAGGGGACGTCCTTGCGGTCACGACGGTGGCGGAGGCGCGGGCCGGGGTGGTCCGAGGCGACGGCGAGGGGCGGCCGGAGACGAAATAGAGGGAGTGCTCTAACCGGCGAAGTGCGGGCGCTCTGCTTGGTCTGAGTGCGAATGGTTGCGTGAACCGAACGCGGTGGAGGGCAAGGACTTAAATAGAGGCACCGGCGGGGGCAGGGAGGGCGCAATTGACGGTGGCCGAGGTTAATGACGCCATGACGCCGGTGAGCTCGGGTTGACGCGGTTCATCGAACCTGGACGCGAATCGGCCGAATTAATAGGGGGAAAACGGTCGGCGTGTTGAGGGGAATTCATTGCCGGCGAGTGATTAGGGTGAGGGGGCCGGCGGGGGCGGATCCGAGGGAGTAAAGGTGGCCGGCGTAGTTTGGGGGGCGACGGCGCGGGGTTGAAGACGGAACTGACATGCGGGGGCCACTGACCAGTGAGCGCGAGCGGGCGAGGGTGGCGCCTGACGGGTGGGGCCGGGGCGTCGGGTTCGCGCGCGAGGGGAAAAATTCGGCGCCGACAGGTGGGGTCCATGTGTTAGTCTAAGGCGGGCGCGGTAACGGGCTGGGCCGGCCGGGAGAGAGAGAAGGGAGGGAGAGGAGCCCATTACTGTTCTAATACTTTTCTGAATAAAAATAATTCCAGAAAATGGATTAAAATATTAGGGCTACTTCCAAGGCTGGTAAAAATTTATAAAAATTCTCAAAATTATATTTTGGTCTTAGGATCATATATAAAAAGTTTCACCTCCTGATTTGGTCATCTACTCTATGTTGTAGTTCAAAAGGGTATAAAAGGGATTTAAAAGTATTTTCTGAAATAATAATTTCAATAAATTGAATTTAATAATGTTTTTATTGTTTTGAAAATTTGGGGTGTTACACCCTCCGACGGCCACTTCGGAATAGTGGTAATCTTTGTTACTTTGCTTGTGAAGTATCCATTAATCTACGTAATAGATTGCTATCACCTTGTTACTTCGCCTGTGAAGTATCCGCTAATCTGCGTAACAGATTGCTACCTTCGCCACTAGTGCAACACTTAACAGAATTCGGTCCTCGGGCCGAATTGGAACTTCGAATCCACTCTGTTGCAGGTTTCCACGTTCGTAGCTACTTCATCGTAGGTGTCCGGAGCTGAGAGATCGGTTTCGAAAGTTGCCAGAACACCCTTTGGCGAGACTATTGCTTCGATTGCATGCTCCGTCAGCATACTTCGTCACAACAGGCTTCGCCACGCTCGTACTCCGCTCCGGACGAAGTCACGCTCGCGCGTCGCGTTTGAGTCGTTATTCTGTATCTTACTATATTAGGGACTTCGCACCGAACCCAGCTGTTCAGAGGTGTTTGTCGCGTCCAGATCCATTCGAGGTTCATCTTCGGCCAGATCAGTCCGAACGTCGAAGGTACCCTTTGGCGGGACACTTCGCATCAGACGCCGAAGTTATACTTCGGTGACCCCCTTCGCACCATACTTTGAAGCATACAGGCTCCGATCGGTTTGCTGATTTATTCTGTTTAATATATTTCTTTCGGCTAATTGGATTATTTTGTGTGATCTGATTGCCTGGCGACTCCACCCCCTTACCACGGCTAAGGGTAGTCAGAACGCGACGTCGGTGTTGTGTTACGCTTAGCTTGTCCCTAAGTATCCGCACACTTTTGGATCATCGAACTGACCCAAGTGCAGGGGCACGTTTTCGTGTCAACACAATATTAAAAACATGATATGAATGACCATGAGGAGAATAGCCCAAAATTATACCATCAGATCACGACTCAAATTTGTTAAGGTTACCACATTTTAGGATAAAACACCGACATCCAAATACTCTCAAGTGAGACACTTTGAGTTTCCTCCCAAAACACAGCTCATAAGATATTAAGTGCAAAATTGAGCGCAAAAAGATTCGGTTAGAGATGTACTAAGCGGTGTTTATGGATTTAGCCCAAAACCTTCTATGAGTCCTATGGTCATCAATCATCGTCCTAGACATCTCAACCAAAGTGCGGTTATTTCTCTCAATGACTCCATTTTGTTGAGGAACACGTGGAGCAGAATATTGGTGTTTAATTCCATGCTCAAGGCAAAAGTCATCAAAGATAATGATCTTGAACTCAATGCCATTATCACTTCAAATAGTTTTCAATGCACCAGGGAGTTCTTTAAACAATCTCAAAGCTAAGCTCTAAAAGTTTGAAAACACTTCATCTTTGCTTGCAAGAAAGAAGACCCAAAAATAACGAGAGTAGTCATCCACCATGATAAGGACATATCATTTTCCTCCGATTGAACTAACTCTAGAGGGACCAACTGTGTCCATATGGAGAAGCTCTCCGGGTTGTTCCTTCATCACTAGATTAACTAGTGAGTGAGAGACATCCACCATCTTTCCATGTTGACAAGGAGCACAAACAAGGTTCTTCTCAAACTTGAGCTTGGACAATCCTTGGATCAAGCCTAGGGAACTCAAACGAGTGAGCAAATCAAAGCTCATATGCCTTAGTCTCCTATACCATATCTAAAGCTCTAAAAAAGGTTGAGAAATTAAACAATGAGAAGAAACAAGAGACATAGAAAAGTTAGCTCCAAAAACTCTCCCTGTCCTTGAAATCTTACAAACCAAGAACTTGAGAAGTATCGCATTTGAAACGCACTTCGAAGCCCTCATCAAGAAGCTAAGATACAGACAAGAGATATTGTATCCTAGACGATATACTAAAGCAACATCTTTAAGAGTGAAGTTTTCATTGATTTTTACCATTCCTTTACCTTTCACTCTTCCTCTGCAATTGTTCCCGAATGTGATGTACTTGTGTCGCTTCGTCGTGGTGAGGGTGGAGAACCATGATGACTTTCTGGTCATGTGGTGCGAACAACCAGAATCAATGATCCACTTGTTCTCTAAGCCTCCGTCTGCCATCTACACAAAGAGAGATCATCTCGAGTGCTTAGTATTGGGGTAAGTGAAACTTTATGGGAATCCAGCACTGAGAAACTCGAGGACCAGATGTAAAAATAGTAGACGGTGTATCAATGGGGCGTGAATCATGATAAAATGTGTGCAGTCTACCAACATGGTGAGAACCATAAATAGGACGAGGTCTCCTAAGCTGTGAGAATCAAAACCTCTTACACATGGTCTAGCACCATATGAGACATGGTAAGAACCACGTTGGGCTAAGACTCTAGCATGAAAATGAGGATCCGCGACAAAATGGGGGAGAAAGTGAGAAAAGGGCTCATGTATACCAAGTGAAGGGTGATACATGTCTTGTGTACTCGTCTCCCAAGAACGTCACTCATCCTTCATGCGATGAAAGTAAAAACCAACCAAATGACCCACCATCTGACAATACGATCAATGAAAAATCTTTTTGGGGACTTGCGCATTTATCATTTCAACTTTTCTCACTTGCTCTCTTGGGTTTGGCTTAGCAGCTTTCTTTGGTGGAGGAGGTGCATTTTTCTTAGGAGACTAAATGGATTTTTTGGCTATTGGTGGAATGTCTAGCTTGGCTTTTTCTTTCTCAAGGTTAGTGGATGGAGTGAATTCTGTCTTTCCCTTCTTCTCTTGTGTAGTTATCTCAAAACCCAACCCTAAGGCTAAGCCAGCCCTGTCAGCACACATCTTGGTATTGGCCAAGAGCAAATCCATTTTCCCTTTCCCTCAGAGGATTTTTCAACCACGGAAAGAAGATACTCATTTTCTGTCATGAGTTTCTAAGTTTTCCCTCTAACAAAGCTAAGTTTGTCCTAAAAGGTAGTGCAGGTGGAATATTCTAGTTGCACATCATTTGAACTCCCAACACTCTCCAATATAGATTCTAACTCATGAATATGCTTGACTTTCATTTCAACTTCTTTTGAAAGCAATGGACAATTTGAACAAGCATCTAAATGAGTAGACCTAGACTCCTATGAGCTTATTATTTACATTCTCAAGTCGATCGATGACTTGAGCATGCATAGAACGCAACTCAGCAAGCTCACTCATGACAACCAGGCAAGACTCACAATCAGCATCATCCACCTTAGACCTAAGCATGGCAAGTTCAGTTGAAGCAGCCTCATACCTAGGTCTAAGTTCTTTCAACTCACGAACAGCTTTCATAAATAATCTATCTTGACTAACCAGAGCATCATTCAAGGTATCTACTTTGATAGAAAGTTGATTATAGTGATGTGCAACAATTATCTGTCACTAAATATACATCACTAAATACTAGTTTTGTGGTAGTGATTAGGGATTCAGACCTAGTCCCCAAGTGATAGTCTTTAGACATTAGTTTCTATCTATGTGTATTGTGCTTCTGCTTCTGTTGGACTTTTTGTAATGATTGTCGCTATAAGGTATGCCTTTTTTGTAGGTATGTAAGAGTTAAGTGATTTAATATTTAGGTCTATAACGAAACTACCGCCGAATAAAATGATGTTATTTTAAATTTGTTCATCTTCGATAATGTCTCGGCTCATCACATTCAATCGTATTTCCAAATTTGAGATAGGTCGTTATAATAATGGTTAATTTTTTCTGTGCCACTACAATTTTTATGGTTTGCCAATATGTCATCGATGTGTCACTGACAGACGAGGGCCACCATAGTCACTGACAGTGGTATGTAAGCAATTTTTGAAAATTATAATGGCATGTGAGTAATTTTCCCTTATAACAATGCCATGCTAGTGTTGCACATTTTATTGTATACATGCTTTATATTCTTTAAACTAGAATTAATATGCTTAGTTATAATATTTGTTCTTATTATCTAATGCAATAACATATATAGTGTTTATTATTTTTGCCTTATTGTCTAAGGCATTTGGGAATTAGATTTACATGTATATTCAGTGGATTGATATGTGTACTCATTTTTTGTTTGCATGGTCTAATTAGTGTTCAAATAAATATGTACATGCATGCTTTAGATGCCATTTTAATGCTTCCATTGATTAATATTTTGTGTATGTGTATGTTGGCCATCAAGTCATGATTTGTATGTGGACATCGGCCCTCATGATGTTCTACTTGTGGCCTTAGGCCCTAATTTCTTATAGGTTATGTTAGTGTTGGTACTATATACAGAGGAGATGTTGCTGAAAATTTTAAAATTTGTTCGTTTAATATGATTCTAGACTAGTATATGCAAGTGTGATGTATCCTATTCAGAAGAGCTACAATTTGGAATATGCAAGTCTTTGCATATATATGACAATAACTATTTTAAACTATCCACATTTCTTGGACAAATGCAGGATGTGTTGATTGTGTTTATTTTCATGCTCTACTCTGATCTGACATAGGATTTAGGTAGCACCTCCTCGTTGTTCTCCAAATGCTTCTCTTGGCATGTTATTGAGGCATGTGTTTGGAGAACAACAGAGAGGTGATGCCGAAATTCTATCTAAGAGAGGAGCGGAGAATGTAAATGAACCCAACCTACACATCCTCGGGTGGGATTAGGACTTGTCCTTACCTATTAGACATTTGTATACACCTTGTTTCCATCTGATGGTAAAATATGGATGTTGTTGTTTTCCAATTTACTAGAGGATGGATGATCATGAGTGGATGTACAAGGGCCACCCTAGTTAGGTCGAGGAGACCATTGAATGGATCTAGAACACTAGAGCATTCCTAGAGTCGACATTTGCTAAATAGAATGGATGTGGCAATACTTGGTGTCCCTACAGTCGATGCGAGAACCGACATCCACAAACAAAGGAGGTCATTGGTAAACACCTTTTATAAGTATGGGCTTATGCCAAACTATACATGGTGGACATACCATGGTGAGACCTAGTGTACTAGAGATGAGGTGGTGTGACATCATTTCTCAACTAGATGTCATTGCATGCTTAATGGTCATCAAGTCCTAGTTTAACTTGAGTCGAAAATTCTTTGATATCATGCTTACAGTTGTTGGTAGCCCTCCTCCTGAAAGGTCGCATTCTATCAGAGAGTATGTATGAGTCGGAGAAAGTCTTCCGTGCACTTAGGATGCCATATGAGCAAATACATACTTGTATGAACAGATGCATCTTATTCAAGAAAGAGCACGCAGACACAAAGTACGCCATGAAGTGCAAATTCTCTAGGTTTCGTAAGGTTGACTCTATTGATGGTGGTTTAAGGTATCTCTCAATTTCTATGAATATCGTTTGGTATATTCCCTTCATAATGAGAATCCAATGGCCTTACATGACCGAGGAGTTTGCCAAATAGATGGCATGCCACAAAAACAAGGTTCGTTACAAACCTGACAAGCTAGGGCATCCATTGAAAGGTGAAGCATGGAAGATGTTTGATCATCTTCATCTTGAGAAAGCTTTAGAGGCTTAGAGTATGTTTGGTTCAAATTTTTTAACCAGCTTCCTGGCTCGAAAGCTGGAATCTGAACCAACAGCTCTTTTGGTCACCTAGCTTTTTCAGAATCTGCAAATTCTCGTAGTGCAAATTTGAAAGCTGGTATAGCCCAGATTTCACAGCTTATTGGTTCAGCTTTGAATGAATATTACCTACCATGCTATTAAAACATATTAGTTCATATAAAATTTGAAAAAGTGAAATTTTAGTAAAATATATCATTTTAGTGTAATTTAAACATATATAATTTTAATATAAATATTACAAAATTTCATGATTAGAATGATTTACATGTAAAATTACACATTAATAATGTAACTAAACATCATGAACTACCAAAATATAAATCCACAACTATTTCAACCAAACAGCTTCTTAGCTTTTCTACAGCTCACAGCTCACAACAGCTTTTCCACAGCTCACAATTCACAACAGCTTTTGCAAAATCTACAACTCAATCAAACACACTCTTAATATGTACGAATTACTCTAGCAAATGATGAGTTCAATCCATATGGTATGAAAGTTGCCTCAAAAATTTGTTGGCCAATGTTTGTTATTCCCCTCAATGTCCTCCGGGTGTCATCTTTCAATAATAGATCATATTCTTGTCGCTAATAATTCTAAAGCCTAAATACCTAGGAAAGAATATGAGTGTCTACATGGAGCTATTGATAGATGATTTGGTATGTGTGTCGGAAGATGGTGTGTGTACATATGACCGAGCTATGAAGATAAACCTTAGAATGCATATTTGGTACCTCTACTCTAGGAATAGCAATTATACACGTATACATGTTTACCCATAGGTAAAACGCATATTAGGATCAGGTATGTTCTAAATTTTATACCTGCGGGTATGTTTACAGATCAAAACTTATACATGATGGGTAAACGGGTATGGGTATGGGTACGGTATGAGTACGATTACTGACTACCCATACCCGCTTTACCCGTTTAAGTAGAGTATAAAGAGAGACCCTAGGTATTTAATCCCCCTCTCCATCCCCACCCTCTCCCTCTCCCTTCCTATAGTTGCCCCCTCTCATCCCCACCCTCTCACTAGCCACCCACTCCTCTCCATCCTCCCACCAGCCACCACCCCATCTCCACCCCCTTCTGCACCACCTACCACTAGCCAGCCTCCTTGCCGATGGTGCCCCCGTGCATTGGGGGCCACCCTCCTCACGCACTGATTGTTCCCCCTTTGAGACATGGTCCCTACGCTAGTTCCCCACACCAACAGTCCCTCAAGCAGCCCCCACGCTAGTCCCCTATGTTGGTGGTTCTCCCCGCGCACCTACGGCCCCCACGTGCTAGCTATTCCTCCTCCCGAGTGGCGATGACTCTAGCTCCCACGCTCGCGCCACCGGTGACCCAACTCCACACTAGCAAGCCCCTCATCGATGACCCCACCCCTACACTAGTAGACCCTACCCACAATCTGCACCTCCTTGTTGGTTGTTTTCAAGATTTGTCTCTTCATAGGTAATCGAGTATACCCATGGGTATACGGTGCCCACGGGTATTGAGTATGGGTATGGGTTTTTACCCGTCATGGATAATGGGTACGGGTATGGGTATACACTACCCATATCTGTGGTACCCAATTGCCATCTTTACTCTACTCCCTGCATGACATGTCGGTGTATGCGATATTCTACGATTGGTGCATGAATTGGAGGCTCATATGCCCGATATATCAGGTGGATCTAAAGTTCATTTGGTTGGTCAAGGGTGGCAAGCTTTCCTCCTTCAACAAGCACTATCAATTTCTTCCTCAAAATCATCCATTCGGACAAGATAGGAAGAACTTTACAAAGGATGTGGTTGTCAAAGGCTCGACACCACCTAATATTACCGACATCGAGGTTTATTCTCAATTAGACTCTCTTGATATCAATGCATGAGATGTTTTTCTTGGATATGGTGAGCAACACGCATAGACCAACAAGTCATGATTGTGGAATCTTCCCTACGTCAATGATCTTGTTCTTCCACACAACATTGATATAATGCACACTGAGAAGAATGTTGTAGAGGCCATTTTTGGCACAATAAAGGACATTCTTGAGAAGACAAAGGACAACATCAAGGCCCAAGTGGATCAGACAACATTATGCAACAGATCAAAACTATACATGGCACCCCCTAGAGGTAGAAAATCCTAGATGAAGCCAAAGGCTAATTTTGTTCTTATGAGGGCCCAAAGAAGGGAAGTACTTCAATGGTTCCAAATATTGA
The DNA here is from genome assembly GCA_019279435.1 of Zizania palustris. NCBI lineage: Eukaryota > Viridiplantae > Streptophyta > Magnoliopsida > Poales > Poaceae > Zizania > Zizania palustris. Next base: position 74,851,043 of record JAAALK010000290.1, on the reverse strand, counting down.
TGGTATCTGATGGATATGCAGCTAATCTGAAGAGGGGAGTGAATTTAGCTATTCTACGAATTAGCGGGCTCAAGAGTCATGGCTATTACATATAGCTTGAGTGACTAATCTCGATAATGATTCGAAGCGATGTCTAGAGGATATTTGGCGATTGCTGCTAAGTTGAGAAATTTCATATACCAATTTTGTGCTAAATATTTTTCTCATATCGAGTAGCATACATGGAAACACTAGCGTCAGTGTTGCTCTGCAAGATGGAGAAGTATCTTTCCATCAAGATTTTCAATCTGATGCAAATATGATCTTACACCTTTCGTATGAGGTATGGATGGGAGGTGCTATTCAATTGAGAGATTCCAGAAGGTTCTTTAGAACAAATATAAGAACAAATGCAAAATTGAAGCATCCATAGCCGAGGCATATATCCTAGAGGTGGTGCTGCTAACAAGACCTTGCAACATGAAGAGTGACACTTGGTTATGTTGTATGTCCTAACAAACCTATCCAAAGTAGAGTCATACATGGAATAAGTGATCAACGAATCAATATCCTCAACTTGATCTGACATATTTTTACCCTAACCCTACTATCTCTCATTGCTTTAGGGAATTTCATCGGTGATTCTAGAATAAATCAAGGGACCCTACCCTTGAGAAATTTATGGCCCTTCTTAAGGATGGTGTAGGAAATGACTAGCCCAATTTCATTTCTTGGTTCAAATAGAAGGTACCTTCTAACTTGACTCCCAGTTACTTTTACATTTCAACATTATCTTACATGTGACTAATACACGTGTTGGTCTCGTTTAAACCTATAGGGAAGAACAAACATGGCTATGAGTGTCGAGTTGAGACAAGTTGTCAATCGATGGTTGTGCCTATAGGATCAAGTCTTTCAAGTCTTATGACACAAATGATTATTGCTTCCACATAGCAATTCATGAGCAGAGCTAGTCCAATTGAAGAATAACAAATTATGGACTTTTTACTTTAGGCATATATGGGGTTGACTACTACAAATGAATTGAAAAATATAAGAATTGAGTTTTTATGGAATCAACCATCTTAATCTCGTCATATTCAAATGACATTAGTTTGATTCAAAAGTAGTGAGACAACCCCCGATCTTGGGCTAGTCAAAATTTGCCAATACAACATCTTGTCAAGTGACGATGTTTACATTATGGTTCAATAGGCGACATAGGTTTACTATCTCTCATACCTGTGCAAAATCATCGAACGTATCAAGGGTTAGGATGTTGTGTATAAGGTGTCACCACATGGTAAACTACCTATTCCCAATAATGAAGATTATAACATAAACCCCCGACACATATGATGGGAAGTTCTTTAAAGAAGGCAGGCTACCATGCACATTCGTGCTTTACTTGATGGAAGCTCTAGACATGGAAGTAGATAATGAAAGTGGTGTCGATGACAATGATAGTGATGACAACATTCCACCTCTCAAGCATTGGGTTGTCGTTACCGAGCTCTATTAGTTGTATTACATTCATCCTCAAAGCCTTTTATATTTTGTATTGGAATGATAGTGACATTGTGATGACGATGTGTAGGCCTATCTAGAGGAAGATATAAGGGAAAGGGTCAAGATGGAGGTCAGGATGTAGGCCCAAGCGTAGGCCAAGTAGGCCAAGTGGTAGGTCCATATGCAGTATTGGGAGCAGATGGTGGGCTCTTATGGTTAGATGTGCCAGCATGTGCCACCGATGTCACTCCTTCCTGCACTCCCTCAACTATCCCCGCACACTCCGCAAAGTATCAATGTTAGTTTCAAACCAAATGATATATACAGTTGTGCTAACTAACTCATTTTTGCAGTGGCCATAATTGGCATCAGATCAAATCAGTCGGCTCCTTGTAATCTTTGAGAGTCACAAGATCAGTAAGTTGTAAATTTTTTAGCTGTCTAACTTTGTAATGCACTTGTGGAGTTAACATATAGTGTTTGTAATGGAGGACACAATTTTATGAACTTGTGATGAAATGTTATGTGAATCGTGAAATGTGAACTTGTGATAAAATTTGATGAAATGTGATGTGAATTAAGGATTGTTCGATATGTGTATGTTGATTTTGTGAAATGTGGCATGGATTTGAATGTGGATATGTGTGTGTGTTAGTGTGTATATGTGCATGTGAATGTATTTGTGTATGTGGATGTGCTGCTTTTTAAAAGAAAATTGAAACAAGTTACACTCGGCAAACAGCCTCAAACACACATAATCATGCCATGTGGCACATTCCGGCACTCTTCACCAAGTGTCAGGCAAGTGTTTGTTGAGTGCATGATTACACACTCGGCAAAAACATGAACCCGACAGCGTCTAGGGGCGCACAGCGTGTTCACATGCTCGAATGTTGCCCAGTTTGGGTCTTTGTTGAGTGCCACACACTACCACACAAATGACCTTTAGTGGCATAGCTTTAGTGATAGATAAAAGATACATGTCACTAATATTTCTTGCCCTCCTCCATTGTTATCACCTCTTATCTCCTTATTTATCATCGCCGGCCTCTCCTCTATTTTGTCTCAAGGTAGAGGCATCACCGATGATGACCACATGGAAATCACATCGGAACGATGACAAAAATGACGAGAAGAGAATCTACATGATCATCTCAGATCTAATTATTAACTCATTTGAACTGAAACTAAACGAAATTGTATAGATGTGTGAACATCTATACTCGTCACTAATGGTCCACCTTTAGTGACTGGTATAGATGTATGTGTGTCACTAAAGGTGACCTTTAGTGACTATTAGTGATGGGTAAAGATGTATACCCGTCCCTAAAGGTCACCTTTAGTGATGGGTGTATATCCGTCACTAATAATAGGTCATTAGTGACGCGATAAGGATGACGGGTACGATGTCCATTACTAATGATTGTTATGACTCATCACTAATAGCTCTTTTTTAGGTAGTGACATCAGGCACTCATCAAAGAGGGTTCATCGAATACCCGATGTGGCACTCGGCGAAGACGTCATCATGGCTGGTGTAACCTAGATTTTACGGATTCTCAGTTCAATTTTGAATGAATATTACATACCATGCTATTAAAACATATTAGTTCATGTAAAATTTGAAAAAGTAAAATTTTAGTAAAATATATAATTTTGACCATTAGCTTTTTTTATGTCGAGTGTCCGATAAAAACACTTGGCGAATCCATATTCACTGACAACGGATTCACCGAGTGTAACATTTGACAAACTCTTTGCCGAGTGAAATCCAGGCTTCGTCGAGTGCCTGGGTGAATGTATGTGTTTGTGTTTTATATAGTGCGTATATAAGAGTAATAAAATATATAATTTATTGTCACGTAGGACATATACAGCACTCAACGGTATCTTGCACTGGGAATGCCTTTATGTTTTGGCAAACACGACTATAGCTAATATGATTTTTTTTATCAAATCTAGCTAGTTTACTATGCTAGCTCTGGTCGGACTAGCTACTCTTTATTCCATGCATTGTGCTTCTAGCTTTCCTTATCACTCAAGTTAATAAAACCCTTCGTATATATTGGTTCGTAGTCACACCTTGTCACGTCTAAAGTTAGGCAAGTTTGATTAAATTGGTAACTATTTGGTTGCTTCCACAAACTGTGAAATGATTCTCTTCAGCCCCACACGTGAATGACTATGACAAAATTTCTTTATGCTTGCTAAAATGTATTAAGAATTTAATAATCTCATCTTAGTCAAATAAGTGTAGCAATTTTTATTGATAAATAAGTACTAGCTAGCAACCAAACGTACTCGTAACTAGTAACTAGACGGCCTACAATAATTAATGTGCAGCTAATCACGCGCTCTCTCTAGCTACTTGTCAATGTATACAATCAATGCATGTATAGGGCTAGTCCTGTACATGTACATACGTCGTAGAAATTAAAGAGATACGGCTCGACCAAAGCAAAGCTAGCTAGAAACGATATGACGGACGGTTCATCATCCAGGGCATTAACAGTACTTTCAACCAAAAACTATCTAGTAGTTTCTATACATGTCATTAAGAAACTACTCATAGAAACTCACTCTCACAATGCATGGTTTGTTGTCACAATTTATTTTTTCCTCTTTTGCCCAATCATAAATAAGTGGGCCCCATCTATAGAAACTATACTCTCCCAATGCATGTAGAGTGGTTTCTTCATCCTTGGTATTAGTGATAGAAACTATTTCTTGCATGAGAAACCATTTCCTCAATTTTTCTCCTCTTTCTTCATTAACTCTTATACCACATCAGATTTTTGCTTATGTGAACTGCTATTTAATGCTATAGAAACTATCCTAAATGCCCTAACAGTACGTGTTGTGTTAAAGTAAAACGCCGGGTCGTCGATCATTGACACCGGCAGTGTCTCCGGCCCATCTCGATCGGGATCGTTACATTCTGTCTTTTGCGCCACGTTCGATGCACGCTTCGCATCAAGCACTTATAATAACGTCTCTGTCTCTCAGATTAGTCAGATCACTTGATATAACGCACCACTTAATGCACTTCCCTCCCAGTTGCATGAGGTGCTCGTATCCTACTTTAATCCTCAAAATGCTAATTAAAAAGACTAAACATAAGTTAATAATTCGCGAGATAAATCTATTAAGCCTAATTAATAAATTCGTCTAATTAACTCTCATTTATCTACTTAGTTTTAATACTTCCAATTAGCACTCAAATATCAGATATGACGGGGCTCCAAACAACCTCTTAGTCAAGATTAAGTTTTGCTGTTACTAGGTTAAAGCTTTAGTTTTAAGAAATATATAAAACTATATTTTGTTGGGAAAAGATGAGTCCTTGAATTTTTCTATTTAAAAAAACAAAAGGAGAAATATGCAGGTTGATGGAGGCTTCCCTGTTTTCAGGACGAGCTGTGGCTTTTTCAATCCTTGGGTTTGGACTCATGCTGACAATTTACAGCATGCAAGATCCCAGATATTTTTGCTACAATAGAGGGAGGACCATTGAACATTGAAACACTGTATCTATCACCATCCATCAATTCATCGACCATGTTGCCTGTTTGACAAGGACAGCAGGAGCGCAGGTTGCAACTTGCAAGAAGAAAAACTTATCTTTTGATGCACTCCGTACATCTGCAGAACAGAAAAAAGATCCAGATGGTTCCAATCGCAAAACCAGAACCGCATGCTGTTCAGTGTTCACTGAAACCGTCCATCGTACAGCATGCAGTGCAAGGAAAGGCAGGCATTGTACGTACCAGTCTCTTTCTTGGAAAAGTGCTCCTTGAGACCTTGCCTTGCCTGGTTATTGCCATCGTGTCAGGTAACACGAGTGAGTGATGGAAAGCGTCTCGTTTCCGGCAATGTGAGCTGCATGCAGTTTCATCAGCAACACCAGATTGGATTACCATGGGCGGGGAAGCAACGGCCCCCAGATTAGCTGATACCAACAGACCTGTCACAGTTCCAGTTTCAGCTATGCACTGCAAACAGTAACACATACCTGTCACCAGCATTGCAGATGTTGCAATTCCTTGTGGATGCCGTTGCTCTGCAGTGATGTTATCATCAGAGGAATAGCAGGACCAGCTGATGTAAATTGCTTGCTGCCTTGCTGGAATATTTGTTATTAGCCAGCAGCATCCACCAATCTAGCATGGCTGCCAATTATTAAAACGGCAGCCGGCAGGGTTCCTCATGTTACCCCTGTTGCACTAAAATAATAGAGCTTACAGCTTTCAGTAACAAAACTTTGGTAGCTATGTAAAATTTGGCACTATATTTTCTTTTGGTGTTACTTCATACAAAGTTTGATCCAGCCAACACATACATCGCATGATGGTAACTCACAACTAAATGTTACAGCAGATTCAATAAATTGATTTGCACCACGCATGGTATATTCCCTTACCAAATCTATCATCTCCTATGGTATGGATTGATTCCATATGGCATCCTCTGTGACGCCATATTCTCGTTATGCTGGATCTGCTGAGCCAAATTGAAATCATACGGGTGAAACCTATCGATCACAGGCTGCTGGGCTAATACAGGGGCAAATATATGTGGGGCTTGCTGCGGCAGTTGGATTCCAGGATTGAAGTGGATGAAATTATCTGGTGGTTGACCTAGGAACCCATGATTAGAATGGGGAGCTGAATGCAAATACGGTGGGGGTTGCAACCCATAAGGAAACCTGGAAGGGGTAATCAAAGGTCGATATGTATGTGCAGGCTGGCTAAATGGTTGGATGGGTGGTACTTGAGGTATATGAGGCACAAATGTGGTACGGTGGTGTAAATCACTGGCAGCTCTCCTAGCATCACTCCCAGGGTGTAAATCAGTGGCAGCTCTACTAGCATCAAGCCCAGGGTGAACAGTCCGCTTCCGCTTCTTTTGCTTCTTCTGGCTGTTTTCTGGGTCATGCCTCGAGTTCCTCTTCCCCTTTGCAAGTTTCGGATTGGGATTACTGACTGGGTCATCCTGATGCACTGGCGTAAACACAAGGGCCTTCAGCTTTGGTGCATCGATTTTACCACTAAAGAACTCAGTCAAGTTTAAAACAGTAACCCTTATGCATTCACAGATTTTCTGCATTTCCACCTTGCCTACCGATCTGGCAAAATTCTGAGACCGGTCCAAGAAGTCCTCAACCTGCATGTATCGCTTGCTATGTGTAAATAAACAATCTTTTGCAGAAGTTATAATAAGACAATTAATTCGTGGGAAACTTACACTCAAGTTACCAACTCCTCTTTCCCAGGCCTTAGAGATCCATGACCCTTCAAAATTGCTGGCACAGAGCCCTTGCTCCCATAAACGTTCCACTGACAGTAACTGCACGAGACAAGGCCAATAGTATCTGTGAGCGTAATGAGTTGCATTATGAAGCCAGGATGAGGTTCTGGAAAAATCAATGAACAGTTATATTTTCACAAACATAGCAATGGTATCAGGTGGTATAATCATCTCTAAATGTCTAACAGGACCCCTTTATTATAGAATCAAGTGATTCAAGTCAATGATTTTATACAAGAGAACAATGTTTGAAAGGGCACAAGAGAACAATCACATAGACCAGGTGAACATGACATCCCATTCCAGCAGGGTCAGTCTGCAAGTTTAGAATTCAGATGTTTGCTGGAGTTCAGATTAAGTCGAGACGTGCTAGGGGCCATCTGTTTGTCAATCAGTGTAAAAATCTAGGAAATGAGGGGTAAACGACTATAACACATAAAATATCCCTTATGATTTAAAACGGAATAATGTCTTGCAACAAACATGAATGAAGGAATAAGGATACCAATGAGGAAGTCAGTATCAAATTAATAGAGAATAAATAAGCATCCAAGTTGAGCCCAGAGATCTCAACTCTTAAACTTCAGTGGTGCAGGTGTACACCCACACCTCCCACCAACTGAGCTAGCTCACTTCCTAGCATCAAACATAATAGAAGGTGAATTTTTTAATTCACTCACTTTGCTCATAAGTGACACGAAAAGCTCAGCAACAGATTCTTTATTTCTGCACCCAAACCCCTCAAACAACAGGCATTCCTCTGAATACTCTCAACGTCTGAACCATCTGCAAGATGGAAACTATCTTTATTCTTATTGTCTTACTATTAACTATATAATAGATGACTGAGAAACCAGTCCCAGAAAACAATGTAGCAATGAGAATGACATACACCTAAAAAGGTAAAAATAGTGGGAGTACCTTTCAACAAGACAGAAAATGCAGGTAATATTGGAGGACACCGGGTCTGCATTCCACATTGGTTAATAAAAAGGTGCATTTATTTCTCTTTGTTCAAAGGAAAAAGGGAGTAGGTATTAACTGCAAGCTTATAGGTACAGGCTGTTAGCCTTAAATGGCAATTACATGAGACCAGTGAAATCACAATTCAAGCTACTCAATACTTATGACTAAAAAGCCGGAGTAACAAACCTGTAAATGGAAAGCAACTAAAGAGATAATCACCATTGAGCTCATTGTTCGATCTTTGGGGCAATTAACACCCTGTGCCTTTGCCCAGAATTTCATCTGCAGGATAAACAGAAATGGCTGATGTTGCATATTTTAAACATAACACTTTATGGGAAATTCATAACGCTTTGATTTCCCATTGGAACCAAGAAAAACAAGGCAGAGAATTGCAATACCAGATAACATATTATCTGAAATCTTTCATCAATGGATGAAATAAATTTAAATATCATCGATCTTGACATGCCATCTTTGTTCTCCACTGAAATATCGCATTCAACCCCGGTTCCCTTATCAATAGCCTTCAGTACAGGAACTCTAGCAGTTACAACAGGTAAAACACCATGACAACGGCCATTCCCTGAAATTGACAATATAATGACAATGAAATGACATCACATTAACATTGGCATCAAAGGGTTCTAATAAATGCCTGATATCTATCAAACTGATGTTGGTTGTGTTAAATTGTAAATGCCATGCAAAATCATGTCAAGGATAAAACACACAAAAAGTTAGAAGCACACGTCTAAACTAACAAAATTCAAGTTACACGTGTAGTCATGTACAATAGTCATCAGTCAGGTTAATTATCTTTCCTTAAAAAATAGCTAGATCAGAAAGATACAAATCAGACAATGGAATGGAATTCACCCTTTTGAGAACATGTCTTAGAAAAACATTAGCATTACTGCATTAACTTCACCTACCAACTTTATCCTTCCCTTGAAACCCTTCTATGCCAAACCTCTCCTACACAGCTACAACAGCCCAAACAATAGTCCCCTGCTTCCTGGCCAAAATCTCACTTCAAATTTCTATGCACTAAAGCCCAGATCCAACAGCAACAGTACAGGCATTCATGGGTAAAGTTTAGTGCATACTGCATGAAACCACTTTGTAGGTATGTCTAACATTTGGCTTTCGTAGGTATAAACTTAGACTTAGGTTTTTACAGGGGCAAATACGGAACTCGGAGTAGACGTCTACATAAGGTAAATAAAGTATATCAAACTACCATTTTAACCTCACCTTAAAAACAGTTTTAATATGCAAGTAGCAGTGTTTCTACGTCAGTATTCTCAGGGGAATAAACATTCTTTATCATGGCTTCCATACTGGGATATATCACTGTCGCAGTGTCGCCTGTATATGTGTTGGTGCAAGCTAGGCAGTTGATATGTTTCCTTTAGTATATGATACCAATGTTTACAAATCGCGATTAGTCGATCCTGGTCGGTCCATTAAATTATCCCATATATTTTAGGACATATACATAATATATATACATATACACACACAATATAATATATGACAATAAATTTCTAGGCATGACTAAATTTCCAGCCATTACTTATTAGCCCAAAAATAAAATTGAAAAGCCCAAGCCCATTAACTAAACCCTAGCTTCACTCCTTAGTCCTCACATCTCCCCTCTCCCTCACAAGTCACAGCCGCTGCATAGGCCCCCTATGTGCCGCACATCTCCTCCTGCGTGCCACCTTCTCCTCACAATCCCGCCGGCGCCGCCTTCTCCTCACACTCCTGTTAGCGCCACCTTCTCCCCACGCTCCTATCGGCACCGCCTTCTCCTCACACTCCCGCCAACGCCGCCTTCTCCTCATGCTCCCGTCGGCGCCGCCTTCTCCTCCTCACTCTCCCGCTGGCACCGTCGATGGCCCCTCCCACTCCAAGGCATGCCACCGTCGTTGGCCCACTCCTCCTGCCGTGGCCCGTGCACTGTCGTCAACCCCCTCCTCCCGTCACATGGCGATGCTGGCGGCTAGCCCCTGCCTTCCCCACTGTAAACGACTAGGCACCTAGTCGGAGCCAGGAAAACGACCAGGCCTAATCACGATTAATCGGATGATTTGTAAACATTGTATGATACTCTTTGATAATGACTACTTCTACGGTTATGTTCTCTCAGATGAAAATATATAGCCACTTCAAATCCTTATTTTGTAAGTAAAATGAAACGACAGAATTAAGAATGCATGTTTTCAGAACTGAAAATTGAAATCAAATATGGAAGGACGAACAGATGACAGGAAAGTTGTGAAGAGCGCTGCTTAAAGAAATAATTACGCTGATGAGATTGTAGAACTTTTGCAAGTTTCCTAATTACAGAAATCTTGTCCTTGCGAGAAAATTGATTATCAAAGTTGGCATTAAAATTTACAGAGAGATCAAGGTCACTCTTGGGGGTAAATAGATCCATTGTGAATGATCCAAATGCTTCCACAACTGGAAACCCATTCTTTTTACCTGAAAGGAGGCATCAATCAGAAAACAAGTCACAACATCATGCAAATTCGTAATACTCATGTGGGAAATAAAGTCTTCAAAGTAAAAATGGTGCCTTGCATGTAAAAAAGGTGTATTACAATATTGATAAACATGAAAACCTAAACAATTCATGTTGGAGTTAACTGATCAGCTAACAGTCAAAAGAGGTTAACAGTCAAATGTGCCTTCCTTTTCACCGATCAGGTATTGACATCATTTACTATGACAGACGAATAAGAACTCTTACCAAAGATATCTTCAGCAATTTTGTTGAAGACATCGAGCATAATATGACGTTTCTTATAGTCATCAGGATTTGGGCGCAACATTGCATATATTTCTAGAAGTAAACCCTCAAGGATTGGAATAAAAGTAGGATTGATCAAGAATGCAGCTGACTCCAACTCGCAATTCTCTGCATGTTTGCATAATGCTGCAAGTAATAATTCAAATTTTAAATAACACGATATCAGTTGCAATATACATCAAAGTAGAAATTCATGATGCAGAAGCCCCAATAATAGGTGGAAAATGTGGTAAGAACTATCTTCACAACTGTTTCGGCATTTACATGGTCAGAAAAAATATATTTGTGATCCTTCGGATGCCATATTTGCAAGCAATCACTGATTGTTTGTATATCTTCACAGCTGCCTGTATTTCCTTGCACAGAGAAGTTATTTCTAAATACCCATGAAAACTACACCAGGACAAGTGACTACACAATAACCTTATGAAAGGGAAACAGACAAGCAGCTATTAGCTACACAATTAACCTATTATTACTCCTAAAAAATTTAACATTCTATGTTTGTACAACTGGATCCAGTTCTACTCAATGCAGAAGAAATAGCAGACTGTCTGCGTGCATCTGACCATCTGACATGCCCTACTGAATACAAAAGACAGGGTGACTGAAGAACCAACAGGAAGGCTGGTTTTGGCTATGCTAGAATTGGAGAGCAACGTGAGGCAGGAAGGAACAGACAGCAATGATACAAATCGGGAGGAGTAAGACAGATAGTTAGATGGTACCTTGGGAATCCCATGAGATTGCCAAGCTGGGAGGCCTGCAAGATGCCACCAGAGAAAGTCAGATGAGGCAAAATCTAGGTCGGCCGTAACAATTCAGCAAATTCTGAGAGGGGAGAGAGCATATCGCAGCATCTACAAAGCGCAAGCACAAAATATTTTCCCTCTCCGTCATCTCATAGAAGTGTACGAGTAAGAATCCGACTAAAATTTTGTCTCAACATGCGCAGCTTCTCCATCTTCCCCAAAAACTGAGGGGGGAATCAGCAGGGGAACACACCAACACACATCCACACAGAGGGGCGAATAACAAACCTGGAGGAGTGTTCGGGCCGAGATGAGGTGTCTGTTTCGGACGGGACGGGAGGAACAGCGGCGGCGGCGGCGGCCATGCAGGGCAGAGAGAGAGAGAGACGGCGGCCGTCGAGATCGGCTGCCCTAGACGACGTCGGATTGTAGGAAACAAGGAGTGGAGGCCCTGCGAAGATTAGCCCTACCTCGCCTAGTGGGTAGGGGTGGGCGTTCGGTTTTTTTCGGTCTTACCAAAATTTTGGTTTGGTTTTTTTGGTCTTACCAAAATTTCGGTTTGATTTTTGGTCTTACCCAAATAAACCGAATTAGGAATCAACTTTGTCTGTAGGCCACTCACTAGAAATTTGTTGCTTTAATCAGCAGCACAGGGCCACAGACAATGTCGCCCAACCCTTCTTGCACCGTTGCTCACCTGTCGGTACATCGTCGCCCATCGTGATGCCTTTCGATGCATTGTCACTCGCCTCCTAGTGCATTGCCAGCCGCTGCCCAAGTCAACAAGCGCAAGAGCTAGGAAACCGTATTTGCAGACCTGAAGAATGTGTTCTATTCGGTCCCATGACTCCTAGCCAGCCTTTAAAGTCCAAAGACCTCTAAGCACCGCAAGCTTCAACTGGGACTATTCGGTATTCGTGTCAATTCGTTTTTTCTACAATTAATACCCGAATTTAATTTGGTTTTCTTATTCCTATAACCAAAATTGGACCCGAATATTTTGGTTTCGGTTTTTTCGGTTTCAATCTCGGTTTTTTTTGGGTTTGGTTTTCGGTTTCGGTTTTTTATGCCCACCCCTACTAGTGGGTATAGCCTGAGTAATTTAATAAATGATCAAATTTTTTGTGCCATTACAATTTTGAAATATATTATTGGTGATATATAGACACCTATCATAGCCACTGACAATAGTATTTTTCAAATTACAGAAAATTGTGATGGCATTTTTCAAAATTTCCCTTTAATAAAAGGGCCAAAAATAAAATGGTACTGAAACCCCAATGCACTCTGCTCTAGGCCTTTTCAAAATTCAGTTTTAACACGAGACCCCTTTGCTTAGAAATCTTAACTTTATCCGGAAACACAACCCCTTCTAAAATATTCCTGCCAGGAATGAAGGAAGAATGAAGTGGCATTTTATCAATTTACTTATGGCATTTTATCAAAATTCTCGATTTCCGATGTTTTTTTGTCAGCTGAATTGCGAAGGATAACGTAAGAATCCAAATGACAATTACTATCAAAACATATCAAGAACCTATCAAAACATCTCATTAATCGTCAGTACTAAATAATTTCCATGAGAATATTGTGGAATAAAATTGATAACCATATCCGGTAAAAATAATCGTCACTGCGAATTGCAATCAGCAACTGCAAGTGACACCACAAAATTCTTCGAGCACCGTTCTTCGAAACATTTGAGCAAAAGCTTTACTTTTTGGTTTATGGAGTTTCATATCACCAAATCTCTCTAGCGCATTGAAAGAACAACGAATATCAATCTTCAGAATGTAATTGAACATTGCTTGAACATGACACCCCATTATTGCAAAAGTATACTCAAAATCAAGTTTTTGTGGAATGTATTTTTAAAAAAAAAAAGAGAGAGAAACCATTCAGAGGGTAACTCAATTAATCCAATGAGACACAATTAAACTTGCAACATCATTGCAGATACATGACAATGCCATGCACACTCTATTTGATCAGTGATAGTAAGCTGAAATGTAATGGCCTGTCACAACTAAAGCACTCAATTTATCCATTCAGTGATAGCACGCGAGTCAATTGCAAGAGAAAATTTAAAAATCTTGCAGAAGCAGCCGAACCATCGTACCTGACGTAGAGGCAGGGAGGCGTCATTGGGTGTCCCATTTATAAGCCATATTTCATTAGTAAATTCAGTCTGTTTACGTCATCTGCATCTTTTGTCATAAACAGTGTACACCAAGGTGACGAGGAACACAATTTCCAGGACGTGTTGTACTGTGCACGAGTCTATCATTTTTTAGTAATTTCAATTTGTTCACGTCATCTGCATGTTTTGTCATAAGCAGTGTACACCAAGATCACGAGGAACACAAATTTTTGTGCGCGAGTCTTATCATTTTTACATGAGAATCGTTATCTAGCAGGGTTCTGAGTTGCTTCAAGTGTTGCTGCCTCTTTTCCATAAGATACAGGAGCTGGTTGTTGCACAAGGAGATAATAAATAATGTCTATGGAAGAGAGAAGACAAAATGGAGAACATTAATCAAATATTTCAGTTAAATCATGCTTGGAAGCTCATATTCTATATTAGACTTCCCTGCAAAAGCTATTGTGGTTTCAGAACTGAATAAGACTAAACTTTAGTTCCTAAAATCCAAACTGCCCTTAATCAGACAGCTTACTCCCTAAGACAAGAAAGTCTGATACGTGTCATTGCATCTCACAGGGTGTACCCAACTGTGGTACAGTACTATTGACACAAACAGGCATTAATCATACGTGACAGAAAAGATTGTCCAATGCAAATGCAAAATCTCCATATCAAGGCACCCAGCTCACAGTCAGAACCACTTAAGTGCAGCTGCACGCTTGTGCATATATTGGTGACGAAGAAAGGCAAACCTGAGGTGAGGTGAGGCGAGGCGAGGCTCAGCCAGCTTACTCTTGACTGTTAGCTACGCTCTTGGCTTTGCTCCCACAAAATCTTCGCTTCCGCTGCACCATGGATTATCAACCCAAGGTTACCATGCACAAGCTTATTACTAGCTCGCTCCACTCAGTTCACAGGATCTTGGATGATATCCTGGATAGGATAGCCTTTGACGACAGAGTAGACAGAGGCTACGAGAGCGTAAATCATGATCCAAGAGGTGGCCTGAAATTTATAGCATCAGAGGCGCATGGCACACATGAGCTAGCGAAGGAGGTGCAATGCAAGTTCTCAAGCTACATGGAGATGCAAACAGAAGAAAAAAGCAGAATGGAGAGTATGATATCAAGCTTACTGAAGGAGAACCAGGATATTAGAAGCATTCTGAAGATTGCAGTGACTGAGAAGGAAGCAGCAGAAAGCAGTCTTTGTGCTCTGAAGAGGGATAGAGATCAGGGCAGAAGTGCAGTCCTGCAGATTGCTGAGAAGGGATTGCAAAGGTTGGCTTTGGCTTCATCATGGAGGCGATAAGTGGAGAATCAGAAAGAGAGGACATGAGCAGCACCAGTACCAATAAGCCATCCTGTGGAAGAGAAAACGAACAGGAGGTTGTCAGTCTGGTAAGTAGTTTTTTACATCATTCCTGATTCCTCACTAGCTTACATATCCATTCTTATGAAGTCATCTATTTTCAATACATCAGTTGCTTAAGTATATATAGTACTACTGAACTTATCACAGCATATAAATATAATTCCTAAGTTTCAATGTGCAAACTAATTCTCCTGAAAGCCTGCAGTTATAAGTTGCTCCCACAGTCTTATTGCAGATAATAAAATCATTACAAGCTGTTTCCTTTCAGGCTTCTGTAGTTGGAAAGACAATGGAAAACCTGCACCATGAGATCAATGAGATAAGGCAGGCCTTACACAAGTCCAGGTAAACTTATAATGTCATTCACAAATGCGTATATTGTAGAAATTTTGGTGTAACGCTCAAGGGCTTCCTGTAATCTGTGCCCCAATTCATTGACAATATACCAAATTTGACCAACAGGTCAGATTGCGATCATTTACAACTTCTTGCGGCTGAACAGGCTCAGAAGATAATCAAACATGAGTCGCACATAAAAGATTTGGGAGAAAGAGAAGCATTCCTATTTAGCAGTGTATAAACAAATTTACATTGTATTTTCTAGCTTCTTCCTATTTGCTAGCCAGGAAACTGAGAAGGGTCTGATGTCTCCTTTTCTATTCTTAAGGTTGAAGAGCTCACTGTAGGTATAAAAGAAGTAGAACAGGAGGCTGCAAGATGGAAGGAAGCATGTGAATTGGAGGTAGAAGCTGGAAAGGTTGCCATCAAGGAACTCAAACAGGAGGTAACCCAACAATAATAAATTTGATCTAAGCTTCCTCAAGATAATCTCTTGAGGTCATCAGGCGTGCTTTTCAGACTGACAAATGACAACTGCACTCCCCTATGATGTTTTACATATTTAAAGGGATAATGCATGCTCAACTTTTATTATTGTAGAAAAAACATGAGTTTGCAGTCCCTCCAGTTAAGGAAAAAGGGAACTCTAATGATACCACAATAATGTGTAACACCCTAATGATAGTCGTTTATCACAGGAGTTATGCATGTTCTCATCAGGTATCTTTTCAGGTCGCCTTGCTCACAGAAGAACTGAAAAGAATAAAAGCAGACTTGGAGGCTGCAAACAGTAAGCTAGATCTGAAAGAGAAATTAGCTACCAGTGCAATGGCAGCACAAGCTGCTGCAGATGCATGTCTCAAGCTCGCTGACAGTAGATCTGCTGGGCTACAACTGAGGATAGAAGAATTGACCAGGCAAATAGAACAAGGAGATGAACATGCAAGCAAAGAGCGAGGAAGTTCTCACAGAAGAATAAGATATGTCTGCTGGCCTTGGCATCGACTTCGAGTCATATCAGCATCGTCTCGTGCCAACACATGGTTTGTTGATCAGAATGGTAGGCTGCCACCTGGGACAGAAGCACTACTGCAAATGCGGATCTGACTAATTTTTTCACGCTAGTTTGATAAATGTGTAATGTAACATACTTGTTATCATCACCTTTACAATTTGTAGCAATCAGATCAAACTCATTTGAAATATCAACTATTGTAGTTCTAGTACTTAAGAAACTCTTTGGGTAGACATGATATTTGGTTAACACGGTGGGAGTTTATGAAACAGTATGTATTGTACAGTTTCATTCAAAGAAACCTTTCTTTCCATCAAAGGTTGGCATCTTTTGGAAGTATAAATATGAACAATCAAAACAAGGTATCAACTGCTGGAATTTTGGGATAGACTAATATGAATATTTCAGAAATTCCTAAATAAATCTTAAAGGCCTATGCCAAGAAAAGGAATACCGAGTAATCAGAAATCGGACTCGGAAGTCGGGGCTGTCGAGTGCAGAATTGAGCCAAAGACTCGGGAGTTGGGATCAGCACTGCCAAGTGCTTGATCCAAGTCGGTACTCGGGAGTCGGGGTTGGCCTGTCAAGCCCGACCATGAGCCCCTGAAATCCGACTCTGTCTGGAAAGAGACGCGGTCTTTCCTTTTCTTGTTCCGGTTTTTGGGAGCGTGGAAAAGATTGTGGGATATGGTTATATGGAAACCAACTTGATTGAAATCGTGATCCCGACACGAGATTTGGTTGCTCCCATATAAATACCCGTTAATCTGGCTGATTCTAAGGAGGCAAACTCAGACTAGATCAGAACCAAGCTAGGGTTTTGGTTGTCTTCTCTATGTTGTGTTGTCGATGTAGTCTACTTCATTCCATTCGCCAGCGTGCACCAGGAACGGGAGAGCAGGTCTCTGAAACGAGTCGCTTTTGTGATCCTGCACCAGGAGAGGGCGAATAAGGTTTTTGGGAAGCGCTCCGTGCGACTGCTCAAGTTCATCATCACAGCGTGTCTTCCGTATACTTCTACCGTCGGTTGCCGTCGGGTGCTGCGATCCGATACCAATAGAAGTGTCTATGCCTCGACCACGGATTCGTTCTCGACTACTGTACAATACGTGCGTTACTATTTTGTACGGTTTATGATCATGTTTTGCGAATCTATGATTACAGTGTTAGAAAAATCGGTAATCGGTAATTGATCGGCCGACTATTGAATAGGGATTAATCGGTTAATCGTAGATTAACTAAATTAATTGGTCGACTAATTAATCAATCGACTAATTAGTTAAATATTATATTAGAGTATGGATACTAGTATACTCAGATACATTATTTAAAAAACAATCACCCTAACTTCTACTATCTTTTTTCTTTTTCTGAGCACCATATTGCGTGTACATAATTTTTACTTTTTACATGGGACTTCTCACCTGCTAGCTCTCTCACATAGCCACCCAGCCCACCCTGTCTCTTTCATGGACTTTTTAGTTTTCTCTACTCCAAAACAATTGCCACTCTCTCTCTCTCACCTGCTTCTTCCCCTTCTCTCCTTTTCTCCAAGGCAGGCGGTGGAGCTCTCTCTCTCTCTCACTTACTTCTTCCCCTTCTCTTCTTTTCTCCATTGAAAGGGTGGAGGTTTGCGGTGCCGACGCCAGCCAGTGTGTGGAGGCTCTGCTTCGGCCGCAACGTTTGAAGGACAGCTCTAGCAGCACGACGCAGATTAGGCGATAGCGACGCGGATCCAAGTTGTGGCGTCACGGATCTAGCAGCGGCTGGAAGCGTTGTTCCGATGGCAACGGGTGGAGGGAAGATCCCAGTGACACGGCGCAAATCTAGGCTATGTAGACACAGATCTAGCTGCTGCGACATGCATCCTACTGCGGCTGCGCAGATCCGGTAGAGGTGGCATGAATCTGGTAGCAGCAGTGCTCGAACGATTAATCGATGGTGGGGGTCGATTAATCGGGATTAATTGGGATGATCACCGATTAATCGGCTTTGACCAGTTGATTAATCGGTCAACCGATCAATGACCCGATTAGTGTGTAAATTATCTGTGAAGGTGATGATTACCATTTAATCGACCGATTAATCGACTAATCCGCCGTGAAAGAATGAGGTAAGTCTTGGTTGCATTGATTGATAGAATCAGTACATATTTATAGGCATTAGGAGATAGAGTAGTTGCAACAGAATTCCTAACTGAATCTCCTAATGCCACCTTCCGCACACATCTAGAAGACTCTACATACATCCAGAAACAGCTAGAAGACAGCTGTCTAACACGCCCCCGCAGTCGCAACGTCAGTAGACCGAACGTTGAGACTGGATCTAAACTCCAAGAAGATGGATGTAGGTAACCCTTTGGTGAAGATATCGGCGAACTGCGATGTTGTGGGAACATGCAGAACCCGGATCTCACCAAGAGCAACGCGCTCCCGAACAAAATGTAGATCAATCTCAACATGTTTGGTGCGCTGATGCTGAACGGGGTTGGATGTCATGTAGATGGCACTGACATTGTCACAATAGACCAGAGTAGTTTTGTGCAACAGAGTGTGGAGCTCGAATAGTAGTTGGCGGAGCCAGGAGGCCTCTGCAACAGCATTGGCAATAGCTCGGTATTCAGCCTCGGCACTAGAACGGGAGACAGTGATATGACATTTAGAGGACCAAGAAATCAGATTGTCGCCCAGAAAAACAGCATAGCCAGAGGTTGATCGCCGAGTATCAGGACAGCCGGCCCAGTCCGCATCAGAGTAAACAACCAGATCAGACTGGGAACCAGGGCGTAGAGATAATCCCATGTCCAAAGTACCACGAACATAACGCAGAATGCGCTTGAGAGCAGCAAGATGAGGCTCCCGGGGATCATGCATGTGTAGGCAAACTTGCTGAACCGCATATGAAATGTCAGGCCTGGTGAAGGTCAAGTATTGAAGAGCACCAGCAAGACTACGGAAATCAGTCGGGTCGGACACAGGGTCACCAGCAGCTGAGAGCTTAGGACTAAGATCAACAGGTGTGGAGCAGGGTTTGCAGTTAGACATGCCTGCCCGTGCAAGAATGTCAAGCATATATTGTCGTTGAGACAAAAAGAGGCCTCTGTCTTTGTGTTGAACCAGCATTCCAAGAAAATTGTGAAGAACACCAAGATCCTTCAAAGGGAATTCTTGCTGAAGAGCCTGAATAGTATGGCGAAGCAAGGCTGGTGAGGAAGTTGTCAACACAATGTCATCAACGTACAGGAGAAGATAAATTGTGTCTGCTCCACGATGGTAGATGAACAGAGATGTGTCTGTTTTTGCTACAACAAAACCAAGCCGATGTAGATGTGAAGCAAAACGGATATGCCAATCGCGTGGTGCTTGCTTGAGACCATAAAGAGAGCGGTTTAGGCGGCACACATAGTCTGGATGAGAAGAATCCTCAAATCCTGAAGGTTGTGCACAATAAACTGTCTCAGATAAGGTCCCGTGAAGAAAGGCATTATCCACATCAAGCTGATGAATAGGCCAAGACCTGGAGATGGCTAAAGAGAGAACAGTCCGGACAGTAGCTGGTTTGACAACTGGACTGAATGTCTCAGAAAAATCCACCCCTAGTCTTTGTGAAAAACCACGAAGAACCCAACGTGCCTTGTATCTCTCAAAGGAGCCATCACCATTGAACTTGTGTTTGAACACCCACTTTCCAATGACCACATTGGAGTGGGGTGGTCGAGGAAGAAGATCCCACGTGTGATTGGATAGCAGAGCAGAGTACTCAGCATCCATAGCAGCTCGCCAATTGGGATCGGCAAGAGCAACCCTATAAGTCTTCGGGATAGGAGATAATGGTGTGGCAGTAAGTAGGACTGGCTGTCGAAAACCAAGTTTCCCACGGGTAACCATAGCATGTTGGTTGACCACGGGAGTAACTGGTAGTGCACCAGTGGGTAAGTCAGGGGACACTGGAGCAGGAGGTACTGGAGCTGCAGGACGGCGAGTGTAGACAACACTGAAACGCCGAGGAGGTGTGATCGGTGGAGTTGTTGCGCCTAGTGGAGAAGACTCGGCCGGAGCCGCACGAGGCTGTGCGGGAACACCAGTATGTCCTACAAAAAACAGAGGTGAAGTAAAAGGAATCGGCACATGAGTAGGTATATCATCCAAGAAATCAAAGGAGGCCGAAGTGGGAGGTGAGGAATCCTCAGAGTAAGGAAACAAGGATTCGTCAAAAACCACATGGCGAGAAATGATGATTTGGTTGGAAAGACGATCAAGACAAAGATAACCCTTGTGATGGAGAGAGTAGCCAAGGAACACACACAAGGTAGAACGAGGAGCTAATTTGTGTGCAGCAGTAGCAGAAAGATTTGGATAACACTTGCAACCAAATACACGAAGATGTGTATAGGAAGGAAGTGTTCCAAATAAAGCAAAATGGGGAGTGGAAAAACTCAGAGTTTTTGTGGGAAGAATGTTGAGATAGGTGGCAGTACTAAGAGCGGCTGCCCAGAAGGTGGGAGGTATACTCGCCTGAAACAGCAGTGAGCGAACGACATTATTAATAGTGCGAATAATGCGTTCAGCTTTACCGTTCTGAGGCGAAGTGTAGGGGCAAGACATACGAAGATGTATGCCATGTGACGCAAAAAAAGAGCGAGAGGTGGAGTTGTCAAATTCTCGACCGTTGTCACATTGCACTCCCTGAACAGTTGTACCGAATTGGGTACGAACATAGGCAATGAAATTGGACAGAGTAGAGAAGGTCTCAGACTTCAGTCAAAGTGGAAATGTCCAAAGATAATGTGAGCAATCATCAAGAACGACCAAATAATATTTGTGACCTGAAACGCTAATAACAGGGGAGGTTCAAAGATCACAATGTATTAATTGGAAGTTATGTATTGCTCGAGAAGAAGACAAGTGAAAGGGCAGTCGCGTATGATGACTAAGTTGACACACATGACACAAAGTACTAGTATTAGTGGAACAAGAGGATCCAACAAAAGGTGCAAGCTTGGAAAGAGCGTCAGGTCCAGGATGGCCGAGACGTTGATGCCAAATGGAAGATGTGGCTGCATGGAATGTGGAGGTTGTGAGCTTCAACGGATAAAGGGGTCCGGAGCTGTCACATCTGACGATCTCTCTCCGAGATGGTAGAGCCTTCACAGAACAGCCAAAAGGATCAAATTCAACAGAACAATTATTGTCAGAGGTGAACTAGCGTACAGAAATAAGATTTTTAATGAGATTCTGGGAAACAAGAACATTGTTAAGGTGAAGATCAAAGGGTAAATGAGTAACACCAGTTTTGGTAACGGGCAATAAATGTCTGTTGCCGACAATAATATTTGGAGGAAACGATGAATTTGAGGTAGAAGTGAGTATACCAGCATCAGATGTCATGTTGTGAGTAGCGCTAGTGTCAAAAAACCATTCAGGTTGTTGAAGGGACATAGTCTGAAAATTGGAGGCCAGACTGTTCTGATCCCAGCTGGTTGGGCCAGAAGTGTGAGGAGCCCACTGTCCAGCCCAAGAACTCGGACCAGCCACAAACGCATGAGGAGGTGCAGATCCAAGAGAAATCAGCCCAGTAGCCATTGGAGCCCGTGGTCCAGGCCACATCTGAATGGACCCTGACCAGGGGTTATAGAAATTGGGCCACGAAGCCCCTGGTCACGGCCCAGCAGGGAATGGTCCAGAAAATCCCCCTCCCGTGCTAGGGTTCCCTGGTCAAGAGGAAAAAATTCCCCCGCTGCTACCTCCTCCACCGCCAGGACCTCCGGTCCCTCCTGGAGCGCCACCTCCGCCATTCCTGCTGCCGTCGCGCTTGCCTCCGTGCTTGCCTCGCTTCCCACCTCCAGATCTCGTAGCCTGCTGGTGCGGTTGAGGCTTCGGTGGAGGTAGAGCAGAGGGAGCAGGAGCGGTTGCGCCTGGAGCAGAAGCGGCAGCAAGGGCTACGGCAGGACCAGTTTTCGCCATGGTGATCTCCTCGAGCTGGAGATCATCCCGCACCTGGAGGAAGGTGGGGAGCGGATTGCTATGACGAAGGTGAAGACCAAGGGCTGTAAACCGCTCATTCAGTCCTCGAATGATATTGAGGACGAGTGTTCGGTCAGAGATGGGTTCTCCAAGGTCGCGCAAATCCTCCGCCATGCGCTTGTACTTCCGGCAGTACTCGGAGACCGAGAGGTCTCCTTGAGCAAAAGACCGGAACTCCTGGTCGGCGAAGAGTGCTCGCGTGGTGCGGTTGCCGAGAAATTGAGACTCAATGGAGAGCCAAGTGGTCCGAGCAGTAGCGCCACGCTCAGAGATGGCATCGGCAAGGTCGTCGGAGATGGTGCCAAGAAGCCAAGTCCGAACAACGCAATCCATGCGAGTCCAATCAGGAGACTGGTGGGAAGTAATGTCGGAGAGGACATGCTCTTGAAGAGAAAACTTGCCGACGGTGAGTAGAAATGACTCACGCCAACGAGCGAAGAAGGGTGAGTTGATGTCGAGGACAAGCGGCACAAGAGTGCGGATGTTGTGCACAGCAACTGCTTGTGCATGGAGATTGAGAAGAGCCGCTACCTCATGATGTAGAAGAGCGTCAAGGAGGGAGGGATCACCGACGTTTGGAATGTCGGAATCCAGAACAAGGGTGAGTGCAGCGCGCTCACGAGCAGCACGATCAAGAGCAGCTCGAAGACGAGCATCAGCAGCATCACGTTCCTGTTGAGCAATGGCAGCTTCGCGCTCAGCATCCTGGACGCGGGCGAGAGCAGCGCTGCGGGCGAGAGAAGCGGTATGCTGAGGATCTTCAGTAGGCGCATCACCAGCAGGCAGCAGAATTGGGAGCAGCCGAGAGGTCCTCTGCAGTAGTCGCCAGGACCGCCATGGAGAAGAAGCAGCAGCACCAGGGGGTGTGCGCTAGAAGAAAGGAGCGGAAGAAACTTCTGATACCATGAAAGAATGAGGTAAGTCTTGGTTGCATTGATTGATAGAATCAGTACATATTTATAGGCATTAGGAGATAGAGTAGTTGCAACAGAATTCCTAACTGAATCTCCTAATGCCACCTTCCACACACATCTAGAAGACTCTACATACATCCAGAAACAGCTAGAAGACAGCTGTCTAACACGCCGGTTTTTTCATCACTACATGATTATCGTATTCTTGTACTCTAGTATGATAGATCCGTTCATGCTAGTTTATGTTAAGGCTATAATTTATCTGTTTTGGAAATTAATTATAAAATTTCCTAATATTCCAACATCAACTGACCTGTATTGAGGGAACATTTGAAACTTGAACAAACATTGTTCAGAAATCACTAATGAGTATGCATATATTTTTATGTGAATTTCACTTTGGACCCCACTCTTTTTATCAAAGTTTCACCTTGGACTCCCTTTAACATATATTTTCAATTTAAACCCACCATATTTTCCTCAATAATGTTATCTTTCGTAGCAGAGGCAGAGAGCGTTATTCCAGTCGTGGATGTATGAGTAGAATGATCAAGGAAGCAATCGCAACTCGCAAGTTAAGTTTGAATTTAATGAATAGATGAAAAGGGGGCCAAAGTGAAATCAAAAGGTAAAAAAGGGAGGTCTAAATTGAAAATATAGACTAAATGTCCAAGATGAAACTTTGGTAAAAGGAAATAGTCCAAGATGAAATTCACTCTGTTTTTTTCTTATGGTTTTCCAAGAAAGAAACATCTAAACCAATTTAGTAGCTGAAAATTATAAGGTTATTCAACTTTAGAAGGGCCATATGGTCCATATTGGAGCTTCTCAATTGAATTATCAGTAAGCATCAACGATATCCAGAACAGCAATTCCCCCTTACATTTAGCAATTATCCATTATACAGGGTACACTAAACCCATGGTAATCATTATAGGAGCATGCAATAAATTCTCGGACGAAAAGATGCATACATGGATCATCACTTGGCCTTCTTCCCCATTGGCATGGCAGTAGCCAAAGGCGCTGGCATCTTCTTGTTGAAGGCACTGGTTCTGCTTTCAGTCTCACCACTGTCATCGTCACTATCCTCATTTGCCTCCTGAGCAGCTTTCTTCTCCTCCTCGATGGCCTTTCTCTTTTGCGCGTTCACCTTCCCCAGCAACCTCCTCTCGACCGGATCAGTGGGAGCCACGCGCTTTGCATTAGGTGCCACCTTAGCACCAAGCCCAAGCCTACATCAATCACTTTGTCAAGACTCATACTAGGTTTATCCAGGAATACTACGAAGAAGATACTCTCAGTTCGTTGAATTATTCATACCTCGATGGCCGACCCTCAAAATCCTTATCTTTGGGTTCATCCGGGTCTGATGCACTCATTGTATCCACCCATGTCTGAGCCTGAGAATAAAATAATTTTAAAGGCGCCGAGTAACAAGTATGACAAGATTCACAGCATATGTTCTCTTGCGAGAACAAGAACGAGATGGAGGCGGAGCTCACCAGCTTGAGGGCCTTGTTGAGCGTGACCACCTTGGGGAGTGGGGCCTTCTTCGCAGCTCCCAGCGGCGGCGGCGGCGGCGGCGGCTTTTTCTCCGATGGCTGCTCGGTTGACATGGATGACGGAAGTGGCGGAGCCAGAGACTGGAGATGACGGGATTGGCAGCTGCAGCGGCGGCGGCGGCGCGGAGAGCCGGGAGGAGGAGACCGGAGGCGAACGAGCGACCAGAGCAGGCGACGCGCAGGGGATCGGAAGCCGGCGGCGGCGAAGGTGCCGCGGTGTCGGGGAGTAGAGAGACTCTTCCTGGGTCGGGCGGCGCCGGGCTCACAGCCCAATTTCACAACGCAGCTTCCACTTGGGCATTTTTAGTTACAAAATAAACTGATTTAGGTAACGTCGTCCGTTCTACTTTACATATGTTTAGTCCAAAATTATATAGAATAAAATAGTTCTCAAAAAAAATATTCCTTATAGGTCTAAAATCATCCGTTCTCAAAATATCCACTCAACCGAACGGCTTGCCTCCCACGCCTCCCGTTTTTCTTCTCATTTCTTTTGCCTCTTTTCTCATTTCTTTTGCCTCTTGAACCAAACAAAAGATAAAACCGCTCCGTTTTATCAAATTCCAAAACCAAACAAAAAAAGAATGCCAAAACCAAACAAAAAAAGAATGACTCCGTTCTTGTTTCCAAACACAAATCGGAACCATTCCATTCTCAGATTTATGATCCAAATGCCACCTTAATGTATTATAATCCAAACACATAACGGAAACATTCCATTCTCAGATTCATGATCCAAATGCCACCTTAATGTATTATTTTTGGTTTAAAATAAAAAACAAAAGAACTCAACTAAATGTTCTATCAGCTCATAGCTCCAGATGGATTTCTTGAAGATTTGAACAAAATGAATGTATTTTTTTTCACACTCACTCAGCGTAGTCCAGTTGCTCTTGCATGCTAGCATTCCATCAATACAAAGAAATTGCATTCAGCTAATTTCGATTTCAATGGACCAAATGAAGAAGTTTCGAATCAAAATTTGTGCAACACAAAAACATATACTTGATTTAATTATTTGGCAGTTCCCTCGCCATTGCTTCGGCTCCTAGGAACTGCTGTTTTATTTTTCTACCATCACAATTACTCCTACATGAAGCCTGCTCCTCAAATCTCTTCTTTTTATCTTTTTTTTTCCCGAGCACAATGCAAGATCTCTACTCATCAGTGACACATCCTCTTGATGCAGGGGAGACGAGCTTCATGTACTGCAATTATAGAAAAGGATTAGATAGATATTTAGGGTTTGTTCGGTACGACTCTAGCTCCGAGATAATAAAGTCTATATGAGAAAATAAAGAAGTTTAAAATTTTGTTTTTAGTTTAAACTACAAAACCAAATGGCTGAACTAAATAATGTCAATCCATCCGCATCTCTAAATCTAAGACTTTTTAGACCAGCTCAAAAAAATCATGTTAATGTGGTACCTTCCAAAGCGCTCCACGGGTGACCTTGTGTGGCGGCGGGCTCCATTTCCTCCGTCTTTCTTCCAGCTGAGCTTCAGTCAATTCAACATCAATTACTCTCTTTGCAACATCAATGGTAATTGTGTCACCATTCTGAACAAGACCAATCGGACCTCCCTCCTGAAAAATAGTCAAATCGTAAACAAGAAAACCGTAACAATCTTTGCTGCAGTTATCTTTCCCCCAAGCTGGCAGTGTGGCGAGCAAAAACTAGCAGAAAGTTGTGCATAATTGGGTAATCTGTAAACAATACAATACCTGTGCCTCAGGACAGATGTGACCTACAACAAATCCATGTGACCCTCCAGAAAATCTACCATCAGTCAGCAGGGCACACTCCTGTAGTGAAGTTTTAATACATGTTAAATACTCATCAGCTGTCACAAGGAATGCTATCAAACATTCTGAAGAAAACAACATAACTGCCTGATATGTATGCTGTTAGGAATAAACAGAGCCAATAGTTATGGAGTGCTCAAATGCAAACAAGTTGTTCTTATTTCATCATTTCAACATGTTATGCAGCTATGCAGAATAATACAATAAAAATGGAACATAGGACAATTACTTCAGCGTCATTAATAATGTATGGTGCTAAACAGGTAAAAGATAGTTGTGGGAGTATTCTTGTTTTTATCACAACTAAGAACAGATCAAAACTAAAGTACCATGGCTGACAAATGTTATGCCAAGACCCAAACTTTACCTTCCCAAGACCAGCACCCATTATGGCACTTGTTGGAGTCAACATTTCAGGCATCCCTGGCCCACCTTTCGGCCCTTCTCCTCGGATCACTACAACCTTTCCCTGCCATGGTTGCATATCAACAGAATAATTCAGCACAAGACTACATGTTTGCTCCAATGAAAATAATACATTAGCAGAGAATACAATATCTACAAAGCAAATTCTTTTGAAAAACAAATTAGGTTGGCTTCTATGTCAGCTGGAATAAAAGTAAAATAGATATTGAAATATAGGTGTAGGTCCAAAAAGTAGCAACAAAATTTGCAATTGTGCCAAGAAATTTCAAAACAATAACTGACAGTCTGCCACACATATATATCTGCATTCCTAACTGCATCAGAGTATGACTTCTTCATTAGCATTTGCACAAATGATTTGTTTTATAGTTTTCTGTTCAACACCAAGAATGGTGTTCTAAGCAAAAATTCAGATAGTAAATTTAGCCAAATGCTTGGAGAACTGATTACATCACAAATTTTGTTTTTCAGGCCTCCGGGTTGCAAAAGAAGGCATCCAAATTGCACCTTTTCAATTATCAGCATAGAAAATTAAACTGGGCATATTACCTTGAAATTTGCTGGGTTTTCTGATATAGCTGTAATCATAGATTCTTCACCCTCAAATACTAGTGCAGGGCCTGTCATTTGACCGAACAAGATTTAAATTTCACACATAATGTCAGATCCAAAGGGTTTAAAAATGGAAGCAACAAAAAACACCTGAGAAGAACAGCCCCTCTTTGCCAGTTATTTTTGCCACAGAACCTTCTGGTGCAAGATTGCCGTAGAGTATTTGTATATGACCAGTTGATTTGATAGGATTGTCCAGGGGCCTTATTATTTGCTGAAAGAGAAAATAAAATGTGTAAATGCTACTATACAAAAAACTATATTATAAGGCAAAGAATTCAGGGTTGAGCTTTACCTGTCCTTCAGACAGAGAAGGGAAGATTTTAGCATTTTCAGCTAGAGTTTTCCCAGTGACTGAAGATGCAAAAGAACAAATCAGTTAGTACCTAAATAAAGGAACTTCTACACATCATTATAAATGGCAATTGACTGCACACACCAGTCATACAATCACCATCAAGAAGGCCTTGCTCCAGAAGATAATGAATTACTGCAGGAGTTCCACCAATCTGCAATGTATGACAGTATGAGCAGGTTTTTTAGTGAGAGCTTCACCTAAGCACTAATTGCTTAAATATGCAAGCATGTGAACAAAAGAATGAAGTGAAACCAATTAAATATTTATAGCATCAAGTATTTACCTTATGCAAATCCTCCATGACATATTTGCCACTGGGCTTAAGGTCCGCAAGGAAAGGAACTTGGTCACTGACCTTCTGAAAATCATCAAGATTTAATTGCAGACCTACAGACCTGAAAGAAGAAAAATAATCAGGGTTTGTCTTTCAATGCAATTTAATAGACAATAAGAAGATAACCCACCTAGCAATAGCAATTAAATGCAGTACAGCATTAGTAGACCCACCAAGTGCCATGACAATAACCATTGCGTTCCGCAAAGACTTCTCGGTGATAATGTCTTTAGGCTTCAAATCCATCTTTAACAATTCTAAAAGATATTTCCCAGCAAGACGACATTCATCTAGCTTTAATGGGTCTTCAGCAGGGGTTGAAGAGCTTCAGGGGAAAAAAGCACAGGTGATAAGAACTCTGTTCAATTTGTGAACTCAGGATGAATTGATTATGCAGCCTAAAAAGCAATAAGATAAGGTTTCAGGGTATTATTTGTACCTGTACGGAAGGCTCATGCCCATAGTCTCAATGGCAGATGCCATTGTGTTTGCTGTGTACATACCACCACATGCACCTGCTCCTGGGCATGAGTTACGGAGCACATTCTTTCTTTCCTCCTCACTGATTGTCCCGGTAACGAATTCTCCATAGCACTGTGCAACATAACAAGACAAAAGTAAGCATAAGCTGTATACTGCTGCATTGGAAAGTACTTGCAGATACGAAGGAGAGTACCTGGAAAGCAGATACTATGTCATATGAATTTCCCTGAAAGTGACCAGGCTGCATGAACAGACAGTCTGTCAGAAAATCCTCAGCACAAAATGAAAGCAAAATTCAGAACTGACACATATTTACCCTGTTTTATCGGTGGTTAGTGACTCCGAACCCACTATTAAATTAAGAAAAATTGATAATTTGTCACTCTAAAGATGACCCCTGATTATATTGGCACCCCATGGCAATGACATATGGGACCATCCAATGACATGTGAGCTAGGATAACAGAAAATCAAAGCCACTTCTTGATAGTGGAAAATTATCAGTTCTCTCTCAAATTAAAAGGCCAGCCCACAAACATGGTGCCAACCATATTGACCTGTTTTCTAGCATAAATTGTTTCGTATTTAATTATTTTTTATGCTTAGAACCAGTTATTTCATTATAACTGTCATTAACACCTTCATATTACTTCAAATATTAGTACATTTCTATGGCAAAAGAAGAGGGGTCAGGGGTGAATTACCTTAATAGTTCCACCATATACCATGATACTTGGCCGATTAAGCCGCCCCATTGCCATTATTGTACCTGGCATCTGCGATGCATAAGACCGTTAAATTCAAATGCAACAAAGATATGAATATGGGAAGTTATCCCACAGGCTTTCCTTATGTAAAAGGCATCATGATTCATGAGGTAAATTAAAGTGACATGAAGCTATAAATTTTTACTTTTGTTATGTCCTTGAAGAGGGGAAATTTAACTATTTGCCACTCTTATCGTTGCCACATCTTCAAATGTCACCCTTATCGTTGCAATTAATTTTTTGTCACTCTCTATATGAGCCAATTAATTTTTTGCCACTTTGTGTCCAATCACTTGCCACGTCATCTGCCACATCAATTTTTTGCCACATCACGTGCCACGTCACCTTCTTCTTCCTCCTCTCTTCTCTCTCTCTCCCCAACTCTTCCTGGAGGCCGGCCACCGCCGGCCGCGCCCCGCAGCCTCCGCGCCCACCGGCCGCCGCCTGGCTGTGCGCGTAAGCTGCAGGGCGCGGCCGGCGGTGGCGGCTGGTGGCGGTGGGCGGCCTCCGGGAGGAGAGCGCGCGGCTCCCGAAGGCGACGAGGCGGGCGGCGGCCGGCGGGCGCGGGGCAGGGCGCGGAGGCTGCCGGGCGGCGGGCGCGGAGGCTGCGGGGCGCGGCCGGCGGTGGCGACAGTGGCCGGCCTCCGAGAAGAGTTGGGGAGAGAGAGAAGAGAGGAGGAAGAAGAAGGTGACGTGGCACCTGATGTGGCAAAAAATTGATGTGGCAGATGACGTGACAAGTGATTGGACACAAAGTGGCAAAAAATTAATTGGCTCATATAGAGAGTGGCAAAAAAATAATTGCAACGATAAGGGTGACATTTGAAGAGGTGGCAAAACGATAAGAGTGGCAAATAGTTAAATTTCCCCCTTGAAGAGAACATTAAAGTAAAAATACATCTTAAAAATCGCTTCAGCTTCAACAACCAAAGTACACATTAATCCGATGTGCAGGGATAATTAATTTTTTTATAACCGCTTTAGATTTTGCAGGTTTAAAACATAAACCAGAACCAGTTGGGATGAAATCCCCAAATGTTTGAAACACCTGCAGACCAAATGGACATTAGCACGCTAGATCCCCATTTGGTTCTCTGAAGACAACATATTCTGGGTTTTTTTAGCAAAGATTGTGTTTTCATTGCATCTAGGAATCAAGCTAGCGGGATGGAATTCAGAATAGAAGAAAGATCCAGTGTTGATTGATGCTCTTTGTAGCGTGGAGCAAAAAAAAAAAAAAAAAAAAAACTAGAAGAACGATACTGACATTCTTGTCGCATCCAGGTATGGAGATGTTGGCGTCGTAGTGCTGCGCGCCCATGACTGTCTCGATGCTGTCGGCGATGAGGTCGCGCGACTGGAGGCTGTAGCACATGCCCCGGGTGCCCATGGAGATGGCGTCGCTGACCCCGACGGTGTTGAAGCGGAAGCCCACCATGCCGGCCTCGCGGACGCCATCCCGGACGGCCTCGGCGAGGCGGAGCAGGTGCATGTTGCAGGTGTTGCCCTCATACCAGACGGACGATATGCCGACCTGCGGCTTGCGGAGGTCGGCGTCGGTGAGACCGACGCCGTATAGCACGGCCTGCGACGCCCCCTGCGACTTGGGCTCGGTGATGCGCGCGCTGTACTTATTGAGCTTGGGCTCGTCGGCTACGGCGGTGGCGCGGATGCGCGCGAGGCGGCGGCCGGAGGTATAGGCGGCGGCCGGGAGGGACGGGGAGGTGAGCGCAAGGGACTGCATGTCAGCGGCGGGGAGGTCCGAAATGTGGGGTTTAGGGTTTAGAGTGTGGCGAGCAGAGCGATGGAGATGGATATCGATGGGGACAACTGGCTCTGGCTGCGGCGGGAGGAAGCCGACGAGACGAAGCAGAGGCGGAGGCGTGCTAGCCGGAACCGGTTCCTCTGCAGTGGCAGTCGCCCTCGCTCGCCGTCCGATTTTGATCGGGCGGTGCGAAGCCCCCTCTCTCTTCGAAGCTCCCTGCGAAGTGGGTTTCACCGGCACGAAACCCTCCTCGTACAGCGTCCGATTAAGATCGGACAGGGGATCTCATTTGGTGCTAGCCGCCTCAGTCAGATTGTTTTTTACTCTCGCAAGCACAAAACGAAGCAGAGGATTTGGTGTTTGCTTCTTCGTTTTTTTTCCACATCAGGATAAAACTGTGTTCTGGTTATGTCCTGCAGCACATCGAAACAGTAAAAATTTTTAATAATATTTTTTAAAAAAAATCAAATTTGGAAGTCGAATCCAATCGGAGAAGCAGTGAACTTTTATCCTCATCTGTTTACATATTGTTTGTTGATCATCCGTGGGTAGTGAACATAGTAAGTCTGGCTCTGATTCTACGGTCTTCTCATGCTTATATTTGAAAGACAATTCATCAAGTTTAGTTCACAAAGCCTCGAACTTTCTCTTTTAGTTTTGGGTACATAGTCTCTTAATCAGATTAGTTAGCTCTTTCTTATCGAAGCGACGGTAAAATTTTGCACATAAGTGACGCATACACCATCGAGACTAAATGTTCCTCTAAAATTAAAAATTCGACTACTGAATTTTTATTTAAATAGTATTAAAAAAATTCTCGAAGCAGACTCCATCGTCTGCGTGCCCTGTTTGATTATCGATCCATTGAGATTTGATGGAGGAAACATGTGGGCATTATGTCTAAGGGCGTGTTTGGATGGGGCTAAAAATTTTTAGCCCCTCTCGCATTCAATGTTTAAATATTATTTTAGAGTATTAAATATTAATTATTTATAAAACCTATTCATAATCGAAGGATTATTCACGAGACGAATCTAATGAGTCTAATTACACCATGATTTGACAATGTGATGCTACAGTAAACATTTGCTAATTATATATTAATTAGGCTTAAAAAAATCGTCTTGCGATTTAGTCTCCGATTCTGCAATTATTTTTATAATTAGTTCACGTTTAATCCTTCAAATTAATATCGAAACATCCAATGTAACACGGACTAAATTTTAGCCCTGGATGGAAACACCCCCTAACTTTTACAAAAGGACATTGGAACAAAATAAAACTACTTGTGCTCTTGTGGTGGATGGAATGGATAACACACAAAAGTAACCAACTCCTAAAGCAACTAGTGATATGCCTTTTAGAAAGGGCTCCGTTATCATTCGCTTTCAAATTTCAATACATGATGATGATGCACTATTATTGTTTACGTTTAGTTTCTGTTAGGTACAGTTCTAAATTTTTTTAAAGAAAAAGAGATAGTCAAATTTGACGAAAGATTGAGAATATTTACTTCAAGATATGTTCAGAGCTTAAGGGTCCGTTTGGTTTGGGGGCGAGGATGGATAGGATGATCTCATCCATGAATTTAGGGATGAGATGATACATTCGAGGTGTTTGGTTGGATGGATGGAATGAGACAATTTTTTGTTTGGTTAGATGTATACAACTTGGATGAGATAAGGTTAAATTTAGTAGGACACAATTGTCAAATATATTTTTTAACAAAAATATAATCATATGAGATCTTATTTTATAGATTAAATTATAATCAATACAATGATGTAATTAGATCATAAATTGGATAAATAATTTGGGAGTAAAAATCATTTGAATATTTATAAACGAAAAATTAAATGTGTAATAACCAATCAGGAGACGACACGTCATCTCGTCCAATGTTGGATGAGCTCATCCAGAAAAATTTCTTAAATCTCTCCATCCAGCATATTGAAGGAATATTCCTCTCGTGGATCATCCCATCCAACTTCGTCTTTCAACCAAACAGCTGACTGGATGGGATGACCCTATCCCATCCAGGATATCCAGCAAACCAAATGCACTCTAAACATTTAGTTCAGTGATCATGGTTCTGAAGTACTCCGAGATTATTATTGGTGCTTCAGAACCATGGTCGCTGGACCAAAGATTTAAGCTCTTAACATATCTCGAAGGTTTTGTCATCTTCAAGTGCTCGATTGCTATTAGATTAATGATGACAACTTTTTCCTTCAAAATTTGTGTATGGTCAAAATATGATATTAATATTTGAAAAAATTGTGAGTTCATTTGCACCAACACAAATCACGCTGCCTTGGCCGGTGTTTAGATTGATAAAAAAAATCTATGATCTACCACTTTTAATTTTTTTTATAAAGTTACAAACGTATAAAATGTAGGCTCTTTTGGTACCTTTAGTCTAAAGACTAAAGTTTAGTTGATAGCCTAAACTTTAGTCGAGATATTGTTTGGCTCAATGGATCAAAGTCAATAAATGTAGTTCAACAAAGACTTTTTTATCTCTAGACTAGTATCTCTGTTCTCTCTGTTATGGCGTCATTTCTTTGGGTTGGGATGTATTTTGTGTTGTTTAGTTCAGTTTAGTCCATTTCTTTGGACTAAATGACCAAAGACTTTAGTCTAATTTTTAGTCCACATGTTTGGATCTTTAGGACTAAAAGTGTCACAAAACAGATGACTAAAATTTAATACTAATGAACCAAACAAACCTTTAGGCTATTCACAACGGAGGTTTCGTGGGGTGTTTCATTGTATTAATTACTATGACATTCAATTAATGAGGAAAGAGAAAGAAGTAGTGTCATCACCATGACATGGTGCTAACCCATTTTCAAGATGGATGAAATAAAATAAAATACCTACTGAGAGCCAAATCGTTTCATCAGAGAGAGGGTATTTCATGAGAGCTAGTTGCATTTAATTACACTAGTTAGCTTAGGAAATAGTGAAATAAAACTCTCAACTGAAAGAGAATATTTCATTCAGTTGTAAAGCTGATGCGATCTTCTAAAAAACAGTGTTATGAAACTCACCACTGTGAATAATAGTCTTAATATGATAAAAAGTCAAAGCTACTTTTGGTAGTGACAAATTATCAAAACTATCTCTATTTTGCAAAATACTGGCGAATGGTCGGAAACGAATTAAACATTTTGATTGGAATCGAATTATACGGTATTTTGAATGCGAAAGCCACTACAATTTTGCGACTTTGGAGAAATGCCATTACAATTCACGTATTTAGATTCATGCCATTACAAATTCAGAAAACTCCGAACTATACCATTATAAATTTAGAAAATTCCGAAATATGCCATTACAATTTTAGAGAAATATGAAATATGTCATTAGATTTTGTGAGAGCTGCAATTCCGAAATGACATATATTCAAATAGACGAATTGTAGTGGCAAAGTTTCAAAGCACGGTAATTGTAATCGCATATATCTAAAAAAACCCTTCTTAGAACGGGTCGTCCTCTACTTCCGTCTCCTCCCTTGCTCGCTCGTTCGCCGATCTCCATCCCGCGACCGCGAGCAGCGGCGCCGGCGTCCTGCTGCATCCGCCGCATCCTCGCCGGCGAGAACTCGTACGGAAACCCTCTTTCTCGTTTGATTTCTCTCTACCCGCGCGTACCCTTTTCTCTTGGGTTTTGCCCTAACCTTAGCTTCTCTTGTAGATCTGGAAGCAGCTTTTCTCCTTGCCTTAACCTAAGTACTAATTGCAGTTAGGATTTGGGGGTTCGATCAGCTGTACCCCCATCCATCCCCATGTCCCACGCCCCTGTGGTGTAGCAATCCTTGGAACATGGAATCCCTGTGGAAGCTGACCTACTTGCTCGAGCCTTCGTCGCTTGCTCTCATTGCAACTGCGATTTCCGTTGCCTATGCATCAGCGTCACGAGCCCTAGATCATGGGAAGGAGATGGAGAGGAACCTGGACTTCTCTGAGGCTTCCATAACACTTGATCGGTCGCAAGCACTCATGATCCCCCTTGCGAGTTCATGCAGCCTGTTGCTCATGTTCTATTTGTTCTCGTCTGTATCGCAATTCGTCACTGCATTTACTGCTGTGGCCTCGGCGATGGCGCTCTTCTTCTGTCTGACTCCATACATAGCATGTGCCAAGTCACGGTTCAGTATAGGTGATCCTTTTGTGTCAAGGTGCTGTTCAAAGTCATTTACCCGGTTGCAAGGTTTGCTGGTTCTGGTCTGCATCGGCACGGTGGTAACCTGGTTGGTATCAGGGCATTGGTTGTTAAATAATCTACTAGGGATCTCCATATGCATAGCATTTGTCAGCCATGTTAGGCTGCCCAACATAAAGATTTGTGCATTGCTCCTTGTGTGCCTGTTTGTGTACGATGTATTCTGGGTCTTCTTCTCAGAGAGGTTTTTCGGAGCAAATGTCATGGTATCTGTCGCCACTCAGAAGGCATCTAACCCAGTTCACACGGTAGCAAACAAGCTAAGCCTGCCCGGCTTGCAGCTGATTACAAAGAAGCTAGAGCTTCCAGTCAAGCTTGTCTTCCCCAGGAGTTTGATGGCAGGGCTTGTTCCAGGAAGTAGTCCTGGGGACTACATGATGCTTGGGCTTGGAGACATGGTAAGTTAATTTACATTCCACCTTTTTCTTTTCATAGAGATATGGTAAGGATGAGATGGGAACCACTAAATGTTTAACACAAAAAGGACCTTATAGCAATACAATAATTTCTTCAGTGTAGCTTACTAGCTTCAGTTTAGCTCCCCCCCCCACCAACAGCAAGCTAGAAATAGTAGCTCTTGGTCAACTTTATCTGTTACTTCTGGTTCATATGCATGCACTGTTCAAATCCCACAGTTTACTGAGAAACTTGCTCTGCAACAAAATGTTTGATTATTGTGCTAGACTGCTAGCTAAAGCTTTTATGTCTTACCAGATAGTTTAAAGTAACCAGGCTGAATAACATCTTTAAAGGCTTCACATGCCCAAACTAAACCATGACTGTTCAAACAGATTTTAAGTCTTCAAATGTTTGGAAACACATTGCTGTGACACTGTGAAATACATTCTCTGAGTGCATGAATTGATTTAGGTTGCATCATCGCATATTGTATTGTAGACATGCCGTTCACTGGTATTTATTGTTTTATTTGCATATCAACCTTGATATTTTTCACATGAAGTAGCTGCATGACTCTGCAAAAATGAATATGATTTTTACGTAAACACTACATCATACTGAGTCTATGTCTGAAATTCTGGATTACTGTGTCTTTCATCTGACTTTGCTGACGTTTTTATTGATTAAATTTAACCAGCTCTTTACTTTTGTGCTATGATGACTGCAGGCCATTCCAGGGATGCTTCTAGCTCTTGTACTCTCTTTCGATCACCGGAAGATCAAAGACATGACTATTTCACCAGACACGCCTCCCTCGAAACAGCGGAAATATGTATGGTATGCACTAACAGGTTATGGTGTTGGTTTGGTGGCTGCTTTGGCTGCTGGGATCCTATCTCAGTCTCCCCAACCTGCTCTACTGTACCTGGTAGGTGTTCTCTCGTGATAGAATCAACCTTTCCGACATTAGCACTGTATCATCCTTGCCCTACTGAGTTATGTTTTCCTGACTTGGTTGCACATTGGCTATGATTAAGTTGTTGCTGAACCAGCTTTGATAAAGCTGTGATGCCACACTTATAGTGTGGATTTAATGATTTATATGCTTTTATTACTGAGTTTGTGACTTCAGGTGCCATCTACGCTTGGGCCAGTTATGTACATGTCATGGCTGAGGAATGATCTATGGGAGCTGTGGGAAGGATCCAAGCCAATTCTAAACGAGAAAGCTCATTTGTTGGAGGTATGAGATCAAGAGGACAAGAAAACAATTTCAACCTCCTCCTCGGATGTAATCTGATTATTCAGCTCTTCATACTAAATGAGAATATTTATATGCTAGAAAGGTCCAGTAATTTAAGCTTATACCGTGTTCATGTTGTTCTCGCAAGAGGGAACAATGTGTATCACTTAATGACAGTAATATAAAAGGTCTCTTCCATTACATAGCTTCGATTCTCTGTTGCTCGATTATTTGAATGTTGAGGCATGGAGTGCAGTCGCCTGGCATAGTGTATCTGTGTTTTCTTTTGCATAAAGAATGATATTTCCTCAGGTGTCAAGGACTCTCAGCGCAACTCAGAGCAAATGCAAAAAGGAAAATATTTAGCCCACCATGTACTGACAAGTTGCATTCTGAACTGAGCATTCCTAAAAAAGAAACATGAGCTGCAAAATTATATTTATTTAGTACTCAAAGTTGCAAAAACTAAAGAGAGAGAGGGAGAGATATCTGAGCCCAGGTTCGAACTTGGATCTTCTCCCGGTTTCCTTTACTGTAATTTGTTACGGCAGCACCACTACTAGTAGTATCAGTATATTTATGTTCCTGCACTGCACATAACCTGTGAAATTTATCAAGCTCTCCTGATGTGTTCTTAGTATCAGTATATGCTCGGTTTATGCATGCTTCTTGCCATCAATTTCATCATGTCTCTATCTTGTTGTCCACAAGGATTGGGTGTGCAAGTTCCTGTGTGATTATTTACTGATTTGATAGTGGATAGTCAATCCAAGTTTGGTTCTGAAAAAAAAACTGGATTCTTTTGAATTCTGATTGGATGTAAAAGGAAACATATTGCATACCGTTAGTATAAAACATAGCTGAAAAAATCGGACCGGCGGTTAAACCGGAAAAAACTAGAACTGGTCAGTTAACCGGTCCGGTTTTGAGAAAAAATTATTTGAGTGGATTAAATTTCTAGAATTTTTATTATTTTGTATTATTTTTATATTAAAAAATACAACATAATATCATATTAATAAATAAAAAACTGACAGTCCGAGTGGTTCTTTTTCTGAAAGTCCATTAACTGATTGTTTATTCTTATAGCTTTGTTCAAATCGGTCAAAACAAAGCTTTTCACCGTGTCTACCTATAGAAAGAATAACCTCAAGCTGTTGTGCCTACCCTAACACAGATAATAAAGGAAAATGTAATACGTACTTGATGAAGCATTGTTTGAGCCATGGGAGGCCATGAACTTGTTCAGTATGGATTTTTTTAAAAAATAAATTTGGTACCCGATTTGAAAAAAATACAAATCTAGATCCCGTCGGCAGTCTATCGGCTAAACCAGGCTGAAGTGGCTCTGGTTCAACTGAGGCAGTGCCGAACCAGAGCCACGCCAGCTTGGTTCGGTCCACCAACAGTCGAACCAGTTTGCCACGTCAGTCGCGCCGCGTCCGCCCCTGCGCCCCCACGCCTTCGCCCCTGCCACCTCGCCTCTCGCGGCTCGGCCGCCGCGCGCGCCCCTGCGCTCCCACCGCCTCGGCTGCGCCCCAGCTGCATTTAATGCGAGGCGGCGGGGCGCAGCCGAGGCAACGGGGCGCAGCCGAGACGGCGAGGGCGAGGTGGCGGGGGCTCGGCCGAGGCGGGCGCGCGGGAGGCGAGGCGGCGGGGCTTGGCCGAGGCGGACGCGCGGGGAGGCCGGGCGGCAGGGGCGAGGGCGGGAGCGCAGGGCGCGGTGCAACTGACGTGGCAACCTGGTTCAGCTGTTGGTGGCCCGAACCAGGCTGACGTGGCTCTGGTTCGGCACTGCGTCGGCCGAACCAGAGCCACGTCATCCTGGTTCGACCGACCAATGGCCGAGGTGGACGCGCGGGGAGGCCGGGCGGCAGGGGCGAGGGCGGGAGCGCAGGGCGCGGTGCAGCTGACGTGGCAACCTGGTTCAGCTGTTGGTGGCCCGAACCAGGCTGACGTGGCTCTGGTTCGGCACTGCGTCGGCCGAACCAGAGCCACGTCATCCTGGTTCGACCGACCAATGGCCGACGGGGCTCTAGTTCGGCCGACCAACGGTCGATGGTAGGTTAGTTTTGCAATTTTTTGATTTCAGGTACTAGATTTGATTTTTTTTAAAAAAATATTATTTAAAAAAATTCTTCAGTATGCATATTATCCTACTGCTATTAGGATATGAATGATTATTTGATAAGCTCTGAGATATGAGCATTGATTCTACTTACTAATTATTAGTTATATTACTAATTATAATTAATATTTAAAGTGTTTATAATTTTTTTCATTTGGTGTATATACCACTTCTACTTTAACCATAAGCTACTAATAAGTCTTTAAATAACAGCCTATATTAATGTACGTGTCTGAATAAAATCTTTCTTAACTCTAGGTTTTATGCTTGATTGGTAATATTCTTTCAAATTAAAAAGGTATAAAAAATATATAATTATATTTATAATCCAAAATACTATAATTAGACTCTTTTTAATGATCAGAGGGCATATACTACCCTCTTCTTGGGGGCACATTTGTAATTTATCTGAAATATCTCGAGCGTACTTATTAGGTCTCGTTTATTTCAGCTCTAGATTATAACAATTCAACATTTTTTATAAGCTAAAACAAATAAGTAATTTATTTTACCAATTTATTACAATAATTCAGTAAATTAGTGAAATCTATTTTTTTAATAAACTGAATCGTTAAACTCAAACAGCCCTGACTCGTCACATCTCTCTCGTCTCTCGCCCGCGCGCCGCCGCCGCCGCCGCCGCTTCACTCGCCGTGCGCAAGATGTGGGGCAGCGCCGACGGCGGCACACCGGAGGTCATCCTGGAGACATCCATGGGCGCCTTCACCATCGAGGTACTACAAACCCCACTCCGTCTCTCATATCTCTCTCCCCTTGCCCGCATCTGCTTCTCTCTAGCTTGGTAACTCTTCTCGCCAGATGTACTACAAGCACGCGCCCAAGACCTGCAGGAACTTCGTCGAGCTCGCGCGCCGGGGCTACTACGACAACGTCGTCTTCCACCGCATCATCAAGGTCCCTCCTTTTCTTCATCCGCTCTTTGCCTGGGTTAATCCGGTGAGGTTTCTCATTGTCTTTGTTTCTTTCGATTCCTTGCTGTGTAGGACTTCATCGTGCAAGGTGGGGATCCTACTGGCACCGGCAGAGGCGGCGAATCCATCTACGGGTCAGCGATCTGTCTTGCTTCACTTCTCCTTCAATTAAGAACCAACCGATGGATGGATACCATACCTTTGCATTTGGAGGCGAATGCTGTATCTGATACCATTTTTGATGGATTCCTGTGGCATCAGAAGCAGCTAATTTACTGTTTACCGTTGCTAAGATGGAACTGTTTGTGATAGTTTGTACAATTCTTGCTTTTTAATTGTGGTTTAGTTTGGATCCTTAATAACACCAGTGTTCGCCCTGTCTTTACAGAGCAAAGTTTGAGGATGAGATAAAGCCAGAGTTGAAGCACACTGGCGCTGGAATTCTGTCAATGGCCAACGCTGGTCCGAATACAAATGGAAGCCAGTTCTTCATTACTCTTGCACCTTGCCAATCACTTGATGGTGAGGCTACCTTTCTTTATCATTGTCTCTCCCATTCTACATGCTTTGGCTTGTCTGATGACTAAGAATATATATATTTTTACTTTCCCCTAAAAAGCTAGAGTTCGTTCCACAGGTTGAATCAACAATGTTTTCAGATTGCAACCTAAAAACCTGTAAAATAATTCGCTGCAAGCTTTATTTTTAGTTAGATTTGGAATGATTACAAACTACAAAGAACCAAGCTGAACCAGCTCCTGAAGAGGCTTTTGTAGAATGACTTGGAGTACAATTACAAGGAGTGTGATTCTTGTAAACCTTTGGTGGATATCAGAGACTCCCTCTCTTCTGTATTTTGATATTGTACATTTGAGTGCTTTTATGCTAATGTGCAACTCAACTGTTCACGAATTGTATGCTTACATCTGGTTTTGATATCGTAGTCCACACTCTTATTTTCTTGTACAAAATCATTCATAATTCATTCTTTTGGAAATTTCGACATGGAAAATGTTGCATTTTTCTTGCTACTAGGTATTAATATGACGATTTTTACTATTCCAGGAAAGCATACAATTTTTGGAAGAGTATGCAGAGGAATGGAAATTGTCAAGCGCCTCGGAAGTGTGCAGACAGACAAAAGTGACAGGTAACACCAAAATTGTATCCCATGGTTGTGCATATCACAGTATAATTTGCTCTGATTTGTCATTCGTCCTGAGGGAGACTTGTGCTAGTGCAATGCCTCACTATTATGCTGCCTCATGGATATGGTGGCAAACTGGGTAGCCTGGCAGGAGGCAAGGATTTGGAGTTATGAGTCATGGTGCTAGCAGATTTGTCTAGATTGATTCATCAAGATCTTATTCACACCCCGCAATCACTTCAGTTGAATCTTATTCAGCTTTATTATCTTTGTTGATTCAGGCCTATCCATGAAGTGAAAATCCTGCGGACCATGGTTAAGGATTGAAGGGTAGTGGGTCTACATGGTGTCTGTCAGTGACTTCTGATCTTTGGTTGTAGCTGCTTTGAGCTGTCAGTTTCAGGTTTCATCTCGTTGGCTCAAGAACTTCGGTTTCCTGTTTGATGCCGTGCTTATATAATGTAATATTTACATACATCATCGTTGGGATAAGAGAATCGTTTTTAACAACTCATGAATCGCTGATCTATCTCAATTATTCTCACCTCACCTGAACGCATTACAGTGTTCAGTGATTAGCAGTGGAGAAAAAAACCTTTGAGCTGTGTCAAGTTATTTTGAGCTCATGATATAACGCAGCTGTTCTCTACAAGTATGTTCAGCTGATATTTTGTATGCTGTTTCAACACTGAAATTTTGCTTCAACAGGCCATAAAAAAAGGTTAATTTTTTCTGTGCCAATATAATTTTTACAGTTTGCTAATATGCTACCAGTGTGTTAACCACAGTAGTGTGTCAACCACAGTCACTGACATAAATATTTTTAAAAAATTATAATGGTACGTCCCTAAAAAACAATATAGCGCTCCTGTTTACTAAACTGAACATGTATGATGTTTTCAAAAAGACATACAGGTTGATGCAAGATGAAAAATAACTTTTTTTGTGTGACAGAAAAAGCATTTGTCAAGCAGAAATGAACTATAACAAGCCCAGCAGAGTACAAGATGTAGTTGAAATGCCGCCGTCGATTGATTCTACTAGTTTTTTTTTTTGTCAGCTGTGTTTTTTTCTGCATATACAACGAGGGCTTCAGCTTTGTTTCTAACTCGGCAACTGAAGCCATCATATCCATAAGTAAAACCTACAGAAGGGGTATAGCTCTACAAATCAAACTCTATAAGCATATGCCCCATGAACAATCTTACATCTGCTACAAGTCAAGTGTAACCAGAGAATCGCCATCAAGTGCTCTTATCCATTATGGGTGACTATAAATGAGACACCCAGTGTAGGCTCTGCAAGTATCGAATTCTCTCAAGAACAAATGTCCCCCACATCAATGGTGCCTCTACAGGCTACAGCTACAGTGGATCAGTGCTTCCAACATCAATGGAGCATGCTTTGAACTTTGATCACTGGCTTCTGTGCCCATTTGCTTTGACTCTCCCAGAAGAAGCACCATTCTCCATTACTGGAGAATGGTGAACTTCCTCCAAAGCGGCATTCGCCGTTAACAGGGGCTGCTTATCGCCATGAACCGTGCCGTCCGCTCTGTGTGCTTTCAGGTCTGCGAGCTTCACCACCTGATTATCATCAGAATCTTGCTTACTGTCATTGGAGCTTTGTTGTTCCTCTAGCAGCTTCAATCGCCTGAGGGCGGGTACATCCCCGTCGCAATACCTGCGCCACATGTTTCTGTACGCAGATTCCAGACCTCGCGTGAAATTCTCCCCGTCACAGACTGGTGAT
Source organism: Zizania palustris (assembly GCA_019279435.1). NCBI lineage: Eukaryota > Viridiplantae > Streptophyta > Magnoliopsida > Poales > Poaceae > Zizania > Zizania palustris. The sequence goes on along the minus strand of JAAALK010000290.1, from coordinate 74,807,957 downwards.
TTCGTCATTAGCCCTCGGAGGCTCATTCTCAATTCTTGTAAGGCAGTAACATCTGATGCTAAATCCAATGCTAAGTTAACATATTCGTCCTCGGATTTTGCAACCAGCCTCCCCAGCCCTGCAAGAATAACAGCAAAAGTCCACCAACAATTCCATATGGATAACATATCAATGGTATTAGACTGAAGAAAACCACAGCCAATGAATATGCAGCATGGAAAAACCGAAAAAAAAGTATGGAAATTCAACCTACTGCTACAAGATAAAGTTAAGAAACACATACCAACTTTAGTGAGTAGACTAACACCAACATTATGAGCATGGACTGAGCCAGCCATAGTAACACATGGAACCCCCATGTATAGAGACTCACAGGTAGTGGTAGTCCCGGCATATGGAAACGTATCGAGGCTGCAAAGAAACAGACCAAAGTTCAGATGGCTGTACAGGAAATACTCGGATAAAGGAGATTGGAGAATTCATTTTCCATGTATTCATGGGGCATGCTAAGGATTTGCCAATGAACAGTTTAAGACATCGAGAAGAATGAAGCTACTCATTTGCAGAACATGTTTAACCTAGCCTAGAAGTTGTCAGCCCTAAACCGTAAGGAACAGCAGACAAAAGACAGGTTTTGGCTGGCTAAATTGATCTAACGTTCCCCTCCTCTATTCCTCTGCTTTTATAGCTTGCAAATTACAGAGTATATAAAGAGTTCTGCTAATAGAAAGTCTGCAGAAACCTTATAAATAGAGAAGATGTGCTGCTATAAATCCAGCCCTATCCAAACTTAAAACTAGGCGAAATAGAAAGCTATCTTCCCTAGATTATCTGCTTGACACCGACTCTTGCTCGAAGCTCTAGGAAGTTGACGCGTGGAAGCGGCTTTGTGAGCAGATCCACCAGCTGTTCGGCTAAGCTGGTGAACTCAATCACGATCTTTCTTCCCTCAATGCAGTCCTGAATGTAGTTTGCTGCATGGAGAAGTGGCCCTGATGTGTGGTGGCACCCGACTACACATGATCTGTTGTTGCGCGAATGTGACTGACCTCGTGACGGTGCCTTGCCTGCGGAGGTGGCCTTAACCTGATCTCCCGATCAGTGTGCCGCATCCTGATTGCCCATGTAGTTATGACATCCTTGATCACTCGCCTGCCTCCCACCAGCTGTGGAGCAGCGACATAGCAGCGTCTGATTACATGTGGACTTGATCTGTTCAGCGGCAGTGACATGATTGCGCCTGGTAGCGCACGGAGGTAACATGCGACCGTAGGTTGGCGCCCATCCTTGTGACAGTTGTCGGTCCTCACGGCAACTAGCAATCCTTTGAGATGGCTGCCGGTCCTCACAGTCACGCCCGGTCTGCTTGGGGTGATGGCCTGCGATGTTGTGAGGGATTGTGCGGCGGTGCCCAACTACATGTGGCCTATAGTTGCGCGGCGACGCCCAGCCTTGCAGCGACGCTCGACTACACGACAACCAGTCAGTCCTCGTGGTGGCACCCGACATCATGGCCATTCCCCTTAGCTTCACGGAGGCCTTCCCTAACTTTGTGGCAGCAACACAATGGCGGTGACATATCTGCACGACAATCCTTCTTCCTACTCCCCTGCAACGGTTTGCGGCTCCACCCGACAACCCGCAGTGCGTGGCAACCTGTGCCCCACGCAGCCATCGCAGCAGCTGCCTGGCAGTCTGTTCAATGGCTCAACGTCATCCTGGCATCCTGCTCAGTGCCATCGCAGCAGCCCTCCACCCGACGCTCAGTAGCGCACAACGGCAGCCTGCAGCCCCACCCGGTGCCTGGTAGCATGTGGCAGCGGCCTGCAGCCCTGCTCCGCACACGCGGTGGTGGCCTGCAGCCCCGCCCAGCACCTGGCAGCATGCGGCGATGGCCTGCAGCCCTGCCGGATGCCTGGCAGCGTCTCTTGCAGAAGGACCCCGATCTTGATTGATCTGTAGCGGCAGCCCACACAGCGTCTCTCCCGGCGGCTTGGCAGTAGCAGCGCCTGATCTGCAGCAGCATGGCAGCCTGCAGCTGTGCAGCAACGGTGGCAGGGCACCCTGACACTTCGCCCGTGCAGCCCCTTGGTGGCAGCAAGGACACAACCTGCAATGGCAACCGTTGCTTCACTGTGGTGCCTTGCCAGATCTGTGTGGCCTGCGTGGTGGTCGTGAAGCAGCAGGGGGGCTGCCAGCTGTGCGCAGCAGTGGCGGCTCGGCGCCCCCACTGCGCCCGACCTGTCCTTGTGTCGCTACCTTGCAATAACCTCGCTCTGATACCACTTGTTAGCCCTAAACCGCAAGGAACAGCAGACAAAAGACAGGTTTTGGCTGGCTAAATTGATCTGCCGCTCCCCTACTCTATTCCTCTGCTTTTATAGCTTGCAAAATTACAAAGTATAGAAAGAGTTCTGCTAATAGAAAGGCTGCAGAAACCTTATATATAGAGAAGATGTGCTGCTATAAATCAAACACTATCGAAACATAAAA